>CAJQZJ010032031.1:7085966-7113666 GCA_907164525.1 Lophiomys imhausi | reverse complement strand
CAATCTCCAGAAAATCCCACTAAAATAAATTCTGTCACAGCTGATCCATTTTCATAATCCATCTATTCAACTCAGAAAGGGTCTGGACGTTCTTTAAATACAAAGAGGTGGAAAACAAAAGCAAGCCACAGTATCAGTAGGTTTGTATTTTTATTACTTGTTGATGAAAGTGTAATGCTTAACATTTCAATATATCCGAGAATAACTTAAAATAATTTCATGTATCACATCACTTTAAAACAATATTCTTATAATTATACAAAATAGAAAGCATTTGAAAGGGTAAAAATTGTAGTTCTATCATTTTATCTTATCAAAAGATGTATTTCAGCAGATCTTCCCCTTTTCCCATTAGCTGTGTTTTCTAGACATCATTCATAGTTTCTGGAGTAATAAAAATTATTAATTACACCAAAGTGATTGGTAAGTGCTAGGCTTCATTCTAAAGGTTTAACAGACATTAAAGATATTTGGTGTTCATAGCAAATACAGGATACAAGAATATTATTGTTGGCATGTATATAAAAGGAAGCTACAATGTACAACTTATTGACTTTTTATGATTATATAACTAAAAAGAATGAACGCTGGTGCTTACAACAAGTCAACCTGAGACCAAGATCTAGGTTTATACCAACAACCACATGCATCCAAAATGGAGATGAGATATTTCATAACCAAATTATTAAACTTTCTTTGAATTCATACGTCTCATATGAATTCCTTAGAAGATATGATGCAACATCAAAAAGAGACAACTTTAAAATACAATTAACTATAACTGGTCTTCTTATGTAACCAATGTCTGTTATGCAGATACCTCATAATCTAGAAATACATGATTATAAAGAAAACAAGCTATGTGAGGAAACCCTTAACTTAGTGTAAGGCTTACACAAAACAGAATCAAGATCAGTTCCAGGTGACACCTCCAAAAGTGAAATAAATTTTAAGATCAATAAACAAAACAGGATGTGATATGGATAATACATGAAAATTTGTAAAATGAAATGTGTTAAGTACATCTGTACAGTACTATCCAACTGCTTGAATTCAAGTACATTTATCTCTGAGACAACAAAAGCATATTACAGATCAAATCTAATATATTTTTTAATTTATGGCAGCCTATTGTTGGGATATATACTTTTTGCATCTTGTTTATTTTGAAACTAGCTATTTTGCTTTTCCTACTATGGAGAATACTCATAGTAAAATTATTAAATTATTTACATTTTCTTTTTTGGTTTGAATGTAAAACATCTTACATATCCATTTTACTTAATAATCACTGTTTTTTCATTTACAGTCTAAGAATTATTTTTACAGAAGTTTACTAAATATCTAATTTAGATCACAATGTGTCCCTCCAGTTCCTTCTCATACTCTGAAAATACACATATATTCATGTACTCTGTCAACCACGTTAATATTGAAAACAAAAATAGCCCTGATCTCTAAAATCTTATATGACACTGGATTTTCTGTTATTTTCAACTGTAATATTAGCTTTCTTAATGATCATATAACTTTTCTTATATTCATTACAATTAGTCATTGTCATTCTAATGACATTTTTTTCTGCAGTATAATCTTGAGAGTGTATTTTCTTTCAATTTTACAGGAATTGTTAATTCTAGCCTTTTGTGAAGCATTGCTAAATTAGCTCTCAGCTGGACGAACAATACCTCAAAGGGTAAAACCTTCCTGCTGGCCAACACAATTTATTAAAATACCATTTTCACTATAATAAATTTAATGAATTTGTTTTCTATAATATTTTCACTTACCTTTTCTAACATACAGTATGGGAATGATCATATTCAAAGTAGTATTTAAAATTGAAAAATACGGTTTTTATTTTTTTTTAATGGCCCAGATACCATTCCAAAGAGTATCTTTCATTTCCTTTAAATATGTGGACCAATTACTGGAAACAGATTTTTTGGAGTACTGGGAATCCAAATCTCAGTGGGAGTTGTTAAAAAATTAGGCTATTGCCACTTTAGCATAACTAACAGAGATACTTGCATTTAATTCTTGGAATTGTAATGAGCTGTGTTTCTGTCTGGGTGGTGCCTTGATTATAACAGTCATGAAATTCTTGATTTACTGGTGGTGATACAATAAGTTTAGAAAGACTTTATTGAAAGGAACTTATCTTTTCTTATGTTACTTCAAATTGTTCATGCCAGTTTCAATTTTGTGGCTAATTTTCAATGAATAATTCATAAACAATGGATGTATTTTGAGTACATCCTTAACATATAATTTACATATAAATTAACTTGTAGAACACACAGGAAATAGAACATTTAAATGGTAAAAAAAGTTTAATAATTCCTGAGGCAGTATCATACCCATAAAATATAATCTCAAGATACAGTACAGAGCTATAGTAATGGGAATCGTATAGTACTGGAAGAAACGCAGACACATAGGACAAAGGAAAATGACAGAAGATGCATCTCAGAGTTGATGCATTTACAGCTACTTATTTTATATTGAGGCCCCCAAAATACCATACATTGGAGAAAAGACATTATGTTTAACAAATGATATTAGAAAAACTGTATGTGTACATGTACAAAGTATCCTATCGCTTTCCTTACACATGCCAACTCAAAATTGATTGAGAACCTCAATATAAGACCACACACCTTAAAACTGGTAGAAGAAAAGTTAATTACTACATGCCAATGTACAGGTAGAAGTAAGGAGTTTATACATTCTTAGGTAGCAACACATTCTACCTGGCTCTATAGGCTTCTTGTGCTGATAGCTCCTTCTGTAGATTAAGGCATTTTTCTTCTATTATATTACTGAAAATATTTTCCATGTTTCTGGTGAAACTTTCTCTTATGGCCATTATTTGAAAATTTGTTTTATTCATAGTGTCCAATAGTCAGCTCATAATTTTTAATGTGTATTTGACATTACTTGAATAAATTAATTCCTCTATCTTATCTTCCAGCTTTGATACTATGTTTTAAGCATGACCCGTATTGCTAGTGAGGTTTTCCTCAGCCTTTAGTTTGGCTTATTGAGTTTTTCATTTTTCCCCAATATAATATTTTTGTTACTTATTTGGGAATTTTGTACAGTGCGCCCTGATCAGAAATGCATTCCATTCATCCTAGGTCCATCCTCCCACCCTTGCTACCCCCCAAAAAGAAAAAAAAAACCCAAAAGCCCCACCAAGTCCATTTGGTGCTGCCATATACCATTGGTTGATACTTGGTTAAACTGCCTGTGGCCAGCACCTTAAAGAAAGCTGAGTCCTTTCCCTACCCTACCCCCACCAGAAGCCAGCAGCTGTGAGGACCTAACACTTCAGCATCTGTATCAGATTTTTAAAGGCCTCTCTTCAATAGCTTCCTGTCTAGATGGATTCCTTTTCTTTTGGGGGGAGGGTTGTCACTGAAGCCTTCAGTGGCCTTCACTCAGTTATGAGTCTGCAGTCAGTAATCGATACCACTGCAAAACAAGATTCTTTGCCCATAGAATCCAGCAGCAGTATGGATTGTGGAGCTCCACATAGTTTCCAGTGGCACCTTGCATTACGGACATCAACACGGTTGCCTGTGGCACCATGGAATGAGCATCAATATGCCTTCTAGTGGCAGCAAGGACCATGAACATCAGCATGGTTGCACCCGCAGCACAAATCATGGATCCCACCATGGCCTCCATTGGCAGCATGGACTATAGGGACATCAACATGGCTTCCAGCAGCAATACAGACCATAGACATCAGCATGGCCACCGGTGGCACCAGGGACCATGGAAGTCTTTCAAGGAAACTCAGTCTAGAAAACGAACTGGTCTTCATCTTGGATATCTTGTTGATCAGAGTCAGGGTGATCCTATAGTTGGGTAGCCTGTCTCAGGGCAGGACCCGCTTGAGATCCAGGCTGTGGTACACCTCCTTGTCCTTGGCTGTGGTACACCTCCTTGTCCTTGGCTGTGGTACACCTCCTTGTCCTTGGTGCCAGCCGTCCAGCAGGCACCCAGACATGGCTGACCATCGTGCTTGCAGAATCTTCTCTGCGGTGCAAGCAGGGAGAGCAATGGCAGTAACTCCATGCCAAGGGTGTGGCCCAGATTAAAGGTGGATCTTTCCATCTCAGAGATCCAAATTAGAACTGGTTCTTCCCTCTTCAGATGATTTAATTAAGAAATAATCCCTCACAGGTATACCCAGACATTTGTATTTTATTTAGTTAATTGCTGTCAAGTTGATTTCAGATGTTGTCAAATACAGTCACAGAAGACAAAGGAGCATGCCATCGCCTACTAGGTTGATCTTTGGGGTTCCCAGACCACAACCTATAAACAATTCTAATGAATCCCCTTCATATATACAGAAACTGTGTTTGTGTATACAGGCCCCATCAGAAAGCAGACTGAGCAAGCCATAAGGAGCAAGCCAGTAACCATTCCTCCATGGCCTCTGGATCAGCTCCTGACTCCAGGATGATGCCTTAAGTTCTTGCCCTGCCTTCTCTGGAAGATGGATTACAAGCCGTAAGGTGAAATAAATCCTTTCCTCCACAACTTGCTTTTGGTTGTGGTGTTTTATCACAGCAATAGAAACCCTAACTAGACATAAATAGGTACCAGATATTGCTGTGACAAACCTAACCATGTGTTTTTGGGAGGATGGTGGTGAACTTTGGGATATTCAACAAAAGCCATTGAATGCTCAGAGCTCTGTGGGAATATTATCTCAGAAGATAATGCAGAGAGCAGGAAGGGCTGATGATTGAAGTCTGGCTTGCAGCATTTTAGAGAGAAGTTTGAGAATCCATTAAAGACTTGATCAGGTACACCTGATATTTTGAATTAAGAGCCACTGAAGTGAAACCTTTGATTTTCTAGGACAATGGATACTGGTTAGCTAGGGCTGCAATTAAGGAGAGAAGAGCATCATTGAGGCAAAATCTTCTGGGAAGTGTTTCCTTGGGGTCCGCACACAGAGGTTGTCATCCAGAGGGGGGCAAGGCTTTATCTTGTGCTGGCAGCTGAACTTGCTAATGTGTAAGTTTCCCAGGTAGGACTGGTTTTGAAGGCAAGAGGTGGTCATTGAAGAGCAGCTGAGGCTTGGCATCATGAGAGAAAGATAGGCCATTGGTGAATGTGGAGCCTCAGCTGAAGTAGAAATCAAAGGATTTAAGAGGTCATGGGGAGAAGTTGAGTCTTGAGACGCATGGCTGTGTCAGAGTCCCCAAAGCAAGCCCAGGAGAGGCTAGGTGAATGTGCAAGCCAGTTACTGTGGAGACTCCTACAATTTTTTGGAGTGCCATAAGAGGACCACCAAGAACAGCAACAGTTGTGGAATGAAACTGGCCTAAACCTGGATGTGGCTCAGCAGAAGCAGTGTGGGCTGCTCAGCTGTGGGCTGAGGAGAATGACTGGATTCTTTCCCAGTCTTAGGTTTCTTCAGACAAGCAGTAACAATATTCTTGAAACCACATCCTATAGTGGGACTTTCAGACACGCCAGCAGTGTGAATAATGACACAGAGGCTTTTACATATTTTAAAGTTTAGGTGTTTTTTGCTGGACAGATTTTTCAGCCAGCTTTCTAGCTTAACTCAACTAAACCTGGCACTATGTCGTGCCACAAGGCCAGCTCTAGCTCTCTGCTCCTGTTCTCGTCCAGCCACCTTTGTGTCCCACTGGTGAATCTCCCATCTTTTTTTTTTTTTTTTTTCTTCCCAGAGTTCCTCTCTCTCCCAGAAGTTCCGCCTTCCACTTTATGCTCAACTACTGGCCATCAGGAAAGACGAATGTTTACAAAATATGAGACTGCCAATGGGCCATTGAAATAATACCAATATCCTGCTAGTAGGCTAGCACGTAGCTTTCTTCAAGTTTAGCAATCAATAATCGAATATACAGAGACACACTTCACACAATGTACCCCAACAACATACAGCCTTGAGGGCATGGATGGCACCTGGGTCCACCTCCAGGGAGGCTAGTGCAACAATGGCTACGGTGCAGACTGCCGGGAACAGTCATGACCAGAGCCTAATTCAGAGACTTCATGTATAGGGGCAGCACTACAGGCGGTGAGACCCTGCATGCTACTGCTGCTCAGTGTCTTCTTTGGTGGGAGGTAGAGCTGGGGAACCAGGAACATTGCAAACCGTGATCCTGGACCCTAGGTGAAGCAGGGTTGAGGGGTACACTGCAGCCTCGAGAGCATGGGCACAGAGCAGCGGGCAAAGGCAGGAGATTCGGTCATCAGCATAGTGAGGATGTGCGTGGACTGCGTGGACAAGGGCACACAACTAGCTCCAGCCACGGATACGGGCTTCACGCAGATGTTAATTGCAGCTCCATGGACGCCCAGGACTCCCGCACGCAAGCTCTCCTGGTGCTGCCCAGGGCTTGCTGTTTGGCACACTCGGGGTTCAGCAATAGAAACTCACTCCTGCTAGAGCCCAGGCGGCAGGTGACACAGCCCAGGCTGAGCAGCCACACACGTGGGGACCGGGGGTAGGCTGAGGCTTCTCTGAGAGCTCCACATCAGCCACCTCCTGCCTGGTCCTATCTGGCCTGGCTGGGGCTGCCATCTGGGGCCCCGGGTAGCCGTGCCTAGAGGTCTGCAGCAGCTCCATTTCCAGGTTTTCCAAGGACACTCCTGGGAACCCAGCCTCACCCTTCCTCCGGAGGCTTTGGTCCACTCAATCCTATGAGGCAGGATCCCAACACTCGATGAAGATGACCACCGAGTAGCAGGTAGGGTCCCCAGAAGCTCCGTGTTGCAGAAGTTGTCCCAGTGTTTCATTTCAATATCATTTCATTTGTTTTATGAATTAAGTCTCTATTGAATTCTGTTTTAACTGCTTGAATTGACTTCCTCATTTCATTCAGCTCTTTGTTTTTGTTCACTTGAAGGGCATTCATGTCTTTTTTTGGGGGGGGATTAGATTATTTGAGCATGATAACTATGATTGGTTGAATTTCTCTGTATGGAAGTTACTAAAAATCGTTCCTTTTCTACCCATTACTGTAGGATTAGAATTATGAGGGAAGACATGCTATTTTTATTTTGTTGCTTATGTTTCTTTACTGTGTTTTTACATCTCCAATTATTTTGTTGGGTGAGGGTATTTTTTAGTTACTGTGGTTTTAATATTCATTTTTAATGTTTTTTGAGATTAAAATATAATTCAATGGTACCTTTCCCTTCTCTTTCTTCTCCCAAACCCTTTCCATGGAACTCTGTTGCTCTCTCTCAAATTCATGGCTTCTAATTTTTAATGATTGCACACACACACACACACACACACACACACACAGTTCTTTCTGTTAAAGATGTGTGTGTGTATCTACTGCTCAGTCTTTATGCATGTTATGTGACTGGGTTTTTCTTTCTGAATTTTGTTTCATTTTTATTTACTGTGCATTGGTGGGTGTTTTATTTGCATATATGTCTGTGTGAGGGTGTCAAAACCTTGGGAACAGGAGTTACAGATAGTTGTGAGTTGCCATATGGGTGCTGGGAATTGAACAGGGGTCTTCTGGAAGAACAGTGAGTGCTCTTAACCACTAAGCCATCTCTCCAGCCCTCATCTTTTCTTTTCTTTTCTTCTTTTTTTTAAATTTAAGTTTTCTTTCAGTTTAGGTGTTTACAATGTTCAACAGAGAACTAGGTCACATAAGGGTTGAGATGTTGATTTTCAGTATGTGATTGATATTTGCTCTAAGGCTTAATCACTTGTTTTCCTCTTAGAGCTTAAGAAAATATTGATAAAGATATTTATGATCTATGAATAATTGTCCAGGTGAAGCTGAATTTCAGGCACTTGATAGCATCTATACCACACATTCACTTTTAACCTCTCCTATCAGAAGTTTGTTGTCTTCAGAACTCCTGAATGCACTGAATTACAAACTGTAATTCTGAAAGACCACCAAGAAGTTGTGCTAACTCTACAAGGAGAGAATCAAGTGGTTTAGAATTTGTGGTGGTTTGAATGAGAATAATCACTAAAATCCCATGTTTGAATACTTGGTAGGGCTTTTGGGGAACGATTATGAGGTGTGGTTATATTGGAGATAGTGTGGCACAGGGAGGTATTTGAGGCTTCAAAGGTGTCCCACCATGACCAATGTGCTCCCTGACTCCTGTTTGTGGTTTGATATGTGATTTCTCAGTTCTTGCTGCAATGCCTTCACTCCACCATCATAGATCCTAGTTTTGAACTGTAAGCCCAATTAATTGCTTTCTTTTATATGTTTCCTTTGATCACAGAATTAGAAAATCAACTAATATTGAAGTGGATATGAGGAGTGGAGTAGTGCTCTCAACAACCTGACTGTGGTTTTTGAAAGATGTAGAAGACTTAGGGAATTTGGATTACAAAAGTGGTTAAATGTTGTAATCTGGACTTAACAGTGCTTGGAAGGCAGCTGAGAGCTATCTGGACTGTAGAGGCCCAGTTCAAGAGGCTTCAGAGGGAAGTAAAGAAGTTAGCAATAGCTAGGTTGGAGGCCATTCTTCTGATACTTTGGGAAAAAATTTGAAAGCGTTTTGGCCTTGGGTTAAGAGCTTTCCTGAGGTTAAACTGAAAAGTAATTGGCAAAGTAAAAAGCAGAAGGCTATGTCAGAGTAAGAAGCCACGAGATCCCTTGCCTGCTGAGTTACAAGGGCAAACCCTCACCTGTGTTATCTCTCCTGTGCCTTCTGTCCACCATCTCCAGGGAGCCATCTCTGCCTGCAACCCCAGACTCAGGTGGCCATCAAGGACCACCAGGCCCAGGCAGCCATCAGGAACCACCAGGTGATGCTCCTCTCCCAACTGCTTGCCTGTGTGGCTGCACGGGGAAACTCTGTACCAGTGCAGTCTCCCCTTTGTCCTATGCTCCCCATCACTTTGGGGCCATATCTACCTGCAAGCTCAGACACAGGCTGCCATCAGTGACCACCAGGTGAGGTCCCCTCCCAATCCATTGCCTGCCAGGTCACACTGAGCAAACCCAGCAGTGGTAAGTTCTGCCCCTTGCCCTCCCAGCTCCACCTCCTGGGTGCCATCTCTACCTGCATTCCAGAGCCAGGCAGCCACCAGGAACCACCAGAGCCAGTCAGCCATCAGGGACTGCCAGAGCCTGGCATTCTTCAGGTTCCACCAGCTCTACTTGCAATCACAGAAGCCAACAGACATCAGGGCACACCAGAGTCTGGAAACATCAGGGACTACCAGTTCTCCCTATATCCCCAGAGGCCTGCTGCCACTCAGGAAAAACAGAGGCCTGCTATCACCCAGGCCTACCAGCTCCACCTGCAATCCCAGAGTCTTATTATCCCAGGGACCACTAGGCCTACCAACACCAGGAACAACCAGATGGCTAAATGACAGTGTAGGAGCAACAAAAAACTCAGGGCCGTATGCACCAACAGAACCCAGCTATACTACTACAGAAAATACTAGATGTCCTAACACACATGAAGTGTAAGAAAATGACCTTAAATCTGATGTTATGAAGATGATAAAGACCTAAAAGAGGAAATGAATAAATACCTTCAAGAAATGCAGGAAAAAACAATCAAATAGGAGAAGAATGTCCAAGATCTAAAAATGGAAATAGAAGTAATAGAGAAAACACAAATTAAGGCAACTCTGGAGATGGAAAACCTGGAAAAGAGAATGGAATCTACAGACAAAAGCATCACCAACAGAATAGAAGAGATGGAAGAGAGAATCTCAGGCACAGAAGATATAATAAAAGAAATTGATATATCAGTCAAAGAAAATGCTAAGTCTAAAATATTTCTAATGCAAAACATACAAGAAATCTGCTACACTATGAAAAGACCAAACCTAAGAATAATAGGAATAAAGAAGGAGAAGATTCCCACCTCAAAGGCCCAGAAAATACCTTCAAGAAAATCTCAGAAGAAAACTTCCCTATTCTAAAGAAAGACATGCCAATAAGCATATAAGTACCTTCATAAAGAAATTGGAGATATCTCATACTAACAATTTAACAGCACATCTGAAAGATCTACAGCAAAAAGAAACAAACACACCAAAGAGGAGTAGATACCAGTAAATAATCAATCTCAGGGCTGAACTCAGTGACGTAGAAACCAAGAAAAACAATACAAATAATCAATGAAACCAAAATCTGGTTCTTTGAGAAAAAATCAAGAAGATAGACAGACCCTTAGCTGAACTAACTAAAAGGCAGAGAATATCCAAATTAACAAAATCAAAAATGAAAAGAGGGACATAACAACAGACATGGAAGAAATCCAAAGCATCATTAGGTCTTACTTCAAAAGACTGTACTCCATAAAACTGGAAAATTTAAATGAAATTGAAGTTTTCCTTGATAGATACTACTTGTCAAAGTTAAACCAAGATCAGATTAGCAATCTACATAGTCCTATAACCCCTAAAGAAATAGAAGCAGTCATCAAAAGTCTCTGAACAAAAAAAAAAGCCAAGGGCCAGATGACTTTAGTGCAGAATTCTACCAGACCTTCAAAGAAGAGGTAATACCAATACTCTTCAAACTATTCCACAAAATAGAAACAGAAGGAACATTAACAAATTCATTGTATGAAGCTACGGTCACCTTGATTCATAAACCACACAGATTCAACCAAGAAAGAGAATTTCAGACCGATATCCCTCATGAACGTTGATGCAAAAATATTCAATAAAATACTCACAAACCAAATCCAAGAATGCATACAAAACATCATCCACCATAATAAATTAGCTTCATCTCAGGGATGCAGGGATGGTTTGACATATGAAAATCCATCAATGTACTCCACCATTTAAACAAACTGAAAGAAAAAATCACATGATCATCTCATTGGATGCTGAGAAAGTCTTTGACAAAATCAAATACCCCTTCATGATAAATTAAAATCTTGGAGAGATTGGAGATGCCAATTCCATTCCTAAACATAATAAAAACAATATCCAGTAAGCCTATAGCCAATATCAAATTAAATGAAGAGAAACTCAAAGCAATTCCACTAAAATCAGGGACAAGACAAGACTGTCCATTCTCTCCATATCTATTGAACATTGTACTTGAAGTTCTAGCTAGAACAATGAGATAACTAAAGGAGACCAAAGAGGTACAATTTGGATAGGGAGAGGTTGAAGAATCCCTATTCAAACATGATATGACAGAATACATAAGTGACTCCCAAAACTCTACCAGAGAACTCCTACATCTGATAAACACCTTCAACAAAGTGACAGGACACTAAATTAAATAAAAAACTCTGTAGCTATCCTTTATACAAATGATAAATGGGACGAGAAAGAAATTAGGGAAGCAACATTCATCACAATAGCCACAAACAATTTAAAATATCTTAGTGTAACTCTAATCAAGCAAGTGAAAGACCTGTATGATGAGAACTTCAAGTCTCTGAAGAAAGAAATTGAAGAAGATATCAGAAGATGGAAAGATCTCCTATGGTCATGGATCAATAAGATTAACAAAGTAAAATTGGCCATTTTACCAAAAGCAATCTACTGATTCAATGTAATTCCCATCAAAATTCCAACACAATTCTTTTTATTTATTTATTTATTACTTCAGGTTACATCTTCATTGTAGTATCCTCTTTCCACCCTCCCAGTCCCGCCCTCCCACCCTCTAACCACTATCCCTTCAATACCACTCCTCTGGCATGGAATATCCCTACATAATAGTCCCCCACCCCAGTTCAGCAGTAATATAGGGCCAAGAGCCTCCTCATACACTGGGGACATACAAGGCAGCACCACTAGGGCAAAGTGTCTCACTGACAGGAAAAAAAGTCTATGTTCATGTTCCCTTTTGTGCATTGGTTTCAGTATAGTTATCCTGTACTATATGGCTAAAATCCAACTATAAGTGAATAGATGTCATGTGCATCCCTTTGGGTCTGGGTTAGTTCACTCAGGATGAGCTTCTCTAGTTCCATCCATTTGGCGGAAAATTGCATGATTTTGTTGTTTCTGATAGCTGAGTAGTATTCCATTATGTAGATGTACCACAGTTTTTTAATCCATTCTTTCGTTGAGGGACATCTGGGTTATTTCCAGTTTCTAGCTATTACAAATAAGGCTGCTATGAATATAGATGAGGAAACTTCCTTGTGATTTGGTGAGGAATCATTTGGGTGTATACCCAGAAGTGGTATCGCTGGGTCTTGAGGCAGAGCTATTCCAAGTTTTCTAAGATATCGCCAGACTGATTTCCATAGTGGTTGTACAAGTTTGCACTTCCACCAGCAATGGAGGAGTGTTCCCCTTTCTACACAACCTCGCCAGCATGTGTTGTCATTTGAATTTTTGATCTGAGCCATTCTGACAATTGTGAGATGGAATTTCAGAGTCATCCTGAGTTGAATTTCTCTGATAATTAAAGAAGCTGAGCATTTTTTCAAGTGTCTCTCAGCCATTAGTAATCCCTCCTTTGTGAATTCTCTGTTTAGCTCTGTTCCCCTTTTATGATTAGATTATTTGGTTTCTTTGCATTTAATTTCTTGAGCTCTTTGTAAATTTTGCATATTAGGTCACATATGTCTGATGTGGGGTTGGTGAAGATATTTTTCCCAGTCTGTAGGTTGCTGTTTTGTTTGAATGATAGTGTCTTTTGTCTTACAGAAGTTTTTCAGTTTCATGAGGTCCCATTTATTGATTGTTGGTCTTAGATCCTGAGCTGTTAGTGTTCTGTTCAGGAAGTTGTCACCTGTGCCTATAAGTTCGAGGGTTTTCCCCACTTTCTCTTCTAATAGATTTAGTAAGTCCGGCCTTATTCTAAGGTCTTTGATCCACTTGGACTTAAGTTTTATACAAGGTGATAAGTATGGGTCTAATTTCATTCTTTTACATGTGGACATCCAGTTGGGCCAGCACCATTTGTTGAAGATACTGTCCTTTTTCCATTGTATGGTTTTGGCTTCTTTGACAAAAATTAAGAGACAATAGGTGTGTCGGTTCATTTCTGGATCTTCAGTTCAATTCCATTGATCCACCCGTCTGTTTCTATACCAGTATCATGCTGTTTTTATTACTATTGCTCTGTAGTTCAGCTTGAAATCTGAAATGGTGATACCTCCAGATTTTTGTTTTGTTTTGTTTTCTTTTAATTGCACAGATTGATTTAGCTATTCTGGTTTTTTTGTTATTCCATATGAAGTTGAGAATTGCTTTTTCCAGGTCTATAAAGAATTGTGATGGTATTTTGATAGGAATTGCATTGAATCTGTATATTGATGTTGACAGAATGGCCATTGTTATTATGTTGATCTTACCTATCCATGAGCATGGGAGATCTTTCCATCTTCTGATGGCATCTTCAATTTCTTTAGTCAAGGACTTGAAGTTCTTGTCATACAGGTCTTTCACTTGCCTGGTTAGAGTTATCCCCAGGTATTTTATATTGTTTGTGGCTATTGTGAAGGGTTTTGTTTCCCTAATTTCTTTCTCAGCCCATTTATTTTTTGTATAAAGAAGGGCTTCTGATTTTTTAAAATTAATTTTGTATCAAAATATCTTTCTGAAGGTGTTTATCACCTATAAGAGTTCTCTGGCGGAATTTTTGGGGTTGCTTATGTACACTATCATATTGTCTGCAAATAGGGATGATTTGACTTCTTCGTTTCCAATTCGTATCCCCTTGATCTCCCTTAGCTATCTTACTGTTGTAGCAAGAACTTCAAGTACTATGTTGAAGAGATATAGCAAAAGAGGACATCCTTGTTTTGTCCCTGAGTTTAGAGGAAATGCTTCAAGTTTCTCTCCATTTAATTTGATGTTGGCCACTGGCTTGCTGTATATTGCCTTTATTATTTCTAGGTGCTGGATTTTATCAAATGCTTTTTTTAGCATCTAGCAAGATTATCATGTGTGTTTTTTTTTTCTTTCAACTTGTTTATATGGTGAATTACATTGATGGATTTTCATATGTTGAACCATCCTTGCTGAAAGTGTTTATCAGTTGTAAGAGTTCTCTGGTGGAATTCTTGGGGTCACTTACATAAACAATCATATTGTCTGCAAATAGGGATACTTTAACTTCTTCCTTTCCAATTTGTATCCCCTTGATCTCCTTTAGTTGTCTTATTGCTCTAGTTAGAATTTCAAGTACTATGTTTAAGAGATATGGGGAGAGTGGGCATCTTTGCCTTGTCCCTGATTTTAGAGGAAATGTTTAAGTTTCTCTTTATTTAATTTGATGTTGGCTACTGGCTTGCTGTATATTGCCTTTATTATTTCTAGGTATGGTCCTTATATGCCCGTTCTCTCCAGGACTTTTACCATGAAGGGGTTTTGGATTTTGTCAAATACTTTTTCAGCATCTAGCGAGATGATCATATGTTTTTTTTTTTCCTTCAGCTTGTTTATGTGGTGGACTACATTGATGGATTTTCATATGTTGAACCATCCCTGCATTCTGGGATGAAGCCTACTTGATCATGGTGTATGATACTTTTGATGTGTTCTTGGATTCGGTTTGCCAGTATTTTATTAAGTATGTTTGCATCTATGTTCATGAAGGAAATTGGGTCTGAAGTTCTCTTTCTTTGTTGGGTCTTTGTGGGGTTTAGGAATCAGGGTGACTGTGGTCTCATAGAATGAGTTTGACAGTGTTCCTTCTGATTTTATTTTGTGGAAGAATTTGAAGAGTACTGATTGGTATTAGCTCTTCTTTGAAGGTCTGGTAGAATTCTGGCTGAAACCATCTGGCCCTGGGCTTTTATTGGTTGGGAGATTTTTAATGACTGTTTCCATTTCCTTGGGGGTTATAGGGCTGTTTAATCTGTTAACCTGATCTTGATTTACCATTGGAAGGTGGAATCTATCAAGAAAATTGTCCATTTTGCTTAGGTTTTCAAATTTGGTAGAGTATAGATTTTTAAAGTAGGACCTAATGTTTCTCAGGATTTCCTCAATATGTGTTGTTATTTCTCCCTTTTCATTTCTGATTTTTGTTGATTTGGGTTTTTTTCCCTCTGCCTTTTAGTTAATTTGGCTAAGGGTTTGTCTATTTTGTTGATTTCCTCAAAGAACCAACTCTTGCTTTCATTGAATCTTGGTATAATTCTTTTTGTTTCTAAGTTGTTGGTTTCAGCCCTAAGTTTGATGATTTTCTGCCTTCTGCTTCTCTTGGGAGTGTTTGATTCTTTTTTTTCCCAATTCATCCAGTTCAGGTGTTAATTTGCTAATATGAGCTGTCACAATTTTCTTTTTGAAGGCGCTTAGTACTATGAACTTTCCTCGTAGCACAGCTTTCATTGTGTCCCATAGGTTTAGGTATGCTGTGCCTTCATTTTAGTTGGATTTTAAGAAGTCTTTGATTTCCTTCTTTATTTCTCCTCTGACCCAGTAGTCATGCAGTAAAGAGTTGTTCAGTTTCCATGAGTGTGTGGGCTTTCTGTTATTTCTTTATTCAATGGTGGTCTGATAAGATACAAGGGCTAATTTCAATTTTCTTATATCTGTTGAGGCTTGCTTTGTGCCTGACTATATAGTGGATTTTGGAGAAGGTTCCATGTGGTGCTCAGAAGAAAGTGTATTCTTTTGTGTTTGGGTGAAACATTCTGTAGATATCTGTTAGGTCCATTTGGTTCATGACCTCTGTTAGACTCTTTATATCTCTGTTTGGTTTCTGTCTTGATTACCTGTTCATTGTTGTGAGTGGGGTGTTGAAGTCTCCCACTACTACTGTGTGGGGATCGATGTGTGATTTAAGCTTTAGATGAGTTTCTTTTACAAATGTAGGTGGAAAAAGGAAAGCATCTTCAATAAATTGTGCTGGTCTAATTTGATGTCAGCATGTAGAAGAATGCTAATAGACCCATATTTATCACCCTGCACAAAGCTTAAGTTTAAGTGGATTAAAGATCTCAACATAACACTGGATACACTTAATCTAATAGAAGAGAAATTGGAGAAAAGTCTTGAGCACATTGATACAGGAAACAACTTCCTGAACAGATACCAACAACTCAGATATTAAGATCAACAATTAATAAATGATGCCTTTGTGAATTCTCAGTTTAGCTCTATTTCCCATTTTAAAAAATTGGATTATTTTGTTTCTTGGTGTTTAATTTCTTGAGTTCTTTATAAATTTTGGATATTAGCCCTCTGTCAGAAGTGGGGTTGGTAAAAATCTTTTCCCGATCTGTAGGCTGCCGTTTTGTTCTAGTGACAGTGTCCTTTGCTGTACAGAAGCTTTTCAGTTTCATTAGGTCCCATGTATTGATTGTTGGTCTTAGAGCCTGAGCATTTGGTGTTCTGTTCAGGAAGTTGTCACCTGTGCCAATGAGTTCAAGGTTTTTCCCCACTTTCTCTTCTATTACATTTAGTGTGCCAGGCTTTATGTTAAGATCTTTGATCCACTTGGACTTAAGTTTTGTGCAAGGTAATAACTATAGGTCTAATTTCATTCTTTTATATGTCAAAATCCAGTTAGACCAGCACCATTTGTTGAAGATGCTGTCCTTTTTCCATTGGAAAGTTTTCGGTCCTTTGTCAAAAATTAAGTGACCATAGGTGTATGGGTTCATTTCTGGGTCTTCAATATGATTCCATTGATCCACTTGTCTCTTTCTATACCAGGACCATGCTGTTTTTATTACTATTGCTCTGTAGTATAGCTTGAAATCTGGGATGGTGATACCTCCAGATGTTTGTTGTTGTTGTTTTGTTTTGTTTATTGTAAAGGATTGATTTAGTTATTCTGGGCTTTTGTTTTTCCAGGTCTATAAAGAATTGTGTTGGTATTTTGATAGGAATTGAACTGAATCTGTATATAGCTTTTGGTAGGATGACCATTTTTATTATATTGATCCTACCTATCCATGAGCATGGGAGATCTTTCCTTCTGATATCCTCTTCAATTTCTTTCTTCAAGGACTTGAAGTTCTTGTCATATAGGTCTTTCACTTGCTTGTTTAGAGTTACCTCGAGATATTTTATATTGTTTGTGGCTATTGTGAAGGGTGTTGTTTCCCTAATTTCTTTCTCAGATTCTCTAATGGCAGTGAGATATTTGAAGAAATGCTCAACATCCTTAATCATCAGAGAAATGCAACTCAAAATGACTCTAAGATTCCATCTCACACCTGTCAGAATGGCTAAGATAAAAAACTCAAATGACAACACATGCTGTCAAGGTTGTTGAGAAAGGGGAATACTCCTCTATTGCTGGTGGGAGTGAAAACTTGTACAACCACTATGAAAATCAGTGTGGCGATATCTTAGAAAACTTTGAATAGCCCTACCCCAAGACCCAGCCATACCACTTCTGGGTATCCAACCAATGATTCCTCACCAAACCACAAGGACATATCCTCATCTATGTTCATAGTAGCCTTATTTGCAATTGGTAGAAACTGGAGTCAACCCAGATGTCCCTCAACTGACACATGGATAAAAAAATTGTGGTACATTTACACAATGAAATACTACTCAGCTATCAGAAAAAAAAGGAAATCATGCAATTCGCAGCCAAATGGATGGAACTAGAAAAACTCATCCTGAATGAGCTAACCCAGACTCAGAAAGATTCACATGGCATCTACTCACTTATAATTGGATTTTAGCCATATAGTACAGGATAACTATCCTACAAACAACACACCAAAAAGATCAGGAGCATAGACTTTGCTACCTATCATTGGGACAATTTTCCCTAGGGGTGCTACCATGTAGGCCCCCAGTGCAAGAGGAAACTCTTAGCTCACATATGACTGTTGAGCTGAGAGGGTCTGATTTTTAGGGACACTCCACATCGGAGGAGTGGGATGGTTGGGAGAGGGAGGAGAGTGTGAGAAGGTGGAACTGGGAGGGGTGGAAAGAGGGCACTATGATGGAGATGTAACTTGATGTGATAAATAAGCATTATAATAATAAATAAATAAATGGTGTCTTATGAAACTGAAAAGTTTCTGTAAGGCAAAGAACATTGTCAATGTGCAGAATGCACAAGTCAATTAAGGAAAATTTTCTGTTCTTTATCTGAACAGAAGAAAGACATTCATAAGTCTCTATTCATGCCATATGAAAAAATGGCATACAATAATAAATCATGTGGCTACTATACTGCCAACAAGATTTTTATTGCTGATTTGAGACATGGAAAATCTGTTTGGGGGCCCAAAGAAAATGGAAAAATGACAATTACAAATCTTTCCAAGATCCTTTAAAAAATCTTTCATATTTTAACAATGCCAGACAATAAAAATGTCCTTTCTACCTCCCGATATATGGAAAAATCAAAAAATGTCTAAACAAAAATCAAGCAAAGAAACAAGAATATTCCAAAAGTCTTGGTCTAGCTGTACCATCCTATGCTGTTTTGTTCATCATTCATTGAAATCTAGGTTCTGCTCCATTGTCTTGGTGGTCTTGTCCCCTATAGACCTGACAAGCACCTAATAGCCACAGAAGTCTGAGCTCAAGCTGCCATGAATTTTGTGTTTTCTATTGGGAAGAGTCCTTTTTTTTCTTCCTTTATTGTCATTGTAGGTAATTTAGCATTCCATCTCTAAGCTCTTTTCTCTAAGGCTATCCTTACCCCATCTTTCTCAAAAAGGATACACAGAACCATAATTGTCAGTTTAAAAATCATTTGTATGCCAAGAGAAACAAACTCAAATGGAATCCAAATGTATTGAGACATTATTAATTCCTCCATTTTTAATCTAGGCAGTTAATTCTATCCCCTAGCTTTGTCTAGAATGCTGCTGATTTTTTAGTCCACAGGGAGAGCAAAGGCCTTGGCTCTCTGCATTTACTGCAAGGCTTTTGTTAAGGGAACCACACATTTGAAATGCTTTCAAGTTCGGTTCCCTGCTCTTTGGCCAGGAAATTGCCTTTTACTTGGGCCTTCTCATGTAGTAAGCATGGATTCTAATTGCTTAGTAAGTCAGGTGCCATTTGTAGAAACAATTAATTAAATTATTTACCTGTATATGGATTATATTTAATTATTTTGACAATGGTTGTTAGTCCTTAACCTGCCATTATAAATAAACATACTTAGACACTTGATGGATTTTAACAAGCCTTGGCCTGGATTGTGTAAACTTAGCCCATCTAAGCTAGCTCATAATTCTATCCCTGAATAAGGCCACATGTAATATACATACATCCACTGAAATGATTTTCTCCATGCTATGCTGATGTTCCAGGCCACATGAATTATCTTTCATCTACCCCATCATGTGTCCTCCTCCCTGTTCCTGGCTTCTTCTCTCTTCTCCTGGAGGCTTCCTCTACCCATCAAACTCTGCTTCAGAAGTCCATGCACCTTAGTCCCACTTACCTCTAACTTTGCCCAATCTCAGGCCTCAGCACTTATTTAACCAGAGACAGTGATTAACAAGAAAGGTGCCATAGCTTCATTTGATGAAGCTTCATAGCAAGCAGGCTTCTGGGAGCAGGTCAATGAACATTTAGAATGCATAACATCACTCCATCAAATGATGCAGAAATCAAACAGAAATAATGAAACTAACAGAAGCCATGAATCAACTGGACCTAACTGATATCTGTAGAACATTTCACCCAAACACAAAAGAATATACTTTCTTCTCAGTAGATCATGGAATCATCTCCAAAATTGACCATATAGTTGTTCTCAAAGCAAGACTCACAGATACAAGAAAATTGAAACTACCCCTTATAATTTATTGTACCATCATTGAATAAAGCTAGACTTCAACAATAACAGAAATAACAGAAAGCCTGCAAACTCATGGAAACTAAACAACTCTCTACTCAATGACATTGGGGTCAGGGAAGAAATAAAAAAAATAAATCAAAGTCTTCTTAGAACTCAATGAAAATGAAAGCACAACATTCCCAAACTTATGAGATACAATGAAAGCTGTGCTAAGAGGACAGTAGTTCACAGCACGATGAGCCTTTAAAAATAAATTGAAGAGTTCCCATACTAGCGACTTAAAGGCACATCCAAAAGATCTAGAACAAAAAGAAGCAAACATACTCAGGACGAGTAAACAGCAGGAAATAATCAAACTCAAGACTGAAATCAATGTATTAGAAACAAAGAGAACAATAGAAAGAATCAATGAAACCAAGAGCTGGTTCTTTGAGAAAATCAACAAAATAGGCAAACCCTTAGCCAAACTAACCAAAAGGCAGAGGGAAAATATCCAAATCAACAAAATCAGAAATGAAAAGCGGGAAATGACTACAGACACTGAGGAAATTCAAAGAATCAGCAGGTCTTACTTCAAAAACCTGTATTCCACAAAATTGGAAAACTTAAATGAAATGGAGAATTTTCTTAACAGATTCCATGTACTAAGGTTGAATCAAGATCAGGTAATCAAATTAAACAGTCCTTTAACCTCTAAAGAAATAGAAACAGTCATTAAAACTCTTTCAACCAAAAAAAGCCCAGGGTCAAATGATTTCGGCACAGAATTCTATCAGAGCTTAAAAGAAGAGCTAATACCAATACTCTTCAAACTCTTCCATAAAACAGAAACAGAAGGAACACTGCCAAACTCATTCTGTGAGGCCACAGTCACACTGATACCAAACCACACAAAGACCCAAAAAAGAAAGAAAATTTCAGACCAATTTCCTTTATGAACATGGAAGCAAAAATCCTCAATAAAATACTTGCAAGATGAATCCAAGAACATATCAAAAGTATCATATACCATGGCCAAATAGGCTTCATCCCAGGGATGCAGGGGTGGTTCAACATATGAAAATCTATCAATGTATTGCACTACATAAACAAGCTGAACAATAACAACAACAACAAAACACGTGATCATCTCATTGGATGCTGAATAAGCATTTGACAAAATCCAACACCCCTTCATGTTAAATGTTTTGGAGAGATCAAGCATACAAGAATCTTACCTAAACATAATGAAGGAAATATACAGCAAGCTAGCAGACAACATCAAATTAAATGGAGAGAAACTTAAAACTTTTCCACTAAAATCAATGACAAGGCAAAGCAGTCCACTCTCTCCTTATTTTCAACATAGTACTTGAAATTCTAACTAGAGAAATAAGGGCAATAAGACAACTAAAGGAGATCAAGGGGATACAATTTGGAAAGGAATTCTAAGTACCCCTATTCATAGATAATATGATAGTATACATAAGTCACTCTAAAAATTCCACCAGAGAACTCCTACAACTGATAAAGTCCTTCATCAAGGAGACTGGATACAAAATTAATTTTAAAAAATCAGTAGCCCTTCTTTACACAAAGGATAAATGGCCATAGAAAAAAGTTAGGGAAACAACACACTTCATAATAACCACAAATGGTATAAACTATCTGGGGGTAACTCTAACCAAACAAGTGAAAGACCTGTATGACAAGATCTTCAAGTACCTGAAGAAAGCAACTGAAGAAGATATCAGATGATGGAAAGATCTCCCATGCTCATGGATAGATAGAATTAACATAATAAAAATGGCCATCCTATCAAAAGCAATATACTAATTTGTATACAAATATACAATATACAATGCAATTTGTATCAAAATACTAACACAATTCTTTACAGACCTTGAAAGAACAATTCTCAATTTCATATGCAAAAAACCCCAGAATAGCTAAATCAATCCTGTACAATTAAAAAACATCTGGAGGTATCACCATCCTGGATTTCAAGCTGTACTACAGAGAAATAGTAATAAAAACAGCATGGTACTGGCATAGAAATAGATCAGTTGATCAATAGAATTAGATTAAAGACCCAGAAATAAGCCCATGCACCCAAGTTCACTTAATTTTTGACAAAGAATCCAAAATCATACAATGAAAAAAGGAAAACATCTTCAACAAATTGTGCTGTCTAAGTGGATGCCAACATGTAAAAGAATGCAAACAGGCCCATATTTACCACCTTGCACAAAACTTAAGTTCAAGTGGATCAAAGACTTCATCATAAAGCCTGACACACTAAATCTAATAGAAGAGAAAGTGGGGAAAAGCCTCAAACACACTGGTACAGGAGAAAATTTTCAGAAGAGAACACCAATAATTCAGGCTCTAAGACCAACAATCAATAAATGGGACCTTATGAAACTGAAAAGCTTCTGTAAGGCAAAGGACACTCTCATTAAAACAAAACCAGCACCTTACAGATTCAGAAAACATCTTCACCAAATGCACATACGACAAAGGGCTAATATCCAAAATATATGAAGAATTCAAAAAAATATACACCAAGAAACCAAATTATCCAATAAAAAATGAGGTACAGAACTAAACTGAGAATTCACAAAGAGGAAACTCTAAAGAAGGAGAGGCACTTGAAGAAGTGCTCAATATCATTGGCCATCAGGGAAATGTGACTCAAAATGACTCTGAGATTCCATCTCACACCTGTAGAATTGCTGTAGAGGATGTAGAGAAATAGGAACACTCCTCCATTGCTGGTGGGAGTGCAAACTTGTACAACTACTTTGGAAATCAATGTGATGATATCTTAAAAAATTGGGAATAGCTCTACCTTAAGACCCAGCTATACTGCCCCTGGTCATATATCCAAAAGATATTCTACCATACCACACAGATATTGCCTCAACAATGTTCATAGTAGCTCTATTCATATTACCTGGAAACTGGAATCAGCCCAGATATCCTTCAATTGAAGAATGGATTAAAAAAACTGTGGTACATTTACACAATTTAATACTACTCAGCTATCAGAAACAAAGAAATAATGCAATTTTCAACCAAATGGATGGATCTAGAAATGCTCATCCTAAGTGAGCTAACCCAGACCCAGAAAGATACACATGGTATGTTCTCTCTTAAAAGTACATATTAACCATATAGCATAGGACAACCATCCTACAACAAACAGACCTTAACAGACAGGAACCTAGCATAACTATCCAGTGAAAACTGCACCCAGCAGTGAGTCATGGACCCTGTTGTTTGTCAGTGACACACCTTACCCTAGCTCGGCGGCCATAACAAGCTCAAGTACAAGAGAAAGCTCTCAGCCTTCATGTGACTGATGAACTGAGGGGGTTTGATATGTGAGGGCTCCCCTCGTCTGAGGAGAAGGAGAGGATGGATATGGCGAAGAGGAAGGGAGGGATGGAGGAGACTTTGATGGAGATGTAACTTGAAAAAGTAAATTAATTTTAAAAAAAGAAAGAAAAATAGCCACAAAATTGAAACTAACAGGAGCAATTTGAAGTAATATATAAAAAAAGAAAAGATAAGTTCCTTTCAATAATTTTTTTCTAAACTTATTGTATCACCAATAGTACATGAGGAATTTCATGGCTGTTATAATCAAGGCACCACCTAGACAGAACACAGCTCATTAAAATGTCATTACTTGGTAGCAGATAAATTGACAGCCTAGCTCTACCAAGACAGGGTAAGTAAGTCCTTCATAATTCCTGCTCTACAATCAATGTCTGTCATAGAAACGGGGCCAAATGGCTGAAGATTGATGCTGTAATGTATGGAGAGAAAATGGGAACTGTCCAGGCAGCCACTGGTATGTCATTTCTTAGTCTTGGAAGCTGCAGGCCCTGCACTTCCTATATAATCAGATATATTTATCCCTCTCAGGTCTCTGAGGTGGTTGAAGAATAGATAGCTAGAGTCTCATAGTTAAATTTTGAGTTGTTTAGGAATCAAGAGGGTGTTCTGGATCTAAGAAGATATTTTTAAAATTATGAGGCAAGTTAGTATGAAAGCTGAGTTGGATATAGAACTTTAAACTCATGGAGATGGTTAGATAGTAAAAAGTTAAAGTCAAGTACCAAATACATATGGACTGGACATTGGGAATGTATGCTAAGTGATATAACTCTTATAATTGTGGCCTATTTATTTCTGTTGTTTTGTATTGTATTTATAGTTATAAGAAAAGAACATTTTTTTGGACTGAAAGAGAGAGCTGTTGGGGGAAAAAAGAAATACCTTAAACTAAAAAAAAAAAAAAAGAAGGGAAGAGGATGGGGGATTGAGGGTGGATGGGACTGGAGGGGGAAGTAGGGAGGGGATTGTGATTGAGATGTAACTTGAAGAAATAAAAAATAAATTATTAAAAAAAAATAAACTAAACCTGTAAATGTTTCTACATCCTGTGAATACTTCAAATAAACATGAAATAAGGAAATAAAGAAAAACTAACAAATATTCATTGATTAAAGAACTGAAAAAAATGTCAATACAATGTCAAGAATTAAATGCAAGCATCTCTCTTAGGTATGCTAAAGTGGCAATAGCCTCATTTTTTAACAACTCCCACTGAGGTCTGGATTCCCAGTACTCCAAAAAAAAATCTGTTTCCAGTAATTGGTCCACATCTTTAAAGGAAGTGAAAGATACTCTTTGGAATGTTATCTAGGCCATTAAAGAAAATAAAAAGCAAATTTTTCAGTTTTAAATGCTACCTTGAAAATGGTCATCCCCACACTGTATGTTAGGAAAGGTAAGTGAAATGTAGAAAACAAGTTCATTAAATTTATTATAGTGAAGACATTATTTTAATAAATTGTGTTGGCCAGAAGCAAGGTTTTACCCTTTGAGGTATTGAATCATCCGGCTGAGAGCTAATGTGGCAAAGCTTCACAATAAGCTAGAATTAACAATTTCTGTAAAATTGAAAGAAAGTACACTCTTAAGATTATACTGCAGAAAAAAATCTTTAGAATGTCAATGGTTAATTATGATGGATATAAGAAAGGTTACATGATCATTCAGAAAGCTCATGCTACAATTGAGGACCTGATGAAATATATCCTTTAATAAGTTAAAATGATTAAAAATAAAATTTTCATCCTTTTAAATGCTTTCTATTTTGTATAACTATAAGAACATCGTTTTAAATTAATGTGATGCATAAAGTCATTTTACGTTGTGCTCTGATATGTTAAAAATTACATTCTCTCAAATCATCAGTTGATATTACTAATAAATAATAAAAACACAAACCTACTGATACTGTGGCTTGCTTTTGTTTTCCACCTCTTTGTATTTAAAGAACTTCCAGACCCTGTCTGAGTTGAATAGATGGATTATGAAAACGGATCAGCTGTGACAGAATTTATTTTAGTGGGATTTTCTGGAGATTGGAAAATTCAAATTTTCTTTTTTGTGACATTTTCTTTGGTCTATGTTGCTACTGTGGTGGGCAACATTCTCATTGTAGTCACAGTGGTAGGTAATTCTACTCTTCATTCTCCCATGTACTTTCTTCTTGGAAACCTCTCCTTCCTGGACATGTGTCTTTCCACTGTCACAACCCCCAAGATGATCACAGACTTGCTTGCAGCACACAAGAGCATCTCTTTATGGGGCTGCATGACCCAGATGTTCTTCATGCATTTCTTTGGGGGTGCTGAAATGACACTTTTGATAGTCATGGCCTTTGACAGATATGTGGCCATATGCAAACCGTTGCACTACAAGATAATCATGAGTCATGTCTTGCTGAAAAGGTTTGTTATATTTTCCTGGACAATTGGCTTCATACACACCATGAGCCAGATGGTATTGACAGTGAATTTGCCTTTCTGTGGCCGCAATGTCATAAACAACATATTTTGTGATCTTCCCCTGGTAATCAAGCTTGCCTGCTCTGAAACATACACTCTAGAGTTATTAGTCATTGCTGACAGTGGACTGCTCTCTTTTCTCTGTTTCATACTCCTGCTTGTTTCATACACTGTCATTCTGGTAATTGTAAAGCACAAATCACCTGGCAGGCTTGCCAAGGCTCTGTCCACATTGTCCGCCCACATAATTGTGGTCACTCTATTCTTTGGACCCTGTGTCTTTATCTATGCCTGGCCATTTGGTAGCTTTGCAAGCAATAAAACTCTGGCTGTATTTTACACTGTTATCACTCCCTTACTGAATCCTATTATTTACACACTGAGAAATCAGGAAATGAAAAAAGCCATGAGAAAATTATGGATCCAACAAGTTAGCTTCATGTAGAACTTAGACATTGAGCAGTATGTAATTACCACAGCCTTTTAATATCACGGCTAGATAAATTAAAGACTATGGATAATGTGTTGTTTTACTTTTATGTTTGAGTCATACACTAATAAAGAGAAATTAATATTAATATATTACTGTTTCATTTGTACTGATGGCTTAATGTTATTTTTCAACATTTTTTATTTTTAATGATTTCAAGTAATGGAATTCCTTGTTTGAATTATTATGTCTAAAGAAAACTTTCATTAAAACAAGGAACACAATACAAATTATGGTGGCTAGCATATAAAACCTCTCACCAAATATGGCCTTAGAGGAAGATATGCAATATATAATGTTAAATATTATTAATATATTAAATAATGTAATATAATGAATATTAATAATATATAAAATGTTAATATTACATCTACTTCTTAAAGGCCATACATGGTGCCAAGTTTTTTATGCAGGGTCACCATAATTTTATGGTATGTTCCTTGGCTCAATAACAATCAGAGTAATAAACATATATAATATATGTCTACATATGATATAAATATTATATATTATATCTATAATATACAATATGAAAAAAGCAATATAAATGACTTTATCTGACGCACAGTTCTGATGGTGGTAAGCGAATATCAGTCCAGGTATCAAGAGCCGTTGGTCCTCCAGACCCTGAATGCTAGAGGCCAACCCCAAGCAGGACTCAGTAGCTTCTTCAAAGACATTCTAGAGTGCCAAATGCACAAACCTAGCTTGAGATAAGCAAGGCCCTGAAGTACAGAAAAAGAGAACTTCCCTCGATACCTAAGTTCCTGGACTCTGATCACAACTCAAAGACCTGGCTCTCGTAGATAAATCACTCTACTCTGATTGTGAATGGACTCATAAAATTTTTCAAGGAATGTCTTTTCCAAGGAAGTGACCTACTGCTAACTTAAGGAACTAAATCAGGGCTATGGACAAGTTCTTCTGTCATTTCCTTCAGGCCAAGATCCAGCAGTGCCTACCAGAACAGCACATCAAAAATGTACAATATGGACTGTGTGATCATCTTAACATTTCTGTCTCAGACCAAATGTAAGTGAATTTTAAGTGTACAGACATTACACTTAAAAGGATCCTCAGTTGTTCCCTTGGATGTCCTCACTGAAGCCCCCCTACTGTCAGAACAAGTAGACAGAAACATGAGGAGAGGTGAGTCTATATTTTAATTTTTTCTCTGGCACAAAACTTTCTTCATTGTCATGCCTGTCACTCTACCTGAGTGGGACCAGGACTGTTGTCCATTTGATTACACATTCAATGGGTCTCTGCCTTGCTAATCCTATGGCTTTGTGAAAATGGGCATGTGCCCCTGGCTCGTATGTTATTGGTACCCACAATCTGACTTCAGCTGGAACTGAGAAGCAGATGGAGAGACAGATGCAGGGTGACCAAAGGGAGCATAAACAGCTCTGAGGGCTTAAAGTAGCCATTCCTCTACCATTTCAGGTCCTGATAGACTCTGAAGGGTTAGAATCCTTCCTAGTGTCCTGGTTGATTCTACAGAGGTAAGCAGCCACATGACTATACTTTATGTGAAAACAGATTCCTCTTCTCAGCCATATGGGATGAGGTTTTCTTTTCCCATGTCCAGGATTGGCTGTCTTGCTGCAGCATCACCAGACGTTTAACCATGGCAATAAGTGAAAACAGCGAGGAAAGAGAGAAGTATCTGAACCCCAACCTAAGCAAAGATG
>CAJQZJ010032031.1:7044915-7065966 GCA_907164525.1 Lophiomys imhausi | reverse complement strand
CCAAAACCCATTTAACAAGACCATTTAACAGCTTGTAGTCTTTTCCCCT
Organism: Lophiomys imhausi; assembly: GCA_907164525.1. NCBI lineage: Eukaryota > Metazoa > Chordata > Mammalia > Rodentia > Muridae > Lophiomys > Lophiomys imhausi. Next base: position 7,065,917 of record CAJQZJ010032031.1, on the reverse strand, counting down.
AAATAACAAAATTTTCTATTATCTATCAAATAACCAAAGGGAGAGAACACCCTCCCCACCTTCTGGGGATGGGACGTTGTTCTCTTAAAATGACTTCCTGCTGATTTGGGACATAGTAAACCTGTTTGGGGCCCAAATAAGAATAGAAAAATGGTTAAAAATGTTAATAGAATCATTTGATGTTCAGTCCTTTTGTGCTCAGCTATTTAGATGTCCTAAGAAGTTCATAGACAGAAGCTGATCTTCAGAGCTTTACTGAAGATCTGGCTGGAGTAGTCTGTGGAGCTGAACGATCTTAGCGATTTTGAGTTGTTGTGGTTGTAGACTTTTGAGGAAACTGCAATATTTGCTTATCTAAATATAAGAGATAGATAGGGCATCTTCAAAAACCTCAAGAGATATGCAGAATATGGCATTCAAAGATGTTTTCTTAACTTAAGATTTTTTGATATCGAGACATGTCAGCTCCTGAAAGCACCCCCTATTCTACTCCAAGTAGAAGATGAGCATCGAAGAATCTCCAGTGGGAGATGATTGAATTGGGGGTAAGCCGTTCTCTTGGCAAGAAAAACCCCTTGCTTCAACTGTAGACAGACTTCTGTCCAAAAAGGACAAAACTTGGAAGCAGATAAGTCGACAGCCTAGCTCTGCCAAGACAGGGTAGGTAAGTCCTTCATAATTCCTGCTCTACAACCAATGTCTGTCAGAGAAATGGGGCCAAATGGCTGAAGACTGATGCTGTAATGTATGGAGAGAAAATGGGAACTGTCCAGGCAGCCACTGGTATGTCATTCTTTAGTTTTGGAAGCTGCAGGCCCTGCACTTCCTATATAATCAGATATATTTATCCCTCTCAGGTCTCTGAGGTGGTTGAAGAATAGATAGCTAGAGTCTCATAGTTAAATTTTGGGTTGTTTAGGAATTAAGAGGGTGTTCTGGATCTAAGAAGATGTTTTTAAAATTGTGATCCAAATTAGGATGGAAGTTGAGTTGGATATAGAACTTCAAACTCATGGAGATGGTTAGATAGTAGAACGTTAAAGTTAGTTGCCAAATACGTATGGACTGGACACTGGGAATGTATGCTAAGCTTTATAACTTTCATAATTGTGGCCTAATTATTTCTGTTGTTCTGTATTGTATTTGTTGTTATAAAAAATAAAGTAAAATCATGTAAAACACTAAAAAAAAAAGAGAGAAATCTTCACAATGGGTGACCACTGTTAGGGAGTACACATGATTGAATATTTTTCTGGGAAGGAAAAATGGATTAGACATATGATTGCTTACTGATTCATGGGCCGTACCCAATGACTTGTTGGTTTGTCGGGGACTTGCAAAGAATGTGATCAGAAATCTAGTTAAAAATATATCTGTAGAAGAAGCATTTTCATAGATCTCTTTGAATAGGGATAAGATTTGAAAATATTTTATCCCAAAAGATGACTTCAGCTAAAGAAGAGCTCAATAATCAAGTAGGTAGAGTAACCCATTCTGTTGGACAATCAGCCTCATTTTCTGGCTATTCTTGTTGTTTCCCAGTGGCCCCATGAACAAAGTCCCATGTTGGCCAAGATGGAGGTTATTCATGGGCTGAATTTCCACTCATGAAAAATGACCTCATTACACCTGTTGTTGAGTGCCAGCCAAATCTACCAACAACAAGATACCAACACTAATGCCCCAATATGGCTTTATTTCCCAGGGTGACTAGGCAGTGACTTCCAGGCAAGTTGATAATATTGAAACAGTTCCTTTGTAGAAAGGGAAATATTTTGTCCTTACTAAATAGATACTTATTCTAGTTTTGAGCTTGCCTTTTCTGAACTAATGCATCTGCCAAAACTACCATCCCTTGACTTACAGACTATCTTATCCAATGTCACAATTTTCAACAGACAAATGCTTCTGACCAAGGAAATTACTTTTCAGCTAGAGAAATACTAGTGTGGACCCACGTCTCCTATAGCCAGAATTCATGGAAAAAGGAATCAAGGTGTAGAAATGGGAATGTTTCCATTCACTATCACCCCTAGTGACCTACTAGGAAAAATAATGTTGGTCTGCTTCTCTAAAATGGAAGTGTGGAGGATCCTTCAAAAATAATACAGCAGGCCGATGAATGATCTACATGAAGCAAGGAGGAAATCTAGCTGACACAACTTGGTCAGCTGGTGTTGGCTCAACCTTCTGGAGTTTGACCCTGGACAGTTTATTTTACACAGATTTATGCATACTACAACTTTGGAGAAAGTTTCCTCATTACAATTATAATAAAGCTTAAGCTATGTTGACATTGACACTCCCTGTAAAGTACATGTCTGCTTTAAAGTACCCATTATCTCCTCTTCTATAGGAATAGGTTCTATTGATTGGGAAGTAATACTGAGATAAGACTATGAAGGAAGGATCTGGAATGAGCATAAAGGAGACTATTTTACAAAGTACATGAAACCTCTTTTATAAGAATTGGTTATATTGCTTGAGAAATAATTCTCTGGAGTCTGGGATGAACATAGCAATCCTAGGGATTTGGGTAGTCCCCTGCCCCTACAGATAACAACAGATCACCAAGTTATTAACTACTTTCAATCCCAGCTTTGCAGATGGAAAAGAGCTATAAATCCTCTTTTAGGATTTATAAAAGTTTATAAATCTTTTTATAAACTTGAGAAAAGCTTTCAAGTTTAATGTTCCCTACTTCCCTAGTGTTATCTATGAGCATGAGGACAACATGCCCTCTACATGGAGGTAAGATAGATTATGTCTGCAGTGCAGGAAATTACTTAGGGAGTTTCTTGGTATTATCCTGTCCTGTGATTAAATCCAATGGGAAACTATAGCAGACAAATTCAAGCAGGATGACAAAGAGCTAGACCCTTCAGTAATGACTCCAGGAAAATAATCAAGACCTTCTGTGGTACTTGATAAGGATAGAGTAAATACATAATTGGTATTAAAGGAAGGTAGTTATAAATATCTGCTAAGGCCAACAGATAAATTTCAATAATGTGAGTTATAATTGACATGAGTATTTCTGTCATATTTTGTTAAGAATAAGTTTGTACATATATGCACATATATTAAACAGATATTTGTATTTTCTTCTACAGATTCTTTATCATATAATGTAATATCAATTAAGATAATATCAGTGGCTACATATTTAAATTGTGAGACACTAAATAATGTGTCTCACATTACCATCTATTTTAAAATGTATAATGTGCTTGAGGTTGTATGTGAGATTGTTATGTTATATTAGGCAGAGTTAAGACATACATACTGTTTTTATTTGGAAATTTGGATATAAGGGGATATGATATTATGTCCAGTTGACAAGGGGTAAACTTATGATGGGTTTAACAAGGTTTAATGTGGTTGTCAACTTACTACATCTGGAATCAACTAAACTGAAACAGCTAGGAACACCTTTCAGGAATTTTTCTTCATTGTATTATGTGATGTGAGAAGATACAGACTAAATCTGGATCATATGAAGTCAGAAAATCCACACTAAACCTTGATCACAGCTTCTGATAGCAGCCCACATAGAAGGGCATGGAAGAAGGAAGTCTTTTGTTCTTTGGTTGCTTACCTTCACTATCACTGACAAGTTGATCTATCATGCTTTGAAAGGATTCTTGTTCTGAAAATTCTCAACACACACACACACCAAAGGAGATATCGAAATTTGATAAGAAGGCATCAAATTTTGAAGGTGAATCTTGCGTGAGTTTTGCAGGAAGGAAATGGAAGGGAAGAAATGATGCAATTAAATTTTAATTTAAACAATAATTAAAAGATTATTTTAAAAATACTATATATAAAGACACAAAAAAGTAAAAAAAGAAAGGGATAAATTAAAATATAGCCCATGGATCTGAACATAGAGTCCTTAAAATAATAAATAGACCTATCATGACCAGTCAATATCACATCCAACCTCTCCACAAAGCCAGGTATTATATATATATGATAGCCCAGTGAGCCTCCCTGACCTTCCCCATACATGCTTTCTCCTCAGTCACCATATCTAGCCTGGTCTCTAAATCCAGTAATCCAGCCTTATCTGTTCCTATCTGTCTGATTCCCAAGCATTCTTGAGTTTTCTGCTGGGCTCTCTTTACCTACCACCCAACAAACAGGTCCCTCATATGCCACATACAACTTCTCCACTCAGCCATATCAACACAGACTCTCTCCCCTCTAAGAATGGATGAGGAGATACATTGTGTTCACCAGCCCAGTCTCCTCTGTCCTTCTGACTTCATTTCCAATCTCTAGACTCAAAGCACCCCAATACCTTCTCATCTTCTCCAACCTATTCTGTCCATTAATATATCAGAACTAACAAAGGAGCTTGTTATGCCCAAATCACATCATAAGAATACCAACAATATGAAAGATCAAGCCAGTATTTTTTCTCCAAAATCTACCAGTCCTCTAGAAATGTTTGCCAATATGCCTTACATAGATGAACATCAGGGAACAAAACTTAAAAGAACAATAATGAACTTCATCAAAGAATACAAGGAGTTAAAAGAAGACAAAAAGAAACATCTCAATGTAATTGAAGAGTGAGAAAGTAAAAACGAATAAATGTCTAATTGATGTACAGGAAAACACAAAATAAAGCTAAAGAAAATGATAAAGACAATGCAGACTTAAAAATATAAATCAGTAAGGAGATAGAAACACTGAAAAGACTCAACCTGAAATAACATGGAATTGGAAAAACCAACAAATCAATTAGAAAACTCAATTGTAAGCCTTAAGTGGAGTGAATCAAGCAGAAGATAGACTATCAGGACCTAAAGATCAAGTAGAAGATCTAAGCCAAATAGACAAGAATACGAAAACAAAACGTTTAAAACATGGGAATTTTAAGTCACTATGAAAAACACTAAGCCTTCAAAGATAAGCATAGATGAGGGGGTACAATCCCAAGTCAGTGCCATAGACCAAAGGTGCAACAAGATTTTAGAAGAAAATTTCCCCAAACTAAGAAAAGACATACTCATACTGATACAAGAAATAAGATGTAGAACACAAAGAAGACAAGACTTTGAATGAAAATCGCCAAGGTATAGCATATTCAAAATACTAAGCATACATGACAAAAAGATACACTTAAATATTCAGGTCAAAAAATAAAATGCAAGTCACTTATATAGGAAAACCCATCAAAATGACAGATAATTTCTTGGTGGAAACATTTAAAGCTGGAAGAAACTGGAGAAATGCATTCTAAGTATTAAAGTGCTATGACAACCCAGATGTCCCTCAACTAAAGAATGGATTAAAAGATCCTGGGGTCCATCTACACAATGGAATACTATCAGAAACAAGGAAATCATGCAACTTACAGTCAAACGGGTAGAACTAGAAAAGCTCATCCAGAGTGCGCTAACCCAGACCCAGAGAGATGCACATGGCATCTATTCTCTTATAACTGGATTCTAACCATACAGTACAGAATTACTGTCCTACAACCAACAGACCAAGTTGAACAGGAACATAGACTTTGTTATCTGTTAGTGGGACACTTTGCCTAGGGGAGTTGCCATGTAGGCCCCCAGTGCAAGAGGAATCTCTTAGCCTTCATATGACTGCTGAACTGAGGTGGACTGATATGCAGGAGCAACCCACTTTGGAGGAGTAGGATAGGTGGGAGAAGGAGGAGAGGATGGGAGGGTGGGATCAGGAGGGGTGGAGAAAGGGGACTGTGATGGAGATGTAACTTGAAGTAATAAGTAAACATAAAAAAGACTATATACATGAATAAGGTTTTAATCTATTAAATACAGAATGTAAATATACTTTTTGCTATAGTAATTTTATATAAAGAAATATACACAGTAAAAACATGTTTCGTTAAAAAAGTACTATATTGGCCAGCACAGGCTAATATTCCCAGAAAAACTATTCAGTATCATTTAAGGGGAAAGAAAGATTTTATATAATATAAAAATAGCTTTAAAATGTATATACAACAAATAAAACAAAAAACACAGAATGCAAAATTTCTGGCTGAACAAAGAATAAGCATAATTGAAAGAAATGGGAACATATTTGTTAAAACAGAAAGTAGCACTGAGAACACAGAAATACCATCAAGAATTAAGAACATGATGATTGTATTTAACCCACACATTTCAATAATAACTCTAAATATCAATGGCCTCAATTCTTCTGTCAAAGACAAAGACTGACTTAATGGTTCATGAAACAAAATCCATCTATCACTTCTTACAAGAAACACATTGTAGTCCTTATGATAGTGAGCTTGTTAGAGTTAAGGACAAAGAAAAGTACTCAAAGAAAATGAGACCGGTAATCAAGCTGTTGCCATGTTAATATCTGACAACATATACTTCAGACTAAGACACTTCAAAAAAGATTAATTTAAAAAAGGATGTATCACTGTAATCAAGGAACTGTTAATTTAGAAGGTGTTACTATCTTAAACATATATACACCATACACTGGTGCATACAATTTCATAAAAAGTATAGTACTAGATTTAAAGACACAAATTAAAATCAACCCAGCAATAGTAGGTGATTTCAATACACCACTTTCTCCAATAGATAGGTCACCTAAACAAAATATAGAAACATCAGAAATAATTGACATCATAAATCAAAAGTCCTTAGCAAATATCTATAACATACTCTGACCAAATACCAAAGAATACACATTTTATTGAGTGACTATGTAAATTCACATGGATGATTCAAATTCATGAATTCAAAATCACATGGAATATTTTTCTAAAATAATTCACTTCTGGTACACATAACAAACTCTTACAAATACAAAAATATTGAAATAATTCCCTGTATCCTATTTGACCACATTTAATAAAACTTAAAATTGACAGCAAACAAATCTCTAGTAAATACACAGACACATAGACATTAAACAACTTATGATTGAATGATGAATGGGTCAAAGAAGAAATCTAGCATAACTGTCCTTTGAGAGGCTCCACCCAGCTGTGGATAGAAACAGATAATGAAATCCACAGCCAAACCTTAGGTGGAGATCTGGCAGTCTTGTGGAAGAATTGGTGGAAAGATAGAGGGACATGAAGGTGACAAGAATTCCAGAAAAGCAACAGAGTTAACTAAACCAGGCCCATTGGGCTCACAGAGACTGAACCACCAACCAAAGAGCATGAATGGACTGGACCTAGGCCCCCTTCACATATGTAGCTGATGGACAGCTTGGTCTGCTTGTGGGTCTCATAGCAATAAGAGCAGGGGCTGTCTCAGACATGGACTCTGTTGTCTGCTTTTGGATCACTTTCCCCTAGATGGGCTGCCTTGTCTGGCTTCAGTAATAGAGGATACACTTAGTCCTGATGGAATTTGATGTGTCTGGGCAAGATGGTGTGGGGGGAAGGGGCTTCCCTTCTCTGAGAAGGTGAGGAGGATGGGGGAAGAGAGTGGGAGGGTAGGACTTGGAGGAGAGGAAGGAGGGGACTCTGATCAGGATGTAAAGTGAATGGGGGAAGAGGGCAGGAAGGTGGGACTGGGAGAAGAGGAGAGAAGGGGCTTTCATCAGGATGTAAAGTGAATGAATAAAAAAAAAGAAATAAGTAAAATTTTCCTTGAACTAAACGAAAATGAAACAAAAACAGCAAAACATCTGCTATACATTGAGTTTCATAACTATAGTTTATAAAACTAAGTGAGTTTTATATCCATAGTGCCAATTATGAAAAAGCACAAATTAATGGCTTCATAATGCAACTCAAAATAATGGAAAACCAGAAACAAACCAAATACTTCTGGTTGAGTGAATCTTAACTCCAATTAGAGACTTGTGCCCTAGTGCACCCTTAAGTTATCATGTAATGCTAACCATTGATGTGATTCATAGGCACCATAGCTGGGTAGGACTGTTTCTTTCCTCTCTCTTGTCAATATGACACACATATTGAAAAAGAAATCATAAATAAAATCCTATGCAAAAAAATGTACCTGGAAATCAACTAGCCAAAGAAACAGAGGACCTCTACATTGAAATCTTTAAAACACTGGAGAAAAGAAGCCAAAGAAGATGCTGGAAGTTGGAGAAGCTTCCCATGGAAATGGATGAGAAAAAAATGATCTCATGAAAATGACCATCTTACCTGTGTTAGAAAGTGTTATGTCACCTTGACACAAACTATCATTATCTAATAGGAGAGAACTTCAACTGAGAAAATGCCTCTGTAAGATTTGCCTTAAGGCATTTTCTTTCTTTCTTTCTTTCTTTCTTTCTTTCTTTCTTTCTTTCTTTCTTTCTTTTCCTTCCTTCCTTTCTTCCTTCCTTCCTTCCTTCCTTCCTTTCTTTCTTTCTTTCTTTCTTTCTTTCTTTCTTTCTTTCTTTCCTTCCTTCCTTCCTTCCTTCCTTCTTTCTTTCATCCTTCCTTCTTTCTTTTTTATTACTTTATTGTCTCAAGTTACATCTCCATCAATGTTACTTCCCTCCTCCCCTCCAGGTTACACCCTCCCTATTCCCCCTCTCTGTCCTCTCCATCTCCTCGGATGAGGGGAACCCCCACTCATTAACCTCAATCAGTTCATCAGTCAAGGAAGGCTAAGAACTTCATCTTGTACTGGTGCCTGAATTGGCAGCCAAGCTAGGGTAATGTGCCCTACTAACAGGTCTCAGGATCCATGTTCACTGCTGGCTGGAGTTTTTCAAAGGATAGTTATTCTAGGTTCCTGTCTGTTTGAGTCTGTGTGTTATAGAATGATTGTCCTGTGCTATATGGTTAATATTCATTTATAAGTGAGTATATACCATGTGTATCTTTCTGGGTCTAGGATAGCTCACTCAAGATAAGCTTTTCTAGCTCCATCCATTTGACTGAAAATTGTATGATTTCATTGTTTCTGATAGCTGAATAGTATTCCTTTGTGTAAATGTATCACACTTTAAAAAAATCCATTCTTCAACATCAACTTCAACATTAAGCTTACAGGCATTGATGCTACTAATTGTGTTGTTTTCATTCTGTGATCATGTGTACCTAAAAGTTTTTTTTCTCATGATGTGTCAAAGTAAAAGCTTTAAGAAAAGAAAAAAAAATCCATTCTTCAGTTGAAGGACATCTGGGTTGTTTCCAGTTTCTGGCTATTACAAATAAAGCTTCTATGAACATAATTGAAGAGATGTCCTTGTGGTTTGGTGAGGAATCTTTTGGATATATGCCCAGCAGAGGTATGGTTGGGACTTGAGGTACGACTATACCCAATTTTTAAAGATATTGCCAGATTTATTTCCAAAGTGGTTGTATGAGTTTGTACTCCCACTAGCAATGGAGGAGTATTCCCCTTTCTCCACATCCTTGATTGCATGTGCTATCACTTGAATTTTTGATCTTGGCCATTCTGAAAGGTGTGAGATGGAATCTCAGAGTCATTTTGACTTCCATTTCCCTGATGACTAAGGATGCTGAGCATGTGCATCTCGACCATTAGAGATTCCTGTTTTGTGAATTCTCAGTCTAGTTCTGCTCCCCATTTTTTGGTTGGAGTACTTAGTTTCTTGGTGTTTAATTTCTTGTGTTCTTTATATATTTTGGATATTAATCCTCTGTTGGATGTCGGATTAGTGAAGATCTTTTCCCATCCGTAGGCTGCCATTTTGTTCTAATGACAGTGTCCTTTGCCTTATGGAGGCTTTTCAGTTTCATAAGGTCCCACTTGTTGGTCTTAAAGCCTGAGCTATTGGTGTTCTGTTCAAGAAGTTGTCACCTGTGCCAATGAGATCTAGGCTTTTCCTCACTTTCTGTCCTTATAGATTTAATGAGTCCAGTTTTGTGTTGAGGTCTTTGATCCACTTTGATTTACATTTTGTGCAGGGTGACAAATATGGGTCTATTTGCATCCTTCTACATGTTGACATCCAGTTAGAATAGCACCATTTGTTGATGATGCTTTCCTTTTTTCCATTGTATGGTTTTGATTTCTTTGTCAAAAATTAAGTGACTGCAGGTGTGAGAGTTTATTTTTGGGTCTTCTATTGTATTCCATTGATCATCTGGTCTGTTTCTATGCCAGTACCGTGCATTTGTATTACTACTACTCTGTAGTACAGCATGAAATCTGGGATGGCGATACCTCCAGATGTTCTTTTATTGTACAGGATTGATTTAGAATTTTCTTAATTAGTGATTGATGAGAAGGGTCCAGCCCATTGTGGATGCTGCCATCCCTGTGCTTGTGGTCCTGAGTTCTGTAAGAAAGAAGACTGAACAGCCATTAGGAGCAAGTCAGTAAGCAAGCAGCACCCCTTCATGGCCTCTGCATCAACTCCAGGCTCCAGATTCCTGCACTGTTTTAGGTCCTGTCATGATTTCCTTTGCTGATGATCTGTGATATGGAAGTATAAGCCTTTCTTTTCCAACTTGCTTTTTGATTATGGTGATTTACTGCAGCAATAGAAACCCTAACAAAGACACTACCAAAAGCAACCTACATATTCAGTGCAGTCTAGGTTTGAATTTCAATGCTTTCTTTCATGGATATAGAAAAAATGTCCAAAATCTTATGTGGAGGTATTAAAAAAAAACAAGGATAGCCAAAGTAATCCTGAACAAAAAGAATGTTGAAGGAGATGTCATGATAATTGATTTCACACTATAGCATTCAACCATAATGGTGCTGGAAAAGAAATGGATACATAGACTGATGAAATAGTGTTATAGTTAGCATATGCTATCAGCTTGACAAAGTCATAGAGATGCCTAGGAATCTGATCAAGGAAATGATTCATCATTTCCTTGATCAGAGATTTCATAGCTGGGTAAAATCAACAGTACTACATATATAGTTGAAATAAAAATTTCTTATCCAAGTTGACAATGCTGCCTATGAACCATAGATCATCTAATAAAAACTTTAACACTGCCATGAGAGACCTTCTTTTGAATTGTTGGTTTGTTTTGTTGAAAAGACTCCCCCCCAAAATGTTACAGATTATTGCTATTACCCTTGATTGACCCCATTAGAGATGAAATGTAGGTTCTTCCTGCTGAAGGTACCATGAACCAGAGGCTCCTGTGTTTGAACTAAACTGAATGTCTCCTCCCTGAGGACTAGCTTCCATGGGACCAGAAGGTGCTATAAAATCTTCTAAAGCTCAGGTGTAATAACAGTCCTATCCAACTATGACCCCTATTAACTACATCAATGAAAAGCACAGCACAACAACCCTTAGTGAACAGTAGTGGCACATGTATCTTTGTAACAACCAATAGCTTTCTAATTGGACTTAAGACCGACCTGTTCAACAGGAGGGAAAACCTAGCCAAGTACTCAGGGCAAGAGAAGTTATGCATCTTTGAGGAGAACTTATATATAGCACTTTATTAAATCAGCATAATCCCCAACTAATGTCAGTTATTTTCCTTTTACCTCAAAGTTAGTATAGTTATCACCCATCATCAAGACAATTTCTCTTGGTCACAGAAGAAAAGCATTACAGAGAAACCACAAGCAATCAAAATGCAGAGTTGGAGTTCAGTCCTAATGAATAAATCTTCAAAAATAAGTTTCACATTAAGGCTCAGGGACTATTTCAGAAAAGGACGAGGAAGGGTGTGAGAACCAGAGAATTAGGGAGTTTGCTGTGAGACTGCCTCCTAGGATTATAAGAATCTGTACCCATAATGTAATAAATAAATGTTTTTTTTTTAAAGACAGAGAGATGGCTCTGTGGTTAAAGCTATTTGTTGCTCTTACAGATGACCTGGGTTTTGTTCTCAGTACCCACAAAGTGGATCACCACCATTTACAACTCCAGTTCAAGATATCTGACTGTCTCTAGTGACTTCCATGGTCACCAGGCTTGAATATGGTCTACATGCACAGGGAAAACATCCACACAGAAAAAATAAAAATTTTAAAACATTTGAAAAATTAAAACAAATTATAGGGACTTCTGAAGTTTGACTGAATACACTTGACAGTATGTTATTACCAAGAAGTTATGGGATCCAGGGAGTGAACTGTGATATTTTGAAAGGGAAATGTCCTGCATAGACTCAGGTATATGAACCAGTTTGTTCAACTTCAACAAGTCCTCAGTCAGCGACACTATTACATAATCTTTAGGATTAGTAGGTTTAGTGAAGGAAAGGAAGTACATGGGATTTGATTTATTCATTTTTTCTTCATATTCTTTATCCTGATTATCTAAATATTATCAAAAAATAATATACCATATTCCTAACAATTCTACCAATGACTATTTCATCCTTTGCCCACTAGCCAAATACTTGGATTCCTGAAAATCATACTATTTTTGTGGAAGTACTTGTTGTTCTTGGAGCCAAGAAACCCCAGTCCAGAAAAACCTGGAAATACAGTAAAAGAAATAAGAATATTCACAAGTGGTTCCCAAAGAATCATTGGCAGAGAAGCCAAGAATAATTCTTCTCTCAGTTTTTGGACCCGTGTGTTTAAGTTATTAATAACACACTATCACACATTAAATTTTATTTTACTAAATCTATTACATCTTGGGGTTTTCATCTGTAAATGAGTGTAATTGTAATGCTAGCTTCTTCTGGGTTTTGTTAAGGCAGGTGGCTTTTTAACAGCACTGTCAATACTAGACAAATTAACTTCATAATCATATTCCTGTTGTTATATTGTCACTGTAAAATGTGTGCCATGACAAAGGCAGTCTTTGTGGAATGCAATTTATGTAAGTAAAATTCACTATGTCAAATAGTAATCTGAATAATAGATGTGTGGGCAGAATAGGAAAGTTCATGATCAGAGTAGAGAACAGACATTGCCATCTGTCGAAGAATCAGTCTGATAGAAATAATTAATCCCAATAAATACCAGGTTTTTCAGATTACAACCTCATCTGATCACAGATTAAATAAATGGTATCAGTAGTAATGGGAGCAGATAAACTTTACTTAAGGTGAACCTAATGCACTCAAACACATTCTCAGTGTCAGTCATGATTTCTGTAGTATTTTGTCAATGTATTTTATGTGTACACTTGAGGAACAAATAAAATCAGGTGACTGTTAGTAATCCTGATTTCCTTGTTTTTGTTGTCTCCTCTGTGGAGGACAACTTATATAATAACAAAGATTCAAAACAGGGCTGATATTTATGCCTGTCTTCATTATTGGTCACTCATTTTATCTTATTTCACAAAATTATTCTATGACCCCTAATATTGTAAACTAGCCATACTATCATCAGTCATCCATGAATTCTTAATCATTTATACCTAATTCTAATTTCATAGCCAAAGATTAATATTAAGCAAAATGCTCATGGGTACATATGCCATTAAAAAATTATTCTACCCATACATTTCTGATCTCAGTGAATGAAGCTTCAGAATGGTAAGTTCGTTCTTTCTAATATACAAAGATGTACAAACTGGTTTTCTAAATCTCTGAGTTGGAGTAATTAGGATCTAACATAAACTATTTGAGCAGGATGGTTTGGGGTGCCCTACATATCAGCCACCAACAGTTCAATAGTCATATGAGGGCTAAGAGAGTCCTCTTGCACTGGGGGCCTACATGGCAGTTCCACTAGGGCAATGTGTCCCACTAACAGGTAATAACATCTATGTTCCTGTTCCTTTCAACCAGTTGGTTGTTGGGTTGTTATCCTGTACTACATGGCTACAATCCAGTTATAAGTGAATACATGCCATTTGCATTTTTCTGCATCTGGGTTAGCTCACTCGGATGAGCTTTTCTAGTTCCATCCACTAGGCAGCAAATTGCATGATTTCCTTGTTTCTGATGGCTGAGTAGCATTCCATTGTGTAAATGTACCACAGTTTTTTTCATCCATTTTTGGATTGAGGGACATATGGGTGGTTTCCAGTTTCTAGCTATTATAAATTAAGCTGCTATGAACATAGACAAGGATATGTCCTTGTGGTTTGGTGAGGAATCATTTGGATGTATACTCAGGAGTGGTATGACTGAATCTTAAGGTAAAGCTATTCCAAGTTCTCCAAGATTTCGCCAGAGTGATTTCCATAGTGGTTGTACAATTCTGCACTCCCACAAGCAATGGAAGAGTGCTCCCCTTTCTCCACAACCTCGCCAGCATGTGCTGTCAATTGAGGGTTTGATCTTAGCCATTCTGACAGGTGTAAAATGGAATCTCAGAGTCCTCTTGAGTTGCATTTCTCTGATGATTAAGGATGTTGAGCATTTCTTCAAGTTCCACTCGGCCATTAGAAATTCCTCCTTTGTGAATTCTCAGTTTAGCTCTGTTCCCCATTTTTTTTGATAGGATTATTTGGCTTCTTGGTGTTTAATTTCCTGAGTTCTTTATAAATTATGGATATTAGGCCTCTGTTAGTAGTGGGGTTTGTAAACATATTTTCCCATTCTGTAGGTTGCTGTTTTGTTTGAATGACAGTGTCCTTTGCCTTACCTAAACTTTTCAGTTTCACGAGGTCCTATTGATTGTTGGTCTTAGAGTCTGAGCTATTGGTGTCCTTTTCTGGAAGTTGTCACTTGTGCCAATGTGTTTGAGGCTTTTCTCCACTTTCTCGTCCATGTTGAGTTTTATGTTAAGGTCTTTGATCCACTTGGTCTTAAGTTTTGTGCAAGGTGAAAAGTATGAGTCTATTTGCATTCTTTTATATGTTGACATCCAGTTAGACCAGCACCATTTGTTGAAGATGTTGTCCTTTTTCGATTGTACAGTTTTGGTTTCTTTGTCAAAAATTAAGTGACTGTAGGCATATGGGTTTATTTCTAGGTCTTCAATTTGATTCTATTGATCCACTGGTCTGTTTCTATACCAGCACCATGTGTTTTTATTGCTATTTCTCTGTAGTATACTTGAAATCTGGGATGGTGATACCTCCAGATTTTTTTTTTTATTGTACAGGATTGATTTAGCTATTCTGGGTTTTTGTTATTCCATATGAAGTTGAGAAATTTTCTTTCAAGGTCTGCAAAGAATTGTATTGGTATTTTGATAGGAATTGCATTGAATCTGTATTTTGCTTTTGGTAGGATGGCCATTTTTATTATGTTGATCCTACCTATCCATGAACATGGGAGAACTTTCCATCTTCTGATGTCTTCTTCAATTTCTTTCTTCAAGGGTTTGAAGTTCTTGTTGTACAGGTCCTTTAGTTGCTTGGTTAGAGTCATCCCCAGGTATTTTATATTGTTTGTGGCTATTGTGAAGGGGGTTGTTTCCCTTATTTCTTCTCAGCTCATTTGTTTGTTGTATAAACAAGGGCTTCTGATTTTTTTGAATTAATTTTGTATCCAACCACCTTGCTGAAGGTGTTTATCAGCTGTAAGAGTTCTCTGGTGGAATTTTTGGGGTCGCTTATGTATACTATCATAGCGTCAGAAAATAGGGATAATTTGACTTCTTTGTTTCCAATTTGTATCCCCTTGATCTACTTTAGTTGTCTGATTGCTCTAGCAAGAACTTCAAGTACTATATGAAGAGATATGGTGAAAGTGGGCATCCTTGTCTTGTCCCTGAATTTAGAGGAAATGCTTCAAGTTTCTCTCCATTTAATTTGATGTTGGCTATTGGCTTTCTCTATATTGCCTTTATTATTTCTAGATATCCTTGTATGCCCGGTCTCTCCAGAACTATTAGCATGAAGGAATCGAATTAAAGACCCAGAAGTGGACCCACACGCCTATGGCCAACTGATTTTTGACAAAGAAGCCAAAACCACACAATGGAAAAAGGACAGCATCTTCAACATATGGTGCTGGTCCAACTGGATGTCCACTTGTAAAAGAATTAAATTAGACCCATTCTTATCACCTTGCACAAAAATTAAGTCCAAGTGGATCAAAGACCTTAACATAAGCCCGGTCACACTAAATCTACTAGAAGAGAAAGTGGGAAAAACCCTCAAAATCACTGGCACAGGTGACAACTGCCTGAATAGAACACCAACAGCTCAGGACCTAAGACCAAAAATCAATAAATGAAACCTAATGAAACTGAAAAGCTTCTGTAAGGCAAAAGGCACTGTCATTCGAACAAAATGGTAGCCTACAGATTGGGAAAAAAAATCTTCACCAACCCCACATCTGACAGAGGGCTAATATCCAAAATTTACAAAGAACTCAAGAAATTAAATGCCAAGAAACCAATTAATCCAATTAAAAAAATGGGGAAAAGAGCTAAAAAGAGAATTCACAAAGGAGGAATTCCTAAAGGCTGAGAGACACTTGAAGAAATGCTCAGCATCCTTAACCATCAGAGAAATGCAACTCAAGAGGACTCTGAGATTCCATCTCACACCTGTCAGAATGGCTAAGATCAAAAGCTCAAATGACAACACATGCTGGCAAGTGTGTGGAGAAAGGGGAACCCTCATACATTGCTGGTGGGAGTGCAGGCTTATGCAACCACTATGGAGGCCAGTCTGGCGATATCTTAGAATTCTTGGAATAGCTTTGCCTTGGGACCCAGCCATACTACTTCTGGGTATATATCCAAATAACTCTTCACTGAATTACATGGAAGTTTCTTCATCTATGTTCATAGCAGCCTTATTTGTAATAGCTAGAACCGGAAACAACCCAGATGTCCCTCAACCAAAGAATGGATTAAAAAAACTGTGGTACATAAAAAACTAAAAATAAAAAATAAAAAGTCTATGTCCAAGTTCCCTTTGGTGTGTTAGTTGTAGTATCGATACCTTCTACTATATAGCTAAAATCCTACTATAAGTGAATAGATGCCATATGCATCCTTCTGAGTCTGGGTTAGCTTACTCAAGATGAGCGTTTCTAGTTCTACCCATTTGGCTGCAAATTGCATAATTTCATTGTTCCTGGTAGCTGAATAATATTCCATTGTGTAGATGTACCACAGTTTTTTAACCAATTCTTAGGTTGAGGGACATCTGGGTTGTTTTCAGTTGGAAGCTGCAGGCGCTGTACTTCCTATAAAATCAGATATATTTATCCCTCTCAGGTCTCTGAGGTGGTTGAAGAACAGATAGCTAGAGCCTCATAATTAAATTTTGAGTTGTTTAGGAGTCAAGAGAGTGTTATAGATCTAAGAAGATGCTTTTAAAATTGTGTTGCAAGTTAGTATGAATATTGAGTTAGGTATAGAACTTTAAACTCATGGAGATGGTTAGATAGTAGAATGTTAAAGTCAGGTGACAAATACATACATTGGGAATGTACGCTAAGCCATATAACCCTCATAACTGTGGCCTAATTACCTCTGTTGTTTTGTATTGTATTTATTATTATAAGAGAAAGAGCCATTTGTTGCACTGAAAGGGGAAACTGTAGGGGGAAATAAGATATACCTTAAACTTAAAATAAAAAGGGAAGAGGATGGGGGGTTGAGGGTGGGAGGGTGGGACTGGAGGGGGGAATAGGGAGGGGACTGCGATTGAGATGTAACTTGAAGAAATAAAAAATAAAGGAAAAAAAAAGAATAAGAAAAAAAAAAACTGTGGTACATCTACACAATGGAATATTACTCAGCTATCAGAAACAACAAAATCATGCAATTTGCAGCCAAATGGATGGAACTAGAGAAGCTCATCCTGAGTGAGCTAACCCAGACTCAGAAGGATGCACATGGCATCTATTCACTTATAGTTGGATTTTAGCTATATAGTACAGGATATCTATACTACAACCAATGCACCAAAGGGAACATGGACATAGACTTTGTTTTTGTTTTTTTTTTCTCTCCTTGGCAATGAGATACTTTTCTCTGGTTGTACTGCCTTGTATGCCCCCAGTGTATGAGCAGGCTCTTGGCCCTCATACGACTTCTTAACTGGGGTGGGGGACTATTTTGTAGGGACACTACACTCCAGAGCAGTGGGATGGAAGTGTTAGGGGGTAGAGGGTGGGAGGGTGGGGTTGTGAAGGGAGGAAATAGGACAATATGATGGAGATGTAACCTGAAACAATAAATAAATAAATTTATTTAAAAAAAGAATGACTTCTTAGGCCAGGTGTGGTGGTGCACGCCTTTAATCCCAGTACTTGGGAGGAAGAGGCGGGTGGATCTCTGTATGTTTAAGACCATCCTGCTCTACAGAGTGAGTTCCAGGACAGCCAGGGCTGTCACACAGAAAAACCCTGCCTTGAAAAACCTAAAAAAAAAAAAAAAAAAAAGAAAGAGAAATAAAGAAAGGCTTCTGATTGTTTTTGAATTAATTTTGCATCCAGCCACCTTGCTGAAAATGTTTATCAGTTGTATTAATTCTCTGGTGGAATTTTTGGGGTCACTTATGTATACTATCATATCTTCTGCAAGTAGGGATAATTTGACTTCTTCTTTTCCAAGTTTTATCCCCTTCATCTTCTTTAGTTGTTTTTTGCTCTGGATAGGAATTCAAGCACTATGTTGAAGAGACGTGGGGAGAGTCGTCATCCTTGCCTTGTCTCTGATTTTAGAAGAAATGCTTTAAGTTTCTCTCCATTTAATTTGATGTTGGCTACTGACTTGCTGTATATCACCTTTATTATTTTTAGGTATGGTCCTTGTATGCCATCTCTCTTCAGGACTTTTAGCATGAAGGGGTGTTCAGCATCCAGCGAGATGATCATGGGTTTTTTTTTCTTTCAGCTTATTTATATGGTGGATTACATTGATGGATTTTCAAAATATGAACCATCCCTGCATTTCTGGGATGCAGCCTACTTGATCATGGTGTATGATACTTTTGATATGTTCTTGGATTCGGTTTGCCTGTGTTTTATTAAGTATTTTTGCGTCTATGTTTATGAGAGAAGTTGGTCTGAATTTCTCTTTCTTTGTTGGGTCTTTGTGTGGTTTAGGAATCAGGGTGACTGTGGCCTCATAGAATGAGTTTGGCAGTGTTCCTTCAGCTTCCATTTTGTGGAGGAGTTTCAAGAGTATTTGGTATTAGCTCTTCATTGAAGGTCTGGTAGAATTCTGTGCTGAAACCATCTGGCCCTCCGCTTTTTTTTTTTTTTTGGTTGGAAGAGTTTTAATGGCTGTTTCTATTTCTTTAGGGGCTATAGGACTGTTTATTCTGTTAAACTGATCTTGATTTAACTTTTGTAGGTGTGATCTATCAAAAAAGTTGTCCATTTTTTTTAGGTTTTCAAATTTGGTGGAGTATAGGTTTTTAAAGTAGGACCTAAAGATTCTCTGGATTTCCTCAAGGTCTGTTGGTATTTCTCCCTTTTCATTTCTGATTTTGTTGATTTGGGTTTTTTCCCTCTGCCTTCCCTGGCTAAGGGTTTGTTTATTTTCTCAAAGAACCAACTCTTGGTTTCATTGATTCTTTGTGCTTTTAAGTTGTTAATTTCAGCCCTAAGTTTGATGATTTCCTGTCTTCTTCTCCTCTTGGAAGTGTTTGCTTCTTTTTTTTCCCAGTTCTTCCAGTTCAGCTGTTAATTTGCTAATATGAGTTATCACAATTTTCTTTTTGAAGGCACTTAGAGCTGTGAACTTGCCTGGTAGCACAGCTTTCATTGTGTCCCATAGGTTTGGGTATGTTGTGCCTTCATTTTCGTTGTATTTTAAGAAGTCTTTGATTTCCTTCTTTATTTCTCCCCTGACCAAGTAGCCATCCAGTAATGAGTTGTTCAGTTTCCATGTGTGTGTAAGCTTTCTGTTATTTCTGTTGTTGTTGAAGTCCAGCTTTATTCCATGATGGTCTGATAATATTCAAGGGGTTATTTCAGTTTTCTTATATCTGTTGAGGCACACTTTGTGCCCAACTGGTTGATTTTGGAGAAGGTTCCATGTGGTGCTGAAAAGGTGTTGTGTGTGTGTGTGTGTGTGTGTGTGTGTGTGTGTGTGTATGTGTGTGTTTGGGTGAAATGGTCAATAGATATCTGTTTGGTCCACTGGTTCATGACCTCTGTTAGACTCATTATTTCTCTGTTTGGGTTCTGTCTTAATAACCTGTCCATTGTTGTGAGTGGTGTGTTGAAATCTCCTACTATTAATGTGTGGGAATAGATTGTGGTTTAAGCTTTAGAAGAGTTTTTTTTTTTTTACAAATGTGGGTGCCCTTGTATTTGGGATATAGATATTCAGTTTTGAGATGTCATCCTGATGAATTTTTCCTTTAACAAGTATGTAGTGCCCTTCCCTACCTTTTTTGATTAACTTCAGATGAAAGTCTATTTTAATTGATATTAAGATGGCTAGTCCAGATTCCTTGCTCAGCCCATTTGCTTGGAAAACCTTTTCCCAGCCCTTTACTCTGAGGTAGAGTCTATCTTTGTTAGTGAGATGTGTTTCTTGTATGCAGCAAAATGATGGGTTTTGTTTACTGATCCATTCTGTAAGCTTGTGTCTTTTTATTGGGGAGTTGAGTCCATTGATGTTGAGAGATATTAATCACCAAAGGTTGTTATTTCCTGTTATTTTGATATAGGTGGTGGTTGTGTTTTTCTTTTAGTTTAGCTGCAGAGGAGTCTTTTGCTTCCTCTGTTTTCTTGGGTATAGTTATCTTCTCTGTGTTGGAATTTTTCCTTCTAGGATCTTCTGTAGGGCTGGATTTGTGGGTAGGTACTATTTAAATTTGGTTTTGTCATTGAATATCTTGATTTCTCCATCTATGTTGATAGAGAGTTTTGCTGGGTATAGTAGTCTGGCTGGGCACCTATGTCCTCTCAGGGCTTGTAGGACATGTGCCCAGGCCCTTCTGGCTTTTACAGTTTCTGAGGAGAAGTTAGGTGTAATTCTGATGGATCTGCCACGATATGTTACTTGACTTTTTATCTTACAGCTTTTAATATTTTTGCTTTGTTCTATACATTTGAAGTTTCAATTATGTGGTGAGAAGAATTTCTCTTCTGGTCTAATATATTTGCTGTTCTGTAGGCCTGTTGGAATTTTACCAGCATCGCTTTCTTTAGGTTTAGGAAATTTACTTCTGTGATTTTGTTGAAGATGTATCCTGGACCTTGGAGGCGGGAGTCTTCTCTTTCCTCTATGCCTATGATTCTTAGATGCTGTCTTTTCATTAAGTGTTTAATTTCTTGAACATTGTGG
>CAJQZJ010032031.1:7015550-7044905 GCA_907164525.1 Lophiomys imhausi | reverse complement strand
GTCTTCCATGCCTGAGATTCTGTCTTCCATCTCTTGTATCCTATTTTTGACACTCATGTCTCTAGTCCCTGTTCTCTTCCCTTGATTTTCTACCTCCAGGATTGTCTCTGCTTGTATTTTCTTTAATATTTCCACTTCCAATTTTAAGTCTTGAACAATTTTACTCATTTTATACATTTCCTGCTCCAATTTGCTTGTCTTTATCTGCAAATCTTTCAGATCTTTCAAATCTTTCATTGCCTTGTCTCCCATTCATGTTGAGCTTCATTGGCTTGGAGGTCTCTATTGTTATTCTCCATTGCTTTCGTTTGTAAAATTGAGGACTCTTTAAATGCTTTTAGAGATTTAATTTCTTCTTGTAAGGACTCTATCACTTTCCAAAGTATAGATTTGTCAACATTTTCATGTGTTTTAGCTGTGGTGGGATGGTCAGGGCTTGCTGTACTAGCATAACTGAATTGTGTTGGAGTGATATTTCTCTGACTTTTGTCAGATTTGTTCTTTTGTTGACCTTTAGCCATCTGGTTGCCCTAAGTTGATTGTTCCTGATGTCTTCTGGTCCTCCATTCCGGATCCTGGGCCTTTACTCCATTCCCCTGGTCTCTGCTCTGGGCCCGTGGCCTCTGGCCTGGTCCACTGGGCTCTGTTCTGGGTCCCAGGCCTCTGCTCCGTGCCACTGACCTCCACTCCAGGTCTTGGGCTACATTACTATTTTTAATTAAGGTACAATTAAGAGAAATAAGGCAATTTTGTCTTTTTTGGAAAAAGAGAACAAGCAAGAAAATTAAAGAACTTTTGCAAGCTTTATCATAGGTTTTAGCAAGACTGATGATTCCTGTCCATGTTGTTGGTCACAAGCTATAAAGCCATTGGTTTTGTGGAAGGGCTTGAGATATTATCATTGGCCCACAGAGGTTCAAAATCATCTGTTGATTTTTTTCTTCTATAATCTTTTGGGAAACATTAATATTTTATCATTCCAATGAACAGTGTTTTTTTAGTAAGTTGAAATTCAACTTTAGTAAGTTGGTTGGATCATGTAGAAGAATAAGGTAATTGTAGTTAGCTATTTATTACATCAGACTTCTATATTAGGAACAAGTACCTGAAAGCTTTGTAAAAAGAAGTCAGTTAAATTCAGCATCTAGTGTACCAATTAAAAGAGAAATACAATTCTATTGAGGTTTTTTTTTTTTTTTATAGGATTGCCTAGTGAAGTCTCTAAAGATATCTTGGATAGGATTGGGAGTTTGATGATAGAGTATCTAGCCACTTACATTAATCAAGAAACATGAATGGCTAGGGTATGAATGCTGAGATTAGCTTTTGCTAAGAGAAAGAATTCAAATCCAGGATAAAGGGCATGACCACTTGAACTACTATGCAAGTCCAATACCAGTTGGGTTGATAGGTTTAAATATAAGATTTCCTGTTCATAGCATACCCATATTTCAGTTCAAGAGATATTAAGGGCAAGAGTAATTATTTTCATCTCCATTGTTTAAACATTTAGGATGTAGGTGAAGATTTTAAGATTCTCTGGGCAAGAGACTCTATCCTGTTGTCATGTGAGGCATGAGAAGAAATTCATCTCTATAGATCAGGAGGATATTTCCCTTCTGGCCTACATACCTGGAGCTATTCAGGCCTACAAAGCCAGAGGCAGAAGCAACAGACTTCTGGAAGGTCTGATTTTTCCCCATGCATCCTTATTCTATGATACTAGCATGCAACTTACTCTGGTGGGGTAGTACCCCATTCAAGGGAGCAAGCTGGGTCTAGGATATCCTATCATGCAGTTATATTGCATATTTTAACCCATTTTACCAAAGAATTCAATTTTTGTAACTAAGGTTGTTTTTTATTTTATTTTATTATAATGTTTATTTATTACATCAAGTTACATCTCCAACATAGTGCCCTCTTTCCACTTCTCCTGATTCCACCCTCCCACCCTCTCCTCCCTCTCCCACCCATCCCATCTACTCACTTATAGTTGTATTTTAGCCATATAGTACAGGATAGCTATCCTATAACTAAGGTTGTTTTTTTTCATATACCTGATTTTGAATATTATTTTACATTAAACAAACCTTATGTTTACATTAAACTTTTTCTAAATTACCTGCTTTAGGCTTAACATTGACAACATATACAAAGGATTATGTAATGAGGGAAATAAATTGATTTTTCACTTAAAGCTTGTCTTTGTAAATGAATTAAATTTGTACTTAGCATTGCTACAAATATAGTTCTGAGAAATTTTAAGAATTTCATTTTTACTAAAGCCTTAAATCCCACATTGCTCCCCACACATTATAGTGGGAGACTTCAACACCCCTCTCTCACCTGTGGAGACATCATTGAGACAGAAACTAAACTGAGAAATAATGAAATTAAGAGATATCATGAATCAAATGGACCTAACAGATATCTACAGAGCATTTCATCCAAACACAAAAGAACATAACTTCTACCCAGTACCTCATGGAACCTTCTCCAAAATAGACCATATACTTGGTCATAAAACAAGCCTCAACAGATACAAGAAAGTTAAAATAACCTCTTGCATTTTATCAGACCACCATGGAATAAAGCTGGACTTCAAAAATAACCGAAACAACAGAAAGCCTACAAACTCATGGAAACTGAACAACTCTACATTCAATGATCTCTGGGTAAGGAAGTAACAAAAAATAATGTCTTTTTAGAATTCAATGGAGAGGAAAGCGCAACATACCAAATTTATGGGACACCTTGAAAGCTGTGCTGAGAGGGAGTTCATAGCACTAAGTGCCTTCATAAGGAAATTGGAGAGATCTCAAACTAGCAACTTAAAAACACACCTGAAATCTCTAGAACAACAAGAAGCAAACACACCTAAAAGGAGAAGATGGCAGGAAATAATCAAACTCAGGGCTGAAATCAATATATTATAAACAAAGAGAACAATAGAAAGAATCAATGAAACCAAGACCTGGTTCTTTGGGAAAATCAACAAGATAGATAAACCCTTAGCCATACTAACTAAGGCAGAGAGATAGTAACCAAATTAACAAAATCAGAAACGAAAAGGGGGACATGACAGCAGGTGCTGAGGAAATCAAAAGAATCATAAGGTCTTACTTCAAAAGCCTATACTCCACAAAATTGGAAAACTAAATTAAATGGATAGCTTTCTTGATAGATTCCACCTACCAAAGTTAAATCAGGAGTAGGTAAATAAATAAAACAGTACCATAATGCCTAAGGAAATAGAAACAGTTATCAAAAATCTCCCAACTTAAAAAAAAAAAAAAGCCCTGGGCCAGATGGTGTTAGTGCAGAATTCTACCAGACATTCAAAAAGGAACTAATAAGAATACTCCTCACACTATTCCACAAAATAGAAACAGAAGTAACCTTGCCAAGCTCATTCTATGAAGCTACAATCACCTTGATACCCAAACCACACAAAGACTCAATTAAGAAAGAGAATTTCAGACCAATCTCCCTCATGAATACTGATGTGAAAATACTCAATAAAATACTGGCAAACCAAATACAAGAACACACCAAAAATATCATATACCATGATCAAGTAGGCTTCATACAAGGAATGCAGGGATGGTTCAACATATGAAAATCCATCAATGAAATACACCATACAAACAAACTGATATAAAAAAAATCATCATCTCATTAGATGCTTAAAAAGCCTTTGACTTAATTCAACACCCATTCATGATAAAAGTCTTGGAGAGATCAGGTATACAAGGTCCATAACTAAACATAAAGGCAATATACAGCAAGCCTATAGCCAACATCAAATTAAATGGAGAGAAACTTAAAGCAATGCCACTAAAATCAGGGACTAGACAAGATTGTCCCCTATCCCCATATCTCTTCAATAGAACTTGAATTTCTAGCTAGAGCAAAAAGGCAACTAAAGGAGATCAAGGGGATACAAATTGGAAAGGAACAAGTCAAATTATCCCTATTTGCAGATAATATGATAGTATACATAAGTGAGCCTCAAAACTCTATTAGAGAACTCCTTCGGCTGATCTTTTATAAGGTGATTGAACTGAAACAATAAGTTAGAAACTCATAAGAATAGGTTTTTTTTTCTTTATCAAAGACTTCTTTAACTTGTAACTTTGAGATTTTTATTCATAAACCCAGTGTTTAGTGCAATGTCAGGACAGTTTTTTAACTGAATGCTCAGAGTAGAGCTTGAGCCACTCTCTGGTTTTCCTGTAACTTAATCTTCTAATTACTGTGCAGGTTTCTGCATTTTTACTGTGTAGAAGAAAGTTCTTTGGTGTCAGATTGTGATCTCGATTGGGAAGAAAAAAATGGCAAAAACTCAGTGACATGATTGGACATCTGCTCTCACAGAGTACCCATGGTTAATTCTCACATCTGGAACAACTGGACTGCATAAATTATTCTCTTAATTTTGGATATCTACTGTGGTGGATTCCCACTGTAGGGAATTTGAGTGATTATGCACTGAAAATATCTGCAGATTATAGGTTGACACTTAAGCACAGTTTATTTATATTTTAAATAAAATTTATATAAATTTTCTTTGAATGCAAACACTTTGACCCTCTTTCTTCAAAAGTATTAACTGTCAACTGTAAATAGTTGCTTTGGCAAGCTGATAAAAATCAGTATGCATCTAACTGAATACTGACTGGTTTAATAAAATTTTCTATTGTAAGTATTTTACTTATTCCTATGTTCAATATTGTGGTATTATGCTTGAACCCAAAGTAAAACATACATTTCTATAAAATAATTTTATTCTTTTAAATTGAAGTGTAAGTTCTATACATCATGAAATGTGTGTGTTTACAATTGTTTATGGTGTATGTGCATATATGAGCATAAGGGGTGGTCATTCATGCCACAGGATGCATGTGAAAGCTAGAGAATAAGTCATGAGATTTCGTCCTTTATGTCATGTGGGTTCCAGTGATCAAACTGAAGTCTTCAGCATGGGGGCAGTCACTCTGATGCTCTGAGCCATCTTGCTGGCCCTAAAATATATTTTATTTTACCAAGGATATGTCAATTTTTATTATAAATCTGAAGCTGAAGTCCAGACAGTTTGAATCAGAGACAATGTACACAAAGTATTCAACTATTTGATTTGTAACAGGAAAATACTAGAAAGCCTTTCTTCATCTATCATGAAAGGTGCTTTTTCATAACAAAAATAAAAGCATGAATATTCATGAATTTATCTGGTGCCAACAACAGCACATTAGTGTGATATCTTCAAGTGAAACTTTCCTCATATAACTTCCTATTTTCATTGTTTATCATTCACTAGAATGTTCAACATTTGTTAAATCACATAATTTTACACAGAGACCAACCAATCAAAATCCCTTTCATCTGTCAGTACAATTTCTTTATTATTCTTAAATGTTTGGAACAAGAGAGTTTTGAAAATATAATTCCAGGTATGTTTAGATAATGAGTGCATTGGATTCACCTCTTTAAAATAAATAAGAAATGCTTATTAAAAGAAAATCAAGAAAAAATAAAAAAGCATGGAACAAGCATTCAAAATAGAAAATGCATATATTAAAATGAAAGGGCTTTATTCCAAATTATACTAAATGTGCATATATTGATACCAAAATTAAATATGAAATGTATCACACTGAATGAATGAAACAAGCATGATTTTATATTTTTGATTCTGAGCTAAGATTAAATATAAAGACCTGGGGGGGGGTTGCAAGATAGTGGTGATAAGCTCGGACACATACTCATCTTCAGGAAGACCAACTGGATCACCTCAGAGATATACTCCTGCTACATGGCAGTTTGTGAGGCACAAGCCTATCTGGGCTTGCCCATAAAAGACAGGAACAATAAAGAACTCTGTCCTGGATGTATAAACACTGGAAGAACAGAGACACCAGGCACGAAAGTTGGAGCACTTCCCACTGGGAGATAGTGCACTTTCTGCTGCAGTGAAAGAGCCAGAAGATCCAGTCTTTTCAAGAAGCCAGCTGGTGGTTTTGACCTCCAAACAGAGGTCCACCTCAGTTTCCTGCATCCACAGCTTCCATGCAGGCGTTCTGACACGCAAAAGAAGACCAGCAGAGCCACTATGGTAAGACTGAGGGTGATTCTCCCTGGGATTTACAACATGGCAGCATCTGGCTGACTGGTAACTGGGTGATAGAGCTAGCAGGCACTGAGCTTCCCTGAGCCTAAGTGCACTGTGGACAGGATATAGACTACATGTTGGAACTCACTGCCCACCCCCCTTGCCTGGCCCCTCATCTTGGCATTCCACTGGGCACTCAGAGTACAGCATCTACATCTCAGCCCAAAGCAGTAAAGCAGTTCTGGAATATTGTGGGCAGCCAGAGAAACTGGGCTGCACCAGTACACAGAGCTTCAGTCTGAGAAGCACAGGCTGACTCTGAGACTCATCTGAGAGCAGCTTGGGAGGACCATAACCACAGCCCTGACACCCTAGCTACAGGGAAACTGTTAGAAGCCCTGCTGACCCAGGCAGGCTGCTCTGGAACTCAGCTCTTCAGGCAGAGAAAAGGTGGCTGAGATTACCCTTAGTCCAAGAGCTGTAGACATCTTGTGAACTCCACATTGGAACTCCCTGCCCATGCTCACTCTGGCAGAGCAATCAGTCTACAGCCTCTGTCCAAAACATCAAGATCTCTGCCCAGAGCAGTAAAGCAGTTCTGGACTATTACATGCTGCCTGCGCAAGCGGGCTGCACCAGACCACAGAGCTTCTAACAGAGGGGCACAGGTTGATCCTGAGACCCCCCTGAGAGTAGCTTGGAAGGACCACGACCACAGTCCTGACACCCTAGCTACAGGGAAACTGTTAGGACCCCTGCTGACCTAGATAGGCTGCTCTGGAACACAGAGCTCCTGGCAGGGAAAAGTCATCTGAGATTCCCCCTGAGTCCAAGTGCTGTAGATGCCTTGTGAACTCCATATTGGAACTCCCTGCCCATGCCCACTTTGGCAGGGCTCTCGGTCTACTGCCTCAGGCTACAGCATCTAGATCTTGGTCCAGAGCAGTAAGCAGTTCAGAAATATTGCATGCAACCCAAGAGAGTGGGTTGCACTGGACCACAGAGCTTCTGACAGAAAAGCACAGGTTGAAACTGGGATCCTCCTGAGATCATCCTGGGAGGACCATTACCACAGTCCTGATACTGTAGCTACAGGGAAAGTGCCAGAAGCCACGCCAGCTCAGCAGGCTGGACTGGAGCACAGTGATTCTGACTGGGAAAAAAGAGCTGAGCTTCCCTGAATCCAAGCACTGTGGGTAGGGTGTGAGTTCCACATCAGAACTCCCTGCTGTCACCTGCCTTGCCCCTCAGTTGAACACGTAGACTACAACACAGAGAGCTCCAACCCTGGAGCAGTGAAACAACCCTGGACCATTCCTCACTGCCTGGGTGATGTGGGCTGTACCAGATCACAGTGATTCTGGCTATAGGGCACATGTTCAACCTGAGAGCTCTCGGAAAGCAGTTTGGAGGGAACCATGATAATGGTCAGATAAATAAGCTGCAGGGGACTGCAGATCGAGCCTACAGTCTGTGGCCTGTCAACCCCTACTGACAGCACTAGGAAGATGAACTGGATCTCAGGAAACTATAGGCAGGAATAACACATTCCACCCCAAACTCTGATCTGAGTTCCAAACTGGGACACAACAGGAGGGGTGAGCTCTGTGAGGCACACTGAGAAAGAGACCCCAACACAAGGCCCCATCCAGCCTGGAGAGCTACAGATCACCAAGATTTCACAACCTCTACACCAAGCTCCCTCCTGGGCACCAAGCCCAGAAGGCACCAGGAACAAAGAGCTAGGAACAACCAGATGGCCAAAGTTCAGCAAAAGAACAGAACTGACAAAAGTCAGGGAAACATGACTCCCACAAAACTCAGCTATGTTAGTACAGCAAACCCTGACCATGCCATCACAGCTGAAACACATGAAAATAATGACAAATCTATACTTAGGAAAATGTTAGAGACCTTACAAGAAGAAAATAATTCCCTGAAAGGATTTAAAGAAACCACAATTTTACAAATGAAAGCAATGGAGAATAATTCCATTAGAGACCTCCAAGCTAACTCAATCAGACCTGAGTGGGAAACAGACAAGGCAATGGAAGATTTGAAAGACTTGAAGGCAGACAACAAAATTGGAGCAGGAAATGTATAAAACAAGACCTGAAATTGGAACTGGAAGCAATAAAGAAAACACAAGCAGAGACAATTCTGGAGGTGGAAAACCAAGGATAGAGAATAGAAACTACAGACATGAGTATCACAAATAGGATACAAGAGATGGAAGACAGAATATCAGGCATGGAACACTTGATGGAAGAAATAATTACAACAATCAAAATAATGAGAAATCTAAAAAAGTTCTCACCCACAATGTTCAAGAAATTAAAAACTTAATGAAAAGACAGAACCTAAGAGTTATAGGCATAGATGAAAGAGAAGACTCCTGACTCCAAGGTCCAGGAAACATCTTCAACAAAATCATAGAAGAAAATTTCCCAAACCTAAAGAAAGAGATGCTGGCAAAATTACAAGAGGCATACAGAACACCAAATAGGTTAGCAGAAAAGAAATTACTCTCACCACACAATAATTGAAACTCCAATTGTACAGAACAAAGAAAGGATATTAAAAGCTGTAAGAGAAAAAGGTCAAGTAACATATAATGGCAGACTCATCAGAATTACACCTGACTTCTCCTCAGAAACTATAAAAGCCAGAAGGGCCTGAGCAGACGTCCATCAGACAAGCCCTAAGAGACCATAGCTGCCAGCCCAGACTACTATACTCAGCAAAACTATCTATCAACATAGATGGAGAAATCAAGGTATTTCATGACAAACCCAAATTTAAACAGTATCTATCCACAAATCCAGCTCTACAGAAGATCCTAGAAGGAAAATTTCAACTGAGAGATTATAACTATACCCAAGAAAAGAGAGGAAGCAAGAAAAGCAAAAACAAAAACAAAAAACTCCACTGCAACTAAACCAAAAGAAACACACAACCACCACCTATATCAAAATAACAGGAAATAACAACCTATGGTTATTAATATCACTCAACATCAATGGATTCAACTCCCCAATAAAAAGATACAGGCTTACAGAATACATCCCTAAACAAGATCCATCATATTGCTCCATATAAGAAATGCATCTCACTAACAAAGACTTTACCTCAGAGTAAAATGTTGAGAAAGGTTTTCCAAGCAAATGGCCCCAGGAAACAAGCTGTAGCAGCCATCCTAATATCAAATAAAATAGACTTACAACTGAAATTAATAAAAAGAGATAGGGAAGGACACTACATACTTTTTAAAGGAAAAATTCATCAATATTACATCTCAATACAGAATATCTGTGCCCCAAACACAAGTACACCCACATTTGTAAGAGAAACTCTTCTAATGTTTAAACTACACATTAATCCCAACACATTAATAGTGGGAGACTTCAACACCAAACCCACACCAATGGACAGGTCATTGAGACAGAAACAAAACAGAGGAATAATGAGACTAACAGAGGTCATGAACCAAATGGACAGACAGATATCTACAGAATGTTTCACCCAAACACAAAAGAATACACCTTCTTTTCAACACCTAATGGAACCTTCTCCAAAATTTACCATATAGTCAGACACAAAGCAAGCCTCAACAGATACAAGAAAATTGAAATAAGCCCTTGTATCTTATCAGACCACCAAGGATTAAAGCTGAACTTCAACAACAACAGAAATAACAAAAAGCCTACACATGCATGGAAACTGAACAACTCTCTACTTAACGACCACTGGGTCAGAGAATAAATAAAGAAGGAAATCAAAGACTTCCTAAAATCCAATGAAAATGAAGACACAGCATACCTAAACCTACAGGACACAATGAAAATTGTGCTGAGAGGAAAGTTCATAGCACTAAGTGCCTTCAAAAAGAAAATTGTGACAGCTCATATTAGCAAATTAACAGAAAAACTGAATGAGCTAGAAAGAAAAGAATCAAATACTCCCAAGAGGAGCAGAAGGTAGAGAATTATGAAACTTAGGGCTGAAGTCAACAACTTGGAAACAAAAGAATAACACAAAGAATCAACAAAACCAGGAGTTGGTTCTTTGAGAAAATCAACAAAATAGATAATCCCTTAGCCAAACTAACTAAAAAGCACAGGGAAATTACCCAAATCAACAATATCAGAAATGAAAAGGGAGAAATAACAATAGATATTGAGGAAATACGCAGAATCTTTAGGTCTTACTTCAAAAATCTGTACTCCACAAAATTTGAAAACCTAAGCAAAATAGACAATTTTCTTGATACATTCCACATACCAAAGTTAAATCAAGATGAGGTTAACAAATTAAACAGTCTTATAACTCCTAAGGAAATAGAAACAGTCATTAAAATTCTTCCAACCAAAAAAGTCCAGGTCCAGATGGTTGCAGCACAGAATTCTACCAGACCTTCAAAGAAGAGCTAATACCAATACTTTTCAACTTCTTCCACAAAATAGAAACAGAAGGAACACTGCCAAACTCATTCTATGAGGCCACAGTCACCCCGACACCTAAAACACACAAATACCAAACAAATAGAATTTCAGACCAATTTCCCTCATGAACATAGATGCTAAAATATTTAATAAAATACTGGCAAACCGAATCCAAGAACATATCAAAAGTATCATACACCATGATCAAGTAGGCTTCATCCCAGAATGCAGGGATGGTTCAACATATGAAAATCCATCAATGTAGTCCACCACATAAACAAGCTGAAAGAAAAAAAAAAAAAAACATGATCATCTCGCTAGATGCTGAAAAAGTATTTGACAAAATCCAAAACCCCTTCATGGTAAAAGTCCTGGAGAGAACGGGCATACAAGGACTATACCTAAAAATAATAAAGGCAATATACAGCAAGCCAGTAACCAACATCAAATTAAATGGAGAGAAACTTAAACATTTCCTCTAAAATCAGGGACAAGGCAAGGATGCCCACTCTCCCCATATCTCTTAAACATAGTACTTGAAATTCTAACTAGAGCAATAAGACAACTAAAGGAGATCAAGGGGATACAAATTGGAAAGGAAGAAGTTAAATTATCCCTATTTGCAGACAATATGATTGTATATGTAAGTGACCCCAAGAATTCCACCAGAGAACTCCTACAACTGATAAACACCTTCAGCAAGGTGGCTGGATACAAAATTAATTTGAAAAAATCAGGAGTCCTTCTTTATACAAAAGATAAATGGGATGAGAAAGAGATTAGTGAAACAACACCCTTCACAATAGCCATGAACAATATAAAATACCTGGGGATAACTCTAATCATGCAAGTGAAAGACCTGTATAACAAGAACTTCAAGTCCTTGAAGAAAGAAATTGAAGAGGACATCAGATGATGGAAAGATCTCCTATACTCATGGATAGATAGGATCAACATAATAAAAATCACCTTCCTACCAATAGCAATACACAGATTCAATGCAATTCCTATCAAAATACCAACACAATTTTTAATAAAACTTTAAAGAAAAATTCTCAACTTCATATGGCATAACAAAAACCCAGAATAACTCTAATCCTGTCCAATAAAAAATATCTGGAGGTATCACTATCCCAGATTTCAAGCTAAAACAAAGAAAAAACACTTATGGCCATAATGATCCTGTTTTTTAGTAAAGTAAACCTCCCATATAAAACATTTAAATCATGTGATGGGCAACTTTGCATTTAGACACACAGTCATAGAGGTGTGTCCTTAATGGTATCTATGTCTATAGAGAAAATTAAGGAAGTAACTGTCTATATAGATAAGTTTAGATCAAGATGTATATAATAATCACTCTTAGTATATATATTATCAATAAATATGCATAAAACTTAACCCAAATTTTATTTTGTTTTGGTTTATAAACTATGTCTAAACAAATTACAAATTGTAATATTTTTAAGTGCCCTAAGTGCATCTAGTTTTAGTTTTCCCTTCTTATTGAAAATAATTATTTTCTCATACAATACATCCTGATTACAGTTTTCAATCCCTTTATTCCTCCCAATTCCTTCCCACCTCCCTGCCCTCCAATTCTACCCCTTTTCTGTATCTTGTTAGAAGAGAACAAGCTTCTAAGAGATAACAACAAAACATAATAAAATAATAAGATAAAACAAAACTCACCACATCGAGGTTGAACAAGGCAAACCAATAGAGAGAAAAAAGAGCATAAGAGAAGGCACAAGAATCCGTACTCAGGAATCCACAAAACACTAAACTAAAAGCCCGAATATATATGCAGAGGGCTTTGGTGCAAAACTGTAAAGCCCCCGTTCTTGCTGCTCAGTCTCCATGAGTGCTTCTTATGTATGCTTCTTATATCCTTATAGACATCTCCTTTAGTTTAGAAAAATTTTTCTTGTATGATTTGTGTTTCGTGTCAGGATTTTTTTTAGACTGATCATTTTCTTTGACCAATATATTTATTTAGTCTATAGTATCTTCAATACCTGAGATTCTCTCTTTTTTTCTTTTAGTCTGTTGATGAAGCAAGCCTGCCTGTGTAGTTCCTGTTCAAATTTCTGCATTTTTCATTTTCTGGATTCCCTTAATTTTTTTAATTGATTCTATTTCCACTTTCTAGTCTTAAAGAATATTATTAATTTCCTTCCACTGTTTGTGTTTCCTGAATTTCTATATGAGATTCATTTATTTCATCTTTAAAAACCCTCTATTATCTTCATACGGTTTTAAGGACTTTTCTTCATGGTTCAGTTGTGGAATGTTCAAGATTTGCTGTGGCATGGTTTCTGGACTCTAATGGAGATGTACTGACCTAGTTGTTATTGATTGTATTTTCAAACTGGTATCTAAGCAACTAGGATGGGGATGATTACAGTTCTAGATGTTGATCCTTTTTTCTTTGATATATGGTTGTTTTGTTCCTTGGTTTCTATTTCCTCTCTTATTTTTAGGAAAGAGTGGTGGCTGTATGTGTCTTGGTAGTAAATTTTCATTGGACCAGATAGTTGTGGCCTGTAGGGGTTCAAGGTACAATGTGATCCTGAGTATTGGGAGATGACACTTAAATGGGGATAGGCTAGTGGTCTGAGGGTGTTCATAGGAGGGAGAAAAGCAGAGTGTCCCTCCAGTGTCTGGTTATTGAGTTTCTTTGGGATGAAGGCACAGGCTGAAGAGAGGTCACCCTAGAATGTTTGATATAGAGCTGAGGATAATACTGGGGATTTGGATCAGTCCTATGTGGAGTCTATTCTTGAATTCAATATTTTTGACATGTGAGTGATGATAATATATCACAGTGTAATTTTTGTGTGTTAAACAATAGTTTCTTTAATTAGACATTGTAGTTATGCAAAAGTGTTAAGAGATATCATTTGTAAACTTTTATAGAACCACAACCAATTCAAACAAATGTCTAAGAAGTTTTACTTTGAAATCTAAGTATTTGTGTATTTATATATGTTCTTCTTAAGTGGTTAGCATCTGATGCTTTTTGACCATTAGTATTATGTGCAAATGTTTCTGAGTTTTTGGAAAGAATGCACCTTAAACTAAACTGAAATTATAATTAACTGACTGAAACTTCAATGATTTTGAAAGTTTTATAATAGTGCAGGTCCTTCATCTGATTACAGGCACTTAGATACCTATTTCTCTCACTCCTTTTTTTCTGATCTAACAATCTTGTGATAAACAGGTGAAATATATTGGGATTTATTACCTTAGCAGACCACTAGTTCCCACTGACCAAAAGGCTAAGAATATAAACAAAATCATACTTCCTACTTTTTGTTGTTTTCGTAATAAAACAGCCTAAACAAAATGAACCTTTTGTAGGAAAGGTTTTATTTCATCTTACACTTCCAGGTAACAGTACATTATTCAGAGAGGTCAGGGCAAGAAGTCAAAGCAGGAGCTGAAGCAGACACCTCAGAAGAATCCTTCTCATGGGCTTAGTCCACCTGGCATACGCTCAGTCATCTTTCAAGCAATCTCAAAGAAAGAGAGAGAGAAAAAACATTAGAAAATAGAGACATCCATGTTTATGGATTACTATAATTAACATTATGAAAATGACCATTTTTACAAAAAGCAATTTTTGGATTCAATGCAACCCCATTCAAAATACTCATCTCATTCTTACAGAAATTGTTGAAAACATCTATCCTAAAATTTTAATGGATGTTCAAAGTGTCTTTTGATAGTCAAAATGATCCTGCACAAAAAAAGCAATACTGGAGGCATTTCCTTCTAGACATGAAGATATATTACTAAGCCATAATAATAAAGACAGTATGGTATTGGTACAAAACAAACTATATTACTGAAACCAAATTGAAGACTCAGACATGGGTTTGATTAACTACAATTATCTAATACTTGACAAAGAGGCCAAATTCATAAGCTGGAGAAAAGACATCATTTTTGGCAAATGCTACTGGGAAAACTGGATATCCACATGAAGAGGAATGAAATGAGATCCATATTTATCACTTTACCCAAAAGCTAAATCCAAATTGATCAAAAACCTGAATGTGAGGTCTGAAGTGATGCAACTGCCTGTATTAGTCAGGGTTCTCTAGAGTCACAGAACTTATGGGATGAATATCTGCCTGTCTACCTTTCTGTCATTACATATCATCTATCATATATATATATGATAAATATATGTTAGATATATACATATATATGTATATGTTAAAGGAATTTGTTGGAAAGGCTTACTTACAGCTGCAGTCCAGCTAATCCAACAATGGCCAGCTGTGAATGGAAAGTCTAAGAACTTAGTACTTGCTCGGTGACAAAGCTGAGTGTTTCAGTTCATCTTCTGCATAAGATAAAATTCCAAAGAAGTAGGCTCCAATGGATGTGCTAGGAAAGTGCAAGCAGGTAAAGAAAGAATTAACCTTCCTTCTTCCATTGTCCATATATAGCAACACAGGACAAAGATTAAAGGTGTGCCTTAATATCTGGCTTATAGGCATGTGCCAATCTGGATTAAAAGGGTGTGCCATCCTACATCAAGTTCTGAATCAAAGGCCTGTATCTTCCATCTTTAAAGGCATGTTTTCTTCCTACCTCAACATCTGGATCCCAGTTGTGACCTCAATTTCTAAATTGTACTTTCATTCCAGATATAGTCAAGTTGACAACCAAGAATAGCCATCACATTGCTAGAAGAAAATTTCAATGGCTTCCATATTTGAAAGTTAGGCCATGGATGTCAAATAACTGTTTATGTTAATTGGGCACACAAAGTTCTATGCTGTGAGATCTGGGTGTAAACTTCAATTCATAGGATGTTCCTGGAAATGTCAGATTGTTTCAGTTGTATTTTGAGTACAACAACAATAATAGTAGTAATAACAATGATAGTATAAAATATAAACTTTTCTTCAAATTCTGCATGTGAATATAGACAAAAACATACAGATGTATGCATATAAGTAGAAATGTGTACTTTAAAAGCATATTCACATTTCATTCTAGAAAATAAAAAGGACTGATTTTGTACATATTTTGTTTTTATAAACTGAATCCATAAGTGTTGATTGTTACAAGCATATTTAAGTGTATGCAGCAGAATATTTTTCTAAAGGGTCAGTTTTGTACATGACAAGTCCATAATGACCTTAGTGTAAAATCCTTGCCTTAGAAACCAAGAATGTAATCACATATACTTCTAAGAATTAATATAGCAAGGTATTTGTTGACTCTGTAGTATGAAAAGGCACATGACTTCTCATCAGGTGTTAATACTCTCATTGCTACTTGTAAATAGCAGTCCTGAAGCATACTGAACTAACTAAATAATTATTTATTGTTTTTTTCTTTTTCCACTACATTGTATATTCTGGGACAAGAGAAATCATTTTGTTAGTTCTGGTTCTTGTTGTGATTGTGGAATCCTGGAGTTTTTCTTGTGACTAAACAAACCCTCTCATGTAATTATCTCTAATGGAGGCAATTTCTGTGATCTCAAGTCTCATGTGGGTCTCTTGGTCACTGTAGTCCAGTGACGTCAATTCACAATTAGTTATTCGTCTTTGTAATGGCTTTTTATATATCCCTGTGTTGATGCCAGTGATACTCTAAGTGTAAGGGTGAAAATTGAAGTTTGGAAGGTCATGGGTTTCCTGCCTTTGTCACCTGTTTAGTGGCTCCTGCAGAACTGTGCTGCTCTTGTTTCGTGCTTATAAAACTAAGGGGAGAAGAGTGCTGTTTCCTGGACCTGTAAGATGAAAACAGTCAGGAGACGTGTTCTTGTGACATGTAAGTAAATGTACACATTTACAGATGCAAGGCAGACCAAGGAATGTTCCTTGCAATGGGAATTTTAGTATCATATCATAGGTTAAATTTCTGAAGGAATCTGAAAGTAATTTGTGGCAGTATCATTTATTAGTTTTTAACAGAAGCAACACATATCTACAGTTAGAGTAAGTTCCTTGCAAATTTTATAACAGAGTATTTATTTTGAAACTGCTTTGTAATTGCCTCTTTCCCTATTTCAGATTCTTGACTATCCTTGTTCTTCCGCAGCTCTTTAGAATTCCCACATTCTAATAGGTGTATCTCACCTATTTGAATGCAGCCCCTTGTAGCTATAGACACTCAACTATTTCTTTTTGTTTTCGAAGTAAACATTATATTATCTCTATAGTCATGTATAACAACTAAATTCTTTCCAATTGTTAATGACTACAATATATTATAGGATAACTACATATTCCATTCAATGTTATACGAGCAGAATGTTTTCGTTTCTATATACACCCAATGAAAATGTACCAATAAATGTCCAGTAACAACAATTGTGATATACAGCAATTGAGTTGGAAACTCATAAGACAGAAATGTTTAAAAGATGGCGGATGGTGCAGCTATGAGACAGAAAGTTTTCTGACTCTTGTAAACTACATATTTTTCCTCACTTCATTGATTAGTTCTAATGTCTGAGTAATAAGTATTGGAGAAATAATTATACTTTGAATTTCCAAAATTGGAAACTGGAAGATCACTCTTCCCATGCAAATCTGCAGAAATGGATTTGTCTTTGAATATTAGAACTGAAAATCAGTTTTAAATATACATATATAATTGAAAACATATTTTAGTATGAGTGAGGCCAGGCAATGTGAAATTACCAAATAATAATTATTAGATTAAATTAAATTAAAATAAATCTAATCTAAGAAAACACAGTACATCTTGTAATTAGGAATTCTTAGAAATTATGGAGTTCTCACCTAAATAATCAATTGAGGAGAATTTTCATTGCTGTTTTTTAGGTTAATCTGATAACTGTTTAATATGTAAGGATGATGAGTCCTGACAGGTTGAAAAGTCCCAGGCAGTGTCATATAGATACCCAATAACACAGTTATGATTCTGATACATCATTATTTGCTTTCATCAATATTGAATTAATTTATTGAATATAAAATGTTAACATTTTCCATTTAATATATAATGTGCAAGATAAAGAAGGCAATT
This sequence comes from Lophiomys imhausi, assembly GCA_907164525.1. Taxonomy (NCBI): domain Eukaryota; kingdom Metazoa; phylum Chordata; class Mammalia; order Rodentia; family Muridae; genus Lophiomys; species Lophiomys imhausi. Next base: position 7,027,322 of record CAJQZJ010032031.1, on the reverse strand, counting down.
GATTTATCACCTTCTCTGAATGATCAAGAGATAAACAATATGAATCTACAATTTTTATGGAAGCTGATAAGTCGAAGTGCTCTATAGCAGTGTATTGACCTGGGTCTTGAAAGAGTCAGCACTTTTTTGCTTAAAAACTTGGGCACATAGAAAGGGTTTATATGGGAAATACAGTTAGAGTTCACGGTCCTCCTGCTTTTATTTAAGACTCTAAGAATCTTGGTTGTAGATTTTGCCAAAGCTTTTCATTGTCTTTCAAGAGCCCCAGAAGCCACTGACAGCAGAAGAACTCAACTTCACAGGAGACCTTGAGAGAGTCAGAGGAAGTCACTTCCTGCTGTGATCTACTCATGGGATTTTGTTGGATGTTTTGTTTCACATTATCTGCTCACAAATGTTTCTGCCAGACAGCCCTAAGAAGCTGCTGCTGATTCTTCCCTTTTTTCTTATGCAGCATCTATAAAATCCCAGTAAGTTGTTTCTTAGAACTTTCTAGAACCAATATTCTTAGTGTCTTTACTTTCTTTTCTGCCTATAAAGATCCTTTGTGACAGGAATTTAATAGTAGGGACTTCTGAAAAATAAGAGAAAGCTTTTTTTTTTTAGGTAAAAAGAAATGTAGTACCTTATCAAAATCAGGCTTTATTATAATTTTTTCCTGTAGTATGTTCTACTTCAAAACTCTATTTCTTAAACATTTCTGAATATCCTGGTGCACTTATTTTGATAGTATGAATGATAAAAGCACAAATTAGTTCCTTGCTGGGTTCAGACAAGTTGGAGACATGAAATGCAAAATTTATTCTCTGAATTTTTCTCTGGAAGATAATTAAGACAACTCACCATGTGTTTCCCTGTGTGTAACTCACCCACTGAAACTCAAGCAGAGATCAGGAAATAAGCACTTATGAGATAAAAAGACAGACAGACAGACAGCTGCCAGAGGCTAGAAATAATAAAAAGACAGACAGCTGCCAGAGGCTAGAAATAATAAAAAGACAGCTGCCAGAGGCTAGAAATAATAAAAAGACAGACAGCTGCCAGAGGCTAGAAATAATAAAAAGACAGCTTTTAGAGGATAATTTAGATGTGAGTGATTTTGAAATTGAGATAATCGAATGTCCCTTTGTAGGTTGCTTTCTGATTTTCTTATTTCTGTACATGTCTGCAATCCATAGGACACTTACATAAATGAAAACAAGATAAAAAAGTAAGGAGAGAAAAAAAGGACATATTATATTTGTAGGGAAAAAAACATTCTCATAGTCTAAATTCCCACCATATATAATCACACTTTCTGAACATATTCTTAAGGCTCTTTAAATTAATGTGTGTGTCCCAATGATATTCACTATTAACACTGTGTTATGGCTGTGTGTATAGAAGGTTAGCATCTCCCTGGCTTAATTTCAGGAGGAACCAATGTATCAGACTTATTCATAAGGAGAAACTCCACGAGGAGCTGCCTGACAGGAAGAAAGTTTCTGTGGAGTTCTGTATCTTCCAATTTTGCCAGAAGGCTTTATTTTACTTTATAGAATTTGTAATCAGAGACAAGGAGATAAAATGTAGTTATTCAGTATGAGGGTCCTTCTTATAGATTACCTAATTTACATAAACCCAGAGCTGTCTCTCTTTGTGGTTTTAAACTTCATAAACAACATATGTTTGTACAAGGAAAAAACAAGAAGTGTACACTTTAGTGAGTTTTCACAAAGTGAAAAAATCATCAGGCACATCAAGTACCACATCTACCAAGGCTCAGGGCACTTTCTGTCCTTCTCTCCTGTTCAAAGATGACGACTATCAGGTTTCTAAAATAATGTATTAGCTTTGTCTGATTTCAGACTTTATATAAATACATTGATACACATTTTATCAGATTATTTGTGCAAATTCAATAACTAAATAAATTCCATATATAGAAACATAAAAATTATAATCCTCAACATCTGTACTGTAGTTGAGAAAGCAAGAGAAACTTATTTAATTGATTGATTTCTATTCTGTTTCTATTCAGATAACTGAAGACACATCTCTTCCAAAGTCAATGAATGAAACAAATTACTCTCAGGTGACAGAGTTTGTGCTCTTAGGACTGTCTAATTCAAAAGAACTCCAGCCTTTCCTGTTTCTCATATTTTCACTGCTGTACCTAGCAATACTGCTAGGTAACTTCCTCATCATCCTCACAGTGACATCAGACTCCCGACTTCATACCCCCATGTACTTTCTGCTGGCAAACCTATCTTTTATCGATATATGTGTGGCCTCTTTTGCTACTCCCAAAATGCTTGCTGACTTTCTGGTTGAACGAAAAACGATATCTTTTGAAGCCTGCTTGGCTCAGATTTTCTTTGTTCATCTCTTTACTGGTGGTGAGATGGTACTGCTAGTGTCCATGGCCTATGATCGCTATGTTGCAATATGCAAGCCTCTCCACTACATGACAATCATGAGTCGCCGTGTGTGTATCATTCTGGTCATCATCTCCTGGTTTGTAGGATTCGTCCATACAACTAGCCAGTTGGCATTCACTGTTAACTTGCCATTTTGTGGTCCTAATGAAGTGGACAGTTTTTTCTGTGACCTCCCACTGGTGACCAAGCTAGCTTGCCTAGACACATATGTTGTCAGCTTACTAATCGTTGCAGACAGTGGCTTTCTCTCCATGAGTTCATTTCTCCTCTTGGTTGTCTCCTACACTGTGATTCTCATTACAGTTAGGAATCGCTCCTCTTCTAGCATGGCCAAGGCCCGTTCTACCCTAACTGCTCACATCACTGTAGTCATACTATTCTTTGGACCATGTATTTTCATCTATGTGTGGCCCTTTAGCAGCTATTCAGTTGACAAAGTTCTTGCTGTGTTCTATACCATCTTTACACCCATTTTAAACCCAGTTATCTACACTCTGAGAAACAAGGAAGTAAAAGCAGCTATGTCAAAGCTGAAGAGTCGCTATGTGAAACCTGGACAGGTTTCTGCACTGATTAGAACTGTTCTTTTCCTAGAAACAAAGTAAAATTATAGGACTAGAAGCATTTTTGTCTTCTCTCTAGACATTTCCAAAATACAATTGCTTTTATTTCTAAAGGTAGTCATTTAACATGTGGAGCAATTTAAATGCTAATACAGTAGCAATAAGCAGAACACATTTCATGAACTTTAAAATTCTTCCTAACATTTTTCTTCTTTATTTTCTTCTTGTTTTAAAAATTAAGGTGGTTTTAAAACTAAAGTTGTCTTTTATGTGAATGAAGTTATGGCATTTATTGAATTGTAAATACATTTTCCTTGAGATGTTGGAAAATATAATTTATGTTCAAACTACCAAGTAAATTTATTGTTTGTAATAAAAGACATGCATTTTATAAAACAAGAGTTTAAAACAAAGTAAAAGTGATGATTGTTACTTTTTGTAATTCAATGATCATTTTGCTCCTTCCATAATACATCTTTTTGTGAATATCAAGTGGTGACTCAGTTTTAATATTTATTTACAGTAATTTGCATTCACTGGATCACTGCACAGAGTATACTATCCAGTACCGTGTTCTGCAATGTTTGGGCTTTATGTGCAAAGAATCTAATTAAATGTGTATTAATCACAATAGGTAAGAACATGAAAAGTTTCCTTCTAAAAAAAAAAAGTCAAAGAGATTGTAAAGAACAGTTCCTGGAGCAGATCCTTGCATTTTGTAAACAAAGTCCTAATACTGCTTGAGAAATGGATCTTTTGATGCTACTGAAGCCTTATAACAATGAATATTTCTTGCCATAGGTTATCTAATGGCCATGTTATTAGAACTGCCCATTATTTAGCAGTTGAAAATTTCTACCAATAAATGCAAAAAAGAATCACCATATATTTAATCCTACATCTAGTTTGGCTGAGGTAGGTCCAAAGGCACATTAAAATTGTATGTAGAAGTATTTCTGAACCCATATAGTTTATCTCTGTCACATAAACACCTTTGTCTCCATTTAGATTTGGAGCTCATGGAAGGATTGTCATGGCCAGTTGGGCAAAAATGAAAGAATTTAATTTTTATTCTCAGAAATAACTTCACACATCTTTTTATTCACTGACAAATGGGCTGTTACCATTTTGAAGCTTCTCCCAGAGAGACCAGAATTGCGTGGGTGGAAGAACTTTTATTGCTATATGCAACCATGAATGTTTGCTTAATATTCATCTTTGGATATTAAGATATGGAATTAAAACTAGGTAAATATAATTAAGAATTCATGTATAACAGGAAATGGTATGGGCAGTTTACAGTATTAGGCACCATAGAATAACTGTGAAATCATATAAAATGAATGACCCATAATGAGGACAGGCCTAAATATCAAAAGAGCCCTGTTTCAGTCTTCGTTATCACAGAAGTTGTCCTCTACAGAGGAGGAAGCCAAAACAAGGAAAACAGGATTATTAACAGTGGGCTGATTTTGTTTGTTCCCCAAGTGCACACATAAAGTACATTGATAAAATACAGCAGAAGCCATGATTGAGACTGTGAATGTGTTTGAGTGAATTAGGTTTGCCTTAAGTAAAGTTTATCTGCTCTCGTTACTACTGATACCATTTACTTGACCTGTGATCAGATGAGGTTGTAATCTGAAAAACATGGCATTTGTTGGGGTTAATCATTTCTATCAGACTGATTCTTCAACAGATGGTAATATCTGTTCATTACTCTCATCATGAACTTTCCTATTCTGCCCACACATTAATTATTCAGATTACTATTTGACTTAGTGAGTTTTACTTACATAAATTGCATTCCACAAAGACTGCCTTTGTCATGATACACCTTTTACAGTTACAATATGACAACAAGAAAAGGACTATGAAGTTAACTTTTCTAGTATTGACGGTGCTGTTAAAAAACCACATGCCTTAACAAAACCCAGAAGATGCTTCCATTGCAATTACACTCTTTTACAGGTGATAAACCCAAGATGTGATAGATGTAGTGAACTATAATTTAATATATGCTACTATGTTGTTAATAACTAAGCCACACAGGTTCAAACACTAAGGGAAGAACTAAACTCAGCTTCTCTGCCCATGATTCTTTGGGATTCACTTGTAAATATTCTTTTTTTTTTCATTCGAATTTTTTCCTTTACTTTTTATTTCTTCAAGTTACATCTCAATCGCAGTCCCCTCCCTATTCCCCCTCCAGTCACACCCTCCCACCCTCAGCCCCCCATCCTCTTCCTTTTTTTTTAAGTTTAAGGTATATCTTATTTCCCCCTACAGTTTCCCCTTTCAGTCCAATAAATGGCTCTTTCTCATATAATAATAAATACAATACAAAACAACAGAGGTTATTAGTTCACAGTTATGAGGGTTATAAGGCTTAGCGTACATTCCCAATGTCCAGTCCATATGTATTTGGAACCTGACTTTAACATTCTACTATCTAACCAACTCCATGAGTTTAAAGTTCTATATCTAACTCAACATTCATACTAACTTGCAACACAATTTTAAAAGCATCTTCTTAGATCTATAACACTCTCTTGACTCCTAAACAACTCAAAATTTAATTATGAGACTCTAGCTATCTGTTCTTCAACCACCTCAGAGACCTGAGAGGGATAAATATATCTGATTTTATAGGAAGTACAGGGCCTGCAACTTCCAAAACTAAGAAATGTCATACCAGTGGCTGCCTGGATAGTTCACATTTTCTCTCCATGCATTACAGCATCGATCTTCAGTCATTTGGCTCCGTTTCTCTGACAGACTTTGATTGTACAGCAGGTGTTATGAAGGACTTGCCTACCCTGTCTTGGCAGAGCTAGGCTATCGACTTACCTGCTTCCAGGTTTTGTCCTTTTTGGACAGCATTCTGTCTACAGTTGGAGCAAGGGACTTTTCCTACCAAGAGATAGGCTTGCGACTAATTCAATCATCTCCCACTGGAGATTCTTTGATGCTCATCTTCTACTTGGAGGAGAATAGGGGGTGCTGTCAGGAGTTGATATGTCTTGATATAAAAAAATCTAGAGTTATGAAAACATCTTTGAATGCCATATTCTGCAGATCTCTTGAGGTTTTTGAAGAGGCCCTATCTATCTCTTATATTAGGGTAAACAGATGTTGCTTGTCTCTTAGAAGCTTTATTTCTGATTAGCTTAGAAAATAACTATAATAGGCTGTTATAGTACCTAAAATAATGACCAGCATACATAACTATTAGTTTGCATTTCTTAATTATCCTAAACAGTTTATGACAATTAATAGTAAAAGGCAGAACCATCACATTTCATTTTTTTTCTTTACCTCCTAACCCTTCCATCCCATTTCTCTGGGGTGTGGTGTCCTTATATAACTGTCCCTCATCTCAGTTGAGAGGTCGTATGAGAGCCAAGAGCCTCCTCATTTATTGGGGGTATAAAAGGCAGTACCACCAGTGAAAAGTATGTCATTGCCCGGGACAGAGACTAAAAAACAAACAAACAAATCAGCAGACAAATAGATAAAAAGACTAAAAAATAGAAAAAAATATAACTATATATATATATATATATACATATACATATATATAAAAATAAAAAATAAAAAGTCTATGTCCATGTTCCCCTTGGTGTTAGTTGTACTATCGATACCTTCAACTATATAGCTAAAATCCTACTATAAGTGAATAGATGCCATATGCATCCTTCCGAGTCTGGGTTAGCTCACTCAGGATGAGCTTTTCTAGTTCCATCCATTTGGCTGCAAATTGCATAATTTCATTGTTTCTGATAGCTGAATAATATTCCATTGTGTAGAAGTACCACAGTTTTTTAACCAATTCTTCGGTTGAGGGACATCTGGGTTGTTTCCAGTTCCTAGCTATTACAAATAAAGCTGCTATAAACATAGATGAGGAAACTTCCTTATGATTCTGTGAAGACACATTTGGGTGTATACCCAAAAGTGGTATGGCTGGGTCCTGAGGCAAAGCTATTCCAAGTTTTCTAAGATATCGCCAGACTGACCTCCATAGTGGCTGCACAAGCCTGTACTCCCACCAGCAATGGAGTAGGGTACCCCTTTCTCCACACCCTCGTCAGCATGTGCTGTCATTTGAGCTTTTGATCTTAGCCATTCTGACAGGTGTGAGATAGAATCTCAGAGTCGTCTTGAGTTGCATTTCTCTGATGATTAAAGATGTTGAGCATTTCTTCAAGTGTCTCTCAGCCATTAGGGATTCCTCCTTTGTGAATTCTCTATTTAGCTCTGTCCTCCATTTTTTGATTGGATTATTTGGTTTCTTGGCATTTAATTTCTTTAGCTCTTTGTAGATTTTGGATATTAGCCCTCTGTCAGATGTGGGGTTGGTGAAGATTTCCTCCCAGTCTGTAGGTGGCCATTTTGTTCAAATGACAGTTTCTTTTGCCTTACACAAGCTTTTCAGTTTCGTGAGGTCCCACTTATTGATTGTTGATCTCAAGTCCTGAGCTGTTGGTGTTCTGTTCAGGAAGTTTTCGCCTGTGCCAATGAGTTTGAGTGTTTCTCCCACTTTTCCTTCTAGTAGATTTAGTGTGACCAGCCTTATGTTAAGGTCTTTGATCCACTTGGACTTAAGTTTTGTATAAGGTGATAAGTATGGGTCTAATTTCATTCTTTTTTTTTATAGATTTTTTTAATAATTTATTTTTTATTTCTTCAAGTTACATCTCAATCACAATCCCCTCCCTACTCCACCCTCCAGTCCCACCCTTCCACCCTCCTCCCCCTTAGCCCCACCATCCTCTTCCCTTCTTCTTTTTTTTTTTTTTTAGTTTAAGGTATTTATTTTCCCCCCAACAGCTCTCCCTTTCAGTCCAAATAATGGTTCTTTTTCTTATAACTATAAATACAATACAAAACAACAGAAATAAATAGGCCACGATTATAAGAGTTATATGGCTTGGCATACATTCCCAATGTCCAGTCCATATGTATTTGGCACCTGCCTTTAACATTCTACTATCTAACCATCTCCATGAGTTGAAAGTTCTATATCTAACTCAGCTTTCATACTAACTTGCCTCATAATTTTAAAAATATCTTCTTAGATCCAGAACACCCTCTTGATTCCTAAACAACTCAAAATTTAACTATGAGACTCTAGCTATCTATTCTTCAACCACCTCAGAGACATGAGAGGGATAAATATATCTGATTATATAGGAAGTGCAGGGCCTGCAGCTTTCAAAACTAAAAAATGACATACCAGTGGCTGCCTGGACAGTTACCATTTTCTCTCCATACATTACAGCATCAATCTTCAGCCATTTGGCCCTATTTCTCTGACAGACATTGGTTGTAGAGCAGGAATTATGAAGGACTTACCTACCCTGTCTTGGCAGAGCTAGGCTGTCGACTTACCTGCTTCCAAGTTTTGTCCTTTTTGGACAGAAGTCTGTCTACAGTTGAAGCAAGTGGTTTTTCTTGCCAAGAGAATGGCTTACCACCAATTCAATCATCTCCCACTGGAGATTCTTCGATGCTCATCTTCTACTTGGTGTAATATAGGGGGTGCTGTCAGGAGCTGACATGTCTCGATATCAAAAAATCTTAAGTTAAGAAAACATCTTTGAATGCCATATTCTGCAGATCTCTTGAGGTTTTTGAAGATGCCCTATCTATCTCTTATATTTAGATAAGCAAATATTGCTTGTCTCTTAGCAACTTGATTTCTGAGTAGCTTAGAAAATAACTGTGATAGACTGTCATAGTAACTAACAAAATGACACGTTTTCATGACTATTAGTTTCCGTTTCTTAATTATCCTAAACAGTTTATGTTGGTTGGTAGCGAGAGGTCAAAACTTGACATTTCATTTTTAAGTATTACTACAAAAAAGGACATTTCTAATCAGTGCAGAAACCTGTCCAGTTTTCACATAGTGACTCTTCAGCTTTAACATAGCTGATTTTACTTCTTTGTTTCTCAGAGTGTAGATAACTGGGTTTAAAATGGGTGTAAAGATGGTATAGAACACAGCAAGGACTTTGTCAACTGAATAACCATTAAAGGGCCACACATAGATGAAGATACATGGTCCAAAGAATAGTATGACTACAGTGATGTGAGCAGTTAGGGTAGAACTGGCCTTGGCCATGCTAGAAGAGGAGCGATTCCTAACTGTAATGAGAATCACAGTGTAGGAGACAACCAAGAGGAGAAATGAACTCATGGAGAGAAAGCCACTGTCTGCAACGATTAGTAAGCTGATGACATAAGTGTCTGTGCAAGCTAGCTTGGTCACCAGTGGGAGGTCACAGAAAAAACTGTCCACTTCGTTAGGACCACAAAATGGCAGGTTAACAGTGAATGCCAACTGGCTAGTTGTATGGATGAAACCCAAACACCAGGGGATGATGACCAGAATGATACACACACGGTGACTCATGATTGTCATGTAGTGGAGAGGCTTGCATATTGCAACATAGCGATCATAGGCCATGGACACTAGCAGTACCATCTCACCACCAGCAAAGAGATGAACAAAGAAAATCTGAGCCAAGCAGGCTTCAAAAGATACCGTTTTTCGTTCAACCAGAAAGTCAGCAAGCATTTTGGGAGTAGCAAAAGAGGCCACACATATATCGATAAAAGATAGGTTTGCCAGCAGAAAGTACATGGGGGTATGAAGTCGGGAGTCTGATGTCACTGTGAGGATGATGAGGAAGTTACCTAGCAGTATTGCTAGGTACAGCAGTGAAAATATGAGAAACAGGAAAGGCTGGAGTTCCTTCGAATTAGAAAGACCCAAGAGCACAAACTCTGACACCCGAGAGTAATTTGTTTCATTCATTGACTTTGAAAGAGATGTGTCTTCAGTTATCTGAATAGAAACAGGATAGAAATCAATCAATTAAACAAGTTTTTCTTGCTTTCTCAATTACAGTTCAGATGTTGAAGATTATACTTTTTATGTTTCTATATATGGAATGTATTGAGTTATTAAAAATTACATAAATAGTGTGATAAAATGTTATATGAATCTAATTTTATAAGGTCTGAAATCAGACCAAGATAATACATGGTTTGAAAAACTTGATGGTTGTTGTCCTTGAATGGGAGAGATGGACAGAAAGTGTCTTGAGCCTTGATAGGTGTGTTGTTTGATGTGCCTGATGTTTTTGCTCACTTTGTGATTATATAATGAAGTATACACTTCTTGTTTTGTGCTTGTACAAACATATGTGTTTATGATGTTTATAACCACAAAGAGACACAAAGACAGCTCTGCATTTATGTATGTTAGTTAATCTACAGAAGGACCCTCACCCTAAGTAACTATAAATTATCTTCTCCTCTCTGATTACAATTTCTGTAAAGTAAAATACAAAATCCTTGGAAAATTGGAAGATACATAACTTCACAGAACTTGTCTTCCTATAAGTCAGCTCGTCATGAAAAAAAATACATATATATTAGATGCAAAGTGTTAACATTTTATCTGCAATAAATTAATTCAATGTTAGTGAAAGCAACAATGATATTTCAAATCATATATGTTATTCAGCATCTATGTAATACTGCCTGGGTCTTTTTAACCAGTTGATTATTTATGTGAGAGTACCATGATTTCTAGGAATTTCTAATTACTCTTAAGTTATAGTATGTTTATGTAGATTAAATTTATTCTAATTTAATTACTCTAATAATTATTATTTGACACTTTCACATAGTCTGACCTAACCTATATTAAAATGTGTTTCAATTAGATGTGCTTTTGTAAAACTTATTTTCAGTTCTTACAATATTTAAAGACAAATGCATGTTCTGCAAATTTGGATGTGCAGAGTGATATTTAGATCCCCAGTTCTTGAAATTTTAATGTAGAACTCTTTCTCCAACACTGATTACTCAGATATTGGAACTGATCAATGAAGTGAGGAAGACTATGTCGTTCACAAGAGTCATAAAACTTTCTGTTTCATAAATGCACCTTTCATCACATTTTAAACATTTCTCCCCTTTTATTTTTCAAATCAAAACAGATCATGTATATCACAATTGCTGTTACTGGGCATATATTGATACATTGTCTTTGGATGTATAGAAACAAAAACACTTTGCCTGACCTTAAATGGAATATGTCATTATCCTATAATCAACTGTAGTCATTAACAATTGGAAAGAATTTAATTATTATACATCACTATAGACATAGCGTGAAGTTTACTTAAAAGAAATAGGTTGAGTGTCTGTAGCCACAAGGGGCTGCATTCAAATAGGTGAAATATAACTGGATGTGGGAGTCCTAAATAGCTGGGGAAGAAAATGGATAGTCAAGAATCTGAAATAGGAAAAGAGGCAATTACAAAGCAGTTCCAAAATAAATATTCTGCTATAGAATTTGTAAGGAACTTACTCTGTAGATATTTGTTGTTTCTGTTAAAAAATAATAAATGATATTGCCACAAATTACTTTCAGAATCCTCCAGAAATTTAACCTATGATATGTCACTAAGATTCCGCATTGCAAGGAAGATTTCTTGGTCTGCCTTGCATTTGTAAGTGCATATACTTACTTACATGTCACAAGAACATGTCTCTTGACTATTCTCATCTTACAGGTCCAGGAAACAGCACTCTTCTCCCCTTAGTTTTATAAGCACCGAACGAGAGCAGCACAGTTCTGCAGGAGCCGATAAACAGATGACAAAAGCAGGAAACCCATGACCTTCCAAACATCAATTTTCACCCTCTACACTTAGAGTATCACTGGCATCAACATAGAGATATATAAAAAGCCATTCCATGACCAG
>CAJQZJ010032031.1:6992339-7015540 GCA_907164525.1 Lophiomys imhausi | reverse complement strand
AAATTTACTCCATTAGAGATAATTGCATGAGAGACTTTGTTTACTCACAAGAACAATTCCAGGATTTCACAAGTAGAACAAGAACCAGACTAACAAAATGATTTATCTTGGTACAGAACATACAATGTGGTGGGAAAAAAATCAGGGAGTAATTATTCTGTAAGTTCAGCATGCTTCAGGACTATTATATACAAACAGCAGTGAGAGTGTTAACAATTGATAAGAAGTCATATGCCTTTTCATACTACATAGCCAACAAACACCTTGCTGTGTTAATTCTTAGATGAATATATGATTATATGCTTGGTTTCTAAGGCAAGGATTTTAAACTGAGGTCATTATGCACTTGTCATGCACAAAATTGACCCTTTAGAACAATATTCTGCCACAAAATATGGTATAACAATTGACACTTATATATTGAGATTACAAAAACAAAAAATATATAAAATTGTCTTATTTTGTTTCCTATAATTAAATTTGAATATTTTTAAAGTGCACATTTCTACTTAATGCATACATCTGTATGATGCCTGTCTATATTAATATGTGCAATTTGAAGATAAATATAGATTTTGTATTAACAAAATTATCATTATTATTATTATTATTATTACTATTATTATGTTCAACATACATTTGAAACAACTGAATCTCCAGGAACATCCTGTGCATTGAAGTTTACATCCAGATCTCACAGCATATGAACTTTGTGTGTGTAATTAAGATAAAGAATTATTTGACATCCATGGCCTAACTTTCAAATATGGAGGCCATTAAATGTAAGTAAGGCCTCAATTTTCTTCTAGCAGTATGATGGCTATTCTTGATTGTCAACTTGACTATATCTGGAATGAAGTACAATTCAGAAATGGAGGGCACCAATGTGATCCAGATTTGAGGTAGGAAGAAAACATGCCTTTGAAGCTGGATGACACGGGCTTTTGATCCAGACTGACACACGCCTCTCACCCATATATTAATGCACACCTTTAATCTTTGTCAGAACTATGCTATGCTGCTATAAGGACAATGGAAGAAGGAAGGTTCATTCTTTCTTAACCTGCTTGCATTTTCATAGCACATCCATTGGAGCCTACTTCTTTAGAATTCCATTTTATGCAGAAGATGAGCTGAAACACCTAGCTTTGTCACTGAGCAAGTCCTAGATTCTTGGACTTTCCATTCACTGCTGGCCATTGTTGGATTAGATGGACTGCAGATATAAGTACATCATTCCGACAAATTCTTTTAACATATATATATACATATATATGTACATATATGTATATAGATGATAGATAATGACAGATAGATAGAAAGGTAGACAGACAGACAGACAGATTTTCATCCCATAAGTTCTGTGACTCTAGATAACTCTGACTAATACAGGCAGTTGCATCACTTCAGTTCTCACATTCAGGTTTTTGATCAATTTGGATTTAGCTTTTGAGCAAAGTGATAAATATGAATCTCATTTCATTCTTCTTCATGTGGATATCCAGATTTCCGAGTACCATTTGCCAAAAATGATGTGTTTTCTCCAGGTTATGAATTTGACATCTTTGTCAAGCATTAGATAATTGTAGTTAAGCAAACCCGTATCTGGGTCTTCAATTTAGATTAAGTAATCTAGCTTGTTTTGCACCAATACCATACTGTCTTTATTATTATGGCTCAGTAATATATCTTCCTGTCTCAAAGGAAATGTCTTCATTATTGCTCTTTTTGCTCAGGATCATTTTGACTATCAAAAGCCATTTGAACATCAATTAAAATTTTAAGATAGATGTTTCTTAAAATTTCTGTAAAGAATGAGATGAGGATTTTGAATGGGGTTGCATTGAATCCAAAAATTGCTTCTTATAAAAATGGTCGTTTTCATAATGTTAAGTCTAGCAATCCATAAACATAGATGTCTCTATTTTCTAACTTCTTTCTCCATCTCTTTCTCTGAGATTGCATGAAAGATGACTGAGCATATGCCAGATGGATTAAGCTCATAAGAAAGATTCTTCTGAGGTCTCTGCTTCAGTACGTGCTTCGACTTCTTGCCCCGACCTCTCTGAATAATGTATTGCTACCAGGAAGTGGAAGGTGAAATAACACCTTTTCCTACAATTTCCTTTTGTTTAGACTGTTTTATTACAGAAACAGCCAAAAGTAGAAAGTATGATTTTGTTTATATTCTTAGCCTTTTGGTCAGTGAAAACTAATGGTCTGCTAACATAATAAACTCCAACTGCTTGTCACAAGACTGTTAGATCATTTAAAAAAAAGTGGGAGAAATGGCTACCTAAGTGCCTGTAATCAGACGAAGGACCTGAACTATTACAAAACTTTCAAAATCATTGAAGTTTTAGTCAATTATAATTTTAGTTTAGTTTAAGATGCATTCTTTCGGGAAACTCACAAATGTTTGTGCACAATACTAATGATCAAAAGGCATCAGATGCTAACAACTTTAGAAGAACATATATAAACACACATATACTTCGAATTTAAAGTAAAGCTTCTTACACATTTGGTTGAATTGGTTGTGGTTTTATAAAAGTTTACAAATGATATCTCTTAACACTTTTGCATAACTACAACTTCTAATTAAAGAAACTATTATTTAATACACACAAATACACTGTGATATATTATAATCACACACATGTCAAAAATATTGAATTCAAGAGTACACTCCACATTGGACTGATCCAAATCCCCAGTATTATCGTCAGTTCTATATTAAACACTCTTTTTTTCCTTTATTTTTTATTTCTTCAAGTTACATCTCAATCGCAGTCCCCTCCCTATTCCCCACTCCAGTCCCACCCTCCCACCCTCAACCCCCCCATCCTCTTCCCTTTTTTTTTTAAGTTTAAGGTATATCTTATTTCCCCCTACAGTTTCCCCTTTCAGTGCAACAAATGGCTATTTCTCTTATATTAATAAATAGAATACAAAACAACAGAGGTAATTAGGCCACCATTATGAGGGTTATACCTCTTAGGTTACATTCCCAATTTCCAGTCCATATGTATTTGGAACCTGACTTTAACATTCTACTATCTAACCATCTCCATGAGTTTGTTTAAAGTTCTATATCTAAATCAACATTCATACTAACTTGCAACACAATTTTAAAAGCATCTTCTTAGATCTATAACACTCTCTTGACTCCTAAACAACTCAAAATTTAATTATGAGACTCTAGCTATCTGTTCTTCAACCACCTCAGAGACCTGAGAGGGATAAATATATCTGATTTTATAGGAAGTACAGGGCCTTCAGCTTCCAAAACTAAGAAATGACATACCAGTGGCTGCCTGGACAGTTCCCATTTTCTCTCCATACATTACAGCATCGATCTTCAGTCGTTTGGCCCTGTTTCTCTGACAGACATTGATGTAGAGCAGGGGATATGAAGGACTTGCCTACCCTGTCTTGGCAGAGCTAGGCTGTCGACTTACCTGCTTCCAGGTTTTGACCTTTTTGGACAGCATTTTGTCTACAGTTGGAGCAAGGGACTTTTCCTACCAAGAGAGAGGCTTGCGACTAATTCAATCATCTCCCACTGGAGATTTTTCGATGCTCATCTTCTACTTGGGGTAGAATAGGGGGTGTGGCAGGAGTTGATATTTCTTGATATAAAAAAATCTAAAGTTACGAAAACATCTTTGAATGTCATATTCTGCAGATCTCTTGAGGTTTTTGAAGAGGCCCTATCTATCTCTTCTATTAGGGTAAGTAGATGTTGCTTGTCTCTTAGCAGCTTTATCTCTGATTAGCTTAGAAAATAACTATAATAGGCTGTCATAGTACCTAACAGAATGACCGGCTTGCATAACCATTAGTTTTCATTTCTTAATTATCATAAACAGTTTATGACAATTAGTAGTAAAAGGCCGAAACATCACATTTAATTTTTGTTCCTTATCTCCTAACACTTCCATTCCATTTCTCTGGGGTGGGGTGTCCTTATATAACTGTCCCTCATCTCAGTTGAGAGGTTGTATGAGGGCCAAGAGCCTCCTCATTCATTGGGAGTCTACGAGGCTGTACCATCAGTGAAAAGTGTCTCATTGCCCGGGAGAGAGAACTAAAAAACAAAAAACAAATAAGCAGACAAATAGATAAAAAATACTAAAAAATTGAAAAAAATAGAAAAAAATGAATAATAAAAAGTCTAAATCCAAGTACCCTTTGGTGTGTTAGTTGTAGTAACAATACTTTCTACTATATAGCTAAAATCCTACTATAAGTGAATAGATGCCATATGCATCCTTCTGAGTCTGGGTTAGCTCACTCAGGAAGAGCTTTTCTAGTTCCATCCATTTGGTTGCAAATTGCATAATTTCATTGTTCCTGACAGCTGAATAATATTCCATTGTGTAGAAGTACCAGTTTTTTAACCCATTCTTCGTTTGAGGGACATCTGGGTTGTTTCCAGTTTCTAGCTATTACAAATAAGGCTGCTATGAACATAGAAGAGGAAACTTCCTTATGATTCCGTGAAGAAGCATTTGGGTGTATACCCAGAAGTGGTATGGCTGGGTCCTGAGGCAAAGCTATTCCAAGTTTTCCAAGATATCGCCAGACTGACCTCCATAGTGGTTGCACAAGCCTGTACTCCCACCAGCAATGGAGTAGGGTACCCCTTTCTCCAAGCCCTTGACAGCATGTGCTGTCATTTGAGCTTTTGATGTTAGCCATTCTGACAGGTGTGAGATGGAATCTCAGAGTTGTCTTGAGTTGCATTTCTCTGATGATTAAGGATGTTGAGCATTTCTTCAAGTGTCTCTCAGCCATTAGGGATTCCTACTTTGTGAATTCTCTATTTAGCTCTGTCCCCCATTTTTTGATTGGATTATTTGGTTTCTTGGCATTTAATTTCTTGAGTTCTTTGTAAATTTTGGATATTAGCCCTCTGTCAGATGTGGGGTTGGTGAAGATTTTTTCCCAGTCTGTAGGCTGCCATTTTGTTCTAATGACAGTGTCTTTTGCCTTACAGAAGCTTTTCAGTTTCATGAGGTCCCATTTATTGATTGTTGATCTAAGGTCCTGAGCTGTTGGTGTTCTGTTCAGGAAGTTGTCGCCTGTGCCAATGAGTTCGAGGGTTTCTCCCACTTTTTCTTCTACTAGATTTAGTGTGACCAGCCTTATGTTAGGTCTTAGATCCACTTTGACTTAACTTTTGTACAAGGTGATAAGTATGGGTCTAATTTCATTCTTTACAAGTGGACATCCAGTTGGACCAGCACCATTTGTTGAAGATGCTGTCCTTCCATTGTGCTGTTTTGGCTTCTTTGTCAAATATTAGGTGGCCATAAGTGTGTGGGTCCATTTCTGGATCTTCAATTCAATACCATTGATCTACTGGTCTGTTTCTATACCAATATCATGCTGTTTTTACAACTATTGCTCTGTAGTACAGCTTGAAATCTGGGATGGTGATACCTCCAGATGTCTTTTTATTGTACACGGTTGATTTAGCTATTCTGGGCTTTCGTTGTTCCATATGAAACTGAGAATAGCTCTTTCCAAGCCTATAAAAAATTGTTTTGGTATTTTGATAGGATTGCATTCAATCTATATATTGCTTTTGGTAGGATGGCCATTTTATTATGTTGATCCTACCTATCCATGAGCATGGGAGATCTTTCCATCTTCTAAAGGCCTCTACCATTTCTTTCTTCAAGGGCTTGAAGTTCTTGTTGTACAGCTCCTTTACTTGCTTGGTTAAAGTTACCCCCAGGTATTTTATGTTGTTTGTGGCTATTGTGAAGGGGTTGTTTCCCTTATTTCTTTCTCAGCCCATTTGTTTGTTATATATAGAAGGGCTTCTGATTTTTTTGAATTAATTTTTTATCCAGACACTTTGCTGAAGGTGTTTAACAGCTGTAAGAGTTCTCTGGTGGAATTTTTGGGGTCGCTTATGTATAGTATCATATCATCTGCAAATAGGGATAATTTGACTTCTTCGTTTCCAATTTTTTTCCCCTTGATCTCCTTTAGTTGTCTTCTTGCTCTAGCAAGAACTTCAAGAACTATATTGAAGAGATATGGTGAAAGTGGACATCCTTGTCTTGTCCCTGAGTTTAGAGGAAATGCTTCAAGTTTCTCTCCATTTAATTTGATGTTGGCCACTGGCCTGCTGTATATTGCCTTTATTATTTCTAAGTACAGTCCTTGTATGTCCGTTCTCTCCAGAACTTTTAGCATGAAGGGGTGTTGGATTTTGTCAAATGCTTTTTCTGCATCTAGCGAGATTATCATGTGGTTTTTTTCTTTCTTCTTGTTTATATGGTGAATGACATTGATAGACTTTCGCATGTTGAACCATCCCTGCATTCCTGGGATGAAGCCTACTTGATCATGGTGTATTATACTTTTGATGTGTTCTTGAATTCAGTTTGCTAGTATTTTATTAAGTATTTTTGCATAAATGTTCATGAGGGAGGTTTGTCTGAAGTTCTCTTTCTTTGTTGGGTCTTTGTGTGGTTTAGGAATCATGGTGACTGTGGCCTCATAGAATGAGTTTGGCAATGTTCTTTCAGATTCTATTTTGTGAAAGAGTTTGAAAAGTATTGGTGTTAGCTCCTCTTTGAAGGTCCGGAAGAATTCCATACTAAAGCCATCTGGCCCTTGGTTTTTTTTTTTTTGGTTGGGAGATTTTTAATGACTGTTTCTATTTCCTTAGGGGTTATAGGGCTGTTTAATCTGTTTATCTGGTCTTGATTTAGCTTCGGTAGGTCGAATCTATCAAGAAAATTGTCCATTTCACTTACGTTTTCAAATTTGGTGGAGTATAAGTTTTTAAAGTAGGATCCAAATATTCTCTGGATTTCCGCAATGTCTGTTGTTATTTCTCCCTTTTCATTTCTGATTTTGATGATTTCTGTTGTCTCCCTCTGTCTTTTAGTTAATTTGGCTAAGGTTCTGTCTATTTTGTTGATTTTCTCGAAGAACCAACTCTAGGTTTCATTGATTCTTTGTATAGTTCTTTTTGTTTCTAAGTTGTTGATTTCAGCCCTCAATTTGATGATCTTCTGCCTTCTGCTACTCTTGGGAGTCTTTGCTTCTTTTTTTTCCCATTCACCCAGTTTAGCTGTTAATTCGCTAATATGAGCTGTCACAATTTTCTTTTTGAAGGCACTATGAACTTTCCTTGTAGCACAGCTTTCATTGTGTCCCATAGGTTTGGGTATGTTGTGTCTTCATTTTCGTTGGATTTTAAGAAGTTTTTGATTTCCTTCTTTATTTCTTCCCTGTCCCAGTGGTCCTCTAGTAAAGAGTTGTTCAATTTCCATGTGTGTGTAGACTTTCTGTTGATTCTTTTGCTATTGAAGTCCAGTTTTATTCCATGGTAGTCTGATAAGATACAAGGGGTTGTTTCAATTTTCTTGTATCTGTTGAGGCTGTCTTTGTGTCCAACTATATGGTTGATTTTGGAGAAGGTTCCATCAGGTGCTGAGAAGAAAGTGTATTCTTTTGTGTTTGGGTGAAACGTCCTGTAGATATCTGTTAGGTCCATTTGGATCATGATCTCTGTTAGACTCATTATTTCTCTGTTTGGCGTCTGTCTTGATGATCTGTCCATAGTTGTGAGTGGGGTGTTGAAATCTCCCACTATTAAAGTGTTTGGATCAATGTGCACTTTAAGTTTAAGAAGCGTTTCTTTTATAAATGTAGGTGCCTTTGTATTTGGGGCATAGATGTTCAATATTGAGATGTCCTCTTGGTGGATAATTCCTTTAATGAGTATGTAATGCCCTTCTCTGTTTTTTTTTTTTTTATTAACTTCAATTGGAAGTCTATTTTGTTAGATATTAGGGTGACTACTCCAGCTTGTTTCCTGTGTCCATTTGCTTGGAAAACCTTTTCCCAGCCCTTTACTCTGAGATAGTGTTTATCTTCACTAGTGAGATGTGTTTCTTGTATACAGCAAAAAGATGGGTCTTGTTTACAGATCCAGTCTGTAAGTCTGTGTCTTTTTATTGGCGAGTTGAGTCCATTAATGTTGATGGATATTAGTGACTAGGGGTTGTTATTTCCCATTATTTTGGTATAGCTGTTTGTCTTGTGTTTCTTTTTGTTTAGTTGCTGTGGAGGTTTCTATTTCCTCTATTTTCTTGGGTGTAGTTATCTTCTCTGTGTTGGAATTTTCCTTCTAGGATCTTCTGTAGGGCTGGGTTTGTGAAGAGATATTGTTTGAATTTGATTTTGTCATGGGAAATCTTGTTTTCTCCATCTATGTTGATAGAGAGTTTTGCTGGGTATAATAGCCTGGCTGGGCACCTATGTTCTCTAAGGGCTTGAAGGACACCTGTCCAGGCCCTTCTAGCTTTTAAAGTTTCTGAGGAGAAGTCAGGTGTGATTCTGATGAGTCTGCCATTGTATGTTACTTGGTCTTTTTCTCTTACAGCTTTTAATATCCTTTCTTTGTTCTCTACATTTGGAGTTTCTATTATTATGTGGCGAGAGGAGTTTCTTTTCTGATCTAATCTGTTCGGTGTTCTGTAAGCCTCTTGGATTTTTACAGTCATCTCTTTGTTTAGGTTTGGGAAGTTTTATTCTATGATTTTGTTGAAGATATTTCCTGGATCATGGAGTCAGGAGTCTTTTCTTTCCTCTATGCCTATAATTCTTAGGTTCTGTCTTTTCATTGAGTCCTTGATTTCTTGGATGTTGTGGGTGAGAGAATTTTTAGCTTTCTCATTTTCTTTGGATGTTGTACTGATTTCTTCCATCGAATCTTCCATGCCCGAGATCCTGTCTTCCATCTCTTGAATCCTGTTTTTCATACTCACATCCGTAGTTCCTGTTTTCTTCCCTTGATTCTCCATTTCCTCTTTTAACTCTGACTGTGCTTTCTTTATTGCTTCCATCTCTATTTTCATGTCTTGAATGGTATTGTTCATTTTGTACATTTCCTTCTCCAGTTTGCTTGGTTTTGCCTGGAAATCTTTCATTGCTTTGTCCTTTTCCTGTTCAAGCTGAGTCACCTTGGCTTGGAGCTCTTTAATGGTGTTATTAGTTGTTTTGACTTGTAATATTGTGGCTTCTTTGAATTCCTTCATAGATTTAAGTTCTTCTTGAAGGGACTCTATCACTTTCCATAATGTAGAATTGTCATTGTTTTCATGTGTTTCAGTTGTGGTGAGGTGGTACGGCTGGATGGAATAGCGTTGCTTTCTTTTATTGGAGACATTTCTTTTTTTTTCTCTCTGTTTTTTTTTTTTTTTTTTGGTCTGGGGCCTCTGGCCATGTGAAATTTTGTTTGCTGTCTTCTGGACTTGGGTCCAAAGGGGGAGCTTTGGTGTAGGATTCGAGTTGCCTTACTCAACCCCTATAAGGTGAGTCATTCTGCCCCACCTCCTAGGTGGAGACCTAACTAATCCAGGTGGTGGAGGTGTGTACAAGTAAGCTCTGGTTCCCTGCCAGAAGGGCCAGTAATAGTACAAAAGTCCGATATAGGACAGTTTCAAATATCTCACAGTTTGCTCCGGTTGGTTCCTGTAGTGGGTAAATCTGCCCTTCAGCCCCAATAGCCTTGCCGCTACTGCGGCTTGGAAATTGGCCAGTGACCTCACAGCAGTGGATTGTGATCTGCAGTCTGAAGGCACTTTGCAGCCGAGCTGAGCTCACTTCCAAGGGTCACAACCTTTTGCCAGATAGTTGGATTTTCTGTGTGAGACCTGGGAGTGCCCAGTAGGGTGGGGATTATCTCTGTGTGGGATCTGAATCTGCCCACTGGGATTTAGATTGGAACTTACTGGGAGTCTCTCCTGATGGGGGATGGGGGATCCCGATTCCTGGGTCCAGCGGCTTCCGTGCGTGTCCGAGAGTGGGAAGCAATATCCTTCCCAGGGACCCTCAGTGGTTCCTGGGTAGCTAGGTAAGATTTAGGAGGGGTCATGCCATTTGTACAGTGTCCTGTAACATTCACCGTCTTGTGACTGTTAACCCCAAAATCAAAATATGTCTGCACAGGCCATCGCCATCTTGGATCCCCCGATGTCAATTTTATCTCCCCTCCGTAGAGGGATTCAAGCATCATCTCTAGAGCCCTCCTTGATACTTAGAGTCTTTGGGTGTGTGGATTATAGCATGATGATTCTATATGTATTGGCTAATAATATCTGTTTATGAGTGAGTAATACCCTGTGTGTCTTTTTGGTTCTGTGTAGGTTAACTTAGTATGATCTTTTCTGGTTCCAATGATTTGCCTGCAAATTTCATAATATCCTTGTTTCTGATAGCAGAGTAGTATTCCATTGCCTACCATAAATTCTTTATCCATACTAACTTGCAACACAATTTTTAAAGTATCTTCTTAGATCTATAACACTCTCTTGACTCCTAAACAACTCAAAATTTAATTATGAGACTCTAGCTATCTGTTCTTCAACCACCTCAGAGACCTGAGAGGGATAAATATATCTGATTTTATAGGAAGTACAGGGCCTTCAGCTTCCAAAACTAAGAAATGACATACCAGTGGCTGCCTGGACAGTTCCCATTTTCTCTCCATACATTACAGCATCGATCTTCAGTCGTTTGGCCCTGTTTCTCTGACAGACATTGATTGTAGAGCAGGGGTTATGAAGGACTTACCTATCCTGTCTTGGCAGAGCTAGGCTGTCGACTTACCTGCTTCCAATTGTGTTGCAAGTTAGTATGAATGTTAAGTCAGATATAGAACTTTAAACTCATGGAGATGGTTAGATAGTAGAATGTTAAAGTCAAGTACCAAATACATATGGACTGGACATTGGAAATGTATGCTAAGCCATATAACCCTCATAACTGTGGCCTAATTACCTCTGTTTTTTTGTATTGTATGTATTATTATAAGAGAAAGAGCCATTTGTTGGACTGAAAGGGGAAACTCTAGGGGGAAATAAGATATACCTTATACTTAAAAGAAAAAAGGGAAGAGGATGGGGGGGTTGAAGGTGGGAGGTTGGGACTGGACGGGGAATAGGGAGGGGACTGCGATTGGAATGTAACTTGAAGAAATAAAAAATAAAGAAAAAAAGAAAAATTATATATATATATAAATTCAGCTTCAAGAAGGCTGCCAAGAACCTTCAAAAAAAAAAATTCTTTATCCATTCCTCAGTTGAGGGATATCTGGGTTATTTCCAGTTTCTGGCTATTATGAATGAAGCTGCTATGAACATAGTAGAGTAAATGTCCTTGTGATTTGGTGATGCATATTTGGCATATATGTCCAGAAGTTGTACAGCTGGGTCTTGAGGTAGAACTATTCCCAATGTTCTTAGAAAACACCAGATTTATTTCTATAGTGGTTGTACATGTTAGCACTTCCACCAGCAATGTAGGAGTGCTCCCCTCCACATCCTTGTCAGCATGTGCACTCACTTGAGTTTTTGATCTTAATCATTATTTCTTTGTCTTCAAGCTTTAGCTTTTGGTTCCAAAAGGAGTTCTCCAATTATGTAAATTCTTCCTTTTCTATGGCTTCGTATTTTTTCAGGGGAAAAGCAACGAAATTATTTCCATCTTTACTGGCAAATAAAAATGTATATATTTAAGTTTTATAGTGTGATATTTTACATACAAGTCTATCTTAAAATGATAACCACCATCAAGATAACTGACACTTTTTAATAGGTAATGAAGACCCTGAAGATTTATTCTTTTAGCATTTATCAAGTGTAGGTCTTAATCCTCATCAAAAATGCCTCTCTTTTCAGGAAGACTCTTTCAGAAAGCTACAAGTAATCAAAGTACAGACAATGGACTATGGGGTGCTCACCACCAACTGATACATTCACAATACAGCCTCTACAAGTAAACATCAGACTGCTATGGAAGAGAGCTTCCATAGCAGTGGAAAAGAGTGGAAAGATTATAAAAGTCAGAGGACAAGGATGGTATTAGTGTAACTTTAAATAAATGTGTTTGTTCACAGTTTTTCCTACTATCACCCAAATAATGGAGATTCTATGATATTATTTGTTAAACAAGTTTCACAGCACAGGAACTGAGCAGTTATTACTCTATTCTTAACCCTCTAAACTAACCTGGCTTCCTCCCATCCTAAATCCTAGAGATACTTGCACTTTGTGGCTTTCCTGCTTCAGCTGGCTCTCTCCTGACATTTGCAGAACCTGTGCTTTCTTCTCTCACTTCTCCTCCCTGGAGGGCAGGAAGTGCAGCCCTATTGTCTCCCCTGCTCAGTGACTGGCTGTATGCTGCTTTATTGGCATATCAGGGGACAGTTGGGGAACAGTATTTACACAACATTCAGAGAGGAGATTCCCAGAACAAAGATTGCATCCAGATATGAGGAAGAGGGCACAGGAATCAGCATTTGAATTACACAATGACTTTATGCCTATAGGATGGAATTTCTTCTGTGAGATGTGTCTCCTTTGTAGAAGGGGGAAGATACATTAAATAAATCTCAACAATATGGCTACCTAAACATTATGTAAAAATGACAACAGCAATTGACATGCCAATGCATACAGAAAAATTCTCATAATGCTATAAATGTATATGCACATATATGTAACAACTTTAATTAAAGTGTAAGAGACTAAATTTGAGAAGTGAAAGGTACATGGGAAAAATTAGATGGAGGAAGGGGATGATGAAATGAATTAAATACACTACTCACATATGAATTCCAAAAAATTAACTTGAAAAGTTAAAGTAAGACTCCGTATGTTCTAGGCGTGACAGGACCACTGAAGTCACAATCTCACAGCAGCTGTGGCTGTCATTATAAGACTCAGAGGAGATCAAGCCAGTCAACCTTCCAGCATGGAAGTGGGAGTGGTTCATGAAACCAACTCCTAACTGAGAATATTTGATCAATCATGGTTCCTTGAGCAGACATAGTTATTTTTCTTAAGGAGTGGGGCCTCTATTGCATTTTCCATTATGCAGAAGATGACTCCAAAGCCATCAATATATGGGCACCAAACATTAGACTTAGAGGATTATGAAAAAAAATAGAACACAACATTGAGAGGGAATGTTAAAGCTACAGAATAGATATGAGAGGTGTTATAAGGAGGAGTTGGTGGTATTTCTCATTACCCTTTTTCTGAATTTGGCTGTAATATGTATCAAAGTAGAATTCTTTGTCTATAGAGTTTAGACCTACACAGTCAAGCAGACACATGCTTGATAGAGGGTTATTGTTTAGTTGCACAGAACTATCCACTATGCCAAAATCATGTCAATAGAAGATTGTTATGCAGTACACTACAGACATTTGCATTCTTTTGCATTTTTAAAATCTGTTGTCTTTTTCTAAATTTATTTATTTCTTCAAGTTACATCTCAATCATAGTCCCCTCCCTTCTCTCTCCCCTAGTCCCACCCTCCTATACCCTTCCCCTCACTCTCCTGTCTGCTTTTTTTTTTTTAATTTAAGGTGTATTTTCTCCCAAAAGCTCCCCTTTTTAGTCCAATAAAAACTCTTTTTCTTAAAATAATAAACCAAAGAAGTCAAAAAATTAAACACCAAGAAACCAAATAATGCAATAAAAAAAAAATAGACAACAGAGCTAAACCAAGAATTCACAGAAGAATCTCTAAAGGCCGAGAGGCACTTAAAGAAATGTTCAACATCTTAGTTCATCAGGGAAATGCAACTCAAGATGTCTCTGAGATTCCATCTCACACCTATTAGAATGGCCAAGATCAAAAACTCAAATGACCCAGGACAGCCAAGGATACACAGAGAAACCCTGTCTCGAAAAACAAATAAATAAACAAATAAATAAATAAATAAATAAATAAATAAATAAATAAATAAAAACTCAAATGACAGCACATGCTGGTGAGGATGTGGAGAGAGAGGAACACTCCTCCATTGCTAGTGGATGTGCAAACTTGTACAACCACTTTGGAAATTAATCAGGTGATAGCTTAGAAAATTGGGAATAGTTTTTACCTCAAGACACTCTTAGGCATATAATCAAAAGATTCTTCACCAAACCACAAGGACATCCCCTCAACAATGTTCATAGCAGCCTTATTTGTAATAGCCAAATACTGAAAAGAACCCAGATGTCCTTCAACTGAAGAATGGATAAAAGAAAAACAAAATTGTGGTACATTTACACAATGGAATACTACACAGCTATCAGAAACAAAGAAATCATGCAATTAGCAATCTGTTATGTCTTTTGATCCACCTACTTGGTCATTGGACATTCAAGGTAGTGGATGACTTGTAAGTAAAGAAAATTTACAAGAGTTGAAGTGAAAGCTATTAATATAATAGTTCAAATAGTTATAGCCGTAATTTAAATCTACTCCTTCCTCTCAATACCCGTGCTAGGTTGCCTACATCATGTCAAGTCTTTCACATAGTCCTGGTTGAATGGATCTTGGGTACCTACAATATTTGTTAATGACGCACCATCAGGCTAAGACACAATTGCTGATCATTGAATGTTTTATTAAGCATAGAAGCACTGAAAGTCACTCAAAGGAGTCTGCTAAATTTTAGCCATACTCTTTCTCATCTATATGGAATTTTCATCCTTTGACCTAATGAAATGTATTAGTCATTCAGTCACCAATTTATTCATTCTCTTATTCACTTTCACTTCATATCTGCTGTTCTGATAAGATAATATTCGAATATTACCAGACAATAACCCACCATATTCCTAACAACTCTACCAATAACCATCTCATCCCTTGCCCACTAGTCAATTACTTGGGTTCCTGAAAATCATAATATAATTTCTAAAGTATGAGTTGTTCTTGGAACTATGATACTCCAATCCAGAAAAACCTGGAATTAAGTGAAAGTAAAAAGAATATTTATGGGGGATACAAGATGGCGGCAGCCTGCGCGGATGAATTTTGATTTCGGGGTAAACAGTCACAAGGATGGCAAGTGTTTGCAGGACTCTGTACAAATGGCTCGACCCCTTCTAGATCTCACCCAACTACCCAGGGACCACTGAGGGTCCCTGGACAGGACGCTTCTTCCCACTATCGGACAAGTAAGGAAACCGCTGGACCCAGGAATCGGGATCCCCCCCTCCCGATCCCCCACCAGGAGAGACAAGCTGGGTAAGTTCTAATCTAATACCCAGCTGGCAGATTAAGATCCCACACAGAGAAAATCCCCACCCTGCTGGGCACTCCCAGGTCTCGCACAGAGGATCCAGCTATCTGGCAAAAGGTTGCAACCCTTGGAAGTGAGCGCAGCTTGGCTGCAAAGTGCCTTCAGACTGCAGATTGCAACCCACTTCTGTGAAGTCACTGGCCAGTTTCCAGACATGGGAGCATCAAGGCTGTTGGGGGTGAAGGTCAGATTTACCCACCATGGGAACCAACCCCGGGCAAACTGCTAGGTATTTGAAACTGTTGTATATCGGACTCTTTTACTAGTACTGGCCCTTCCAGTGGGAAACCAGAGCTTACTTGTACACAGCTCCACCCCCTGGATTAGTTAGGTCTCCACCTAGGATGCGGGGCTGAATGACTCATCTTATAGGGGTGGAGTAAGGCAACTCAACTCCTGCACCAAAGCACCCCCTTTGGATCCAAGTCCAGAAGACGGCTAAAAAATTCCAAGGGCCAGAGGCCCCAGACCAAAAAACAAACAAACAAACAAACAAACAAACAAACAAACAAAAACAGAGCGAAATGACTCCAACAAAAGAAAGCAACGCTATTCTATCTAGCCTGAACCACCTCACCACAGCTGAAACACAGGAAAACGATGACAATTCTACATTATGGAAAGTGATAGAGTCCCTTCAAGAAGAACTTAAATCTATGAAGGAATTCACAGAAGCCACAATTGCACATACAAAAGTGATGGAAAACACCATTAGAGAACTTTAAAACAAGGTGAGTCAACTTGAACAAGAAACGAGAGGGCAATGGAAGAATTTTAGGCAAAGACAAACAAACTAGGGCAGGAAATGTACAAAACAAATAACATCACTTAATAAATAAAAATGGAAATGGAAACAATAAAGAAAACACAGTCAGAGTTAAAAATGGAAATGGAGAACCAAGGGAAGAGAACAGGAACTATGGATTTGAGTACCAAAAATAGGATTCAAGAAATGTAAGACAGGATCTCAGGCATGGAAGATTCGATGGAAGAAATCAATACAACATCCAAAAAAAAAAATGATAAAGCTAAAACAATCTCTCACCCACAATATCCAAGAAATCAAGGCCTCAATGAAAAGACGAACCTAAGTATTATAGGCATATAGGAAAGAGAAGACTCCAGACTCCATGGTCCAGGAAATATCTTCAACAAAATCATAGAAGAAAACTTCCCAAACCTAAAGAAAGAGATGACTGTAAAAATCCAAGAGGCTTACAGAACACCAAACAGATTAGATCAGAAAAGAAACTCCTCTCGCCACATAATAATAGAAACTCCAAATGTAGAGAACAAAGAAAGGATATTAAAAGCTGTAAGAGAAAAAGGCCAAGGCACATACAATAGCAAACCCATCAGAATCACACCTGACTTCTCCCAGAAACTTTAAAAGCTAGAAGGGCCTGGACAGGTGTCCTTCAAGCCCTGAGAGAATATAGCTGCCCAGCCAGACTACTATACCCAGCAAAACTCTCTATCAACATAGATGGAGAAAACAAGATATTCGATGACAAAATAAAATTCAACCAATATCTCTTCACAAAACCAGCCCTACCGAAGATCCTAGAAGGAAAATTCCAACACAGAGAAGATAACTACACCCAAGAAAACAGAGGAAATAGAAACCTCCACAGCAACTAAACAAAAAGAATCACAAGACGACCAGATATACCAAATCATGGGAGATAACAACCCCTGGTCACTAATATCCATCAACATCAATGGACTCAACTCGCCAATAAAAAGACACAGACTTACAGACTAGATCCATAAACAAGACCCATCTTTTTGCTGTATACAAGAAACACATGTCACTATTGTAGATAAACACTATCTCAGAGTAAAGGGCTGGGAAAAGGTTTTCCAAGCAAATGGACCCAGGAAACAAGCTGGAGTAGTCACCCTAATATCTAACAAAATAGACTTCCAATTGAAGTTAATAATAAAAAAAAAACAGAGAAGGGCATTACATACTCATTAAAGGAATTATCCACCAAGAGGACATCTCAATATTGAACATCTATGCCCCAAATACAAAGGCACCTACATTTATAAAAGAAACCCTTCTAAATCTTAAAGCGCACATCGATCCAAACACTTTAATAGTGGGAGATTTCAACACCCCACTCACAACTATGGGCAGATCAACAAGACAGAAGCCAAACAGAGAAATAATGAGTCTAACAGAGATCATGAACCAAATGGACCTAACAGATATCTACAGAACGTTTCACAAAAACACAGAAGAATACACCTTCTTCTCAGCACCTCATGGAACCTTCTCCAAAATCGACCATATAGTTGGACACAAAATAGCCTCAACAGATACAAGAAAATTGAAATAGCTCCTTGTATCTTGTCAGACCACCATGGAATAAAGCTGGACTTCAATAGCAAAAGAATCAACAGAAAGTCTACACTCACATGGAAATTGAACAACTCTTTACTAGAGGACCACTGGATCAGGGAAGAAATAAAGAAGGAAATCAAAGACTTCTTAAAATCCAATGAAAATGAAGACACAACATACCCAAACCTATGGGACACAATGAAAGCTGTGCTACGAGGAAAGTTCATAGCACTAAGTGCCTTCAAAAAGAAAATTGTGACAGCTCATATTAGCGAATTATAGCTAAACTGGGTGAATTGGAAAAAAAAGAAGCAAACACTCCCAAGAGGAGCAGAAGGCAGGAGATCATCAAACTGAGGGCTGAAATCAACAACTTAGAAACAAAAAGAACTATACAAAGAATCAATGAAACCAAGAGTTGGTTCTTCGAGAAAATCAACAAAATAGACAGACCCTTAGCCAAATTAACTAAAAGACAGAGGGAGAAAACATAAATAATCAAAATCAGAAATGAAAAGGGAGAAATAACAACAGACGTTGAGGAAATGCAGAGAATATTTGGGTCCTACTTTAAAAATATTTACTACACCAAATTTGAAAACTTAAGTGAAATGGACAACTTTCTTAATAGATTCCACCTACTGAAGCTAAATCAAGATCATATTAAACAGATCAAACAGCCCGATAACCCCTAAGGAAATAGAAACAGTCATTAAAAATCTCCCAACCAAAAAAAAAACCCAGGGCCAGATGTCTTTAGCATGGAATTCTACCGGAACCTTCAAAGAGGAGCTAACACCAATACTTTTCAAACTCTTTCACAAAATAGAATCTGAAAGAACATTGCCAAACTCATTCTATGAGGCCACAGTCACCCTGATTCCTAAACCACACAAAGACCCAACAAAGAAAGAAAACTTCAGACCAACCTCCCTCATGAACATTGATGCAAAAATACTTAATAAAATACTAGCAAACCGAATTCAAGACCACATCAAAAGTATCATACACCATGATCAAGTAGGTAGGCTTCATCCCAGGAATGCAGGGATGGTGCAACTTACAAAAGTCTATCAACGACATTCACCATATAAATAAGATGAAAGAAAAAAACCACATGATAATCTCGCTAGATGCAGAAAAAACTTTTGACAAAATCCAACACCCCTTCATGCTAAAAGTTCTGGAGAGACCGGGCATACAAGGGCCGTACCTAGAAATAATAAAGGCAATATACAGCAAGCCGGTGGCCAGCATGAAGTTAAATGGAGAGAAACTTGAAGCATTTCCTCTAAACTCAGGGACAAGGCAAGGATGTCCACTTTCACCATATCTCTTCAATATAGTACTTGAAGTTCTTGCTAGAGCAATAAGACAACTAAAGGAGATCAAGGGGATAAACACCGGAAACGAAGAAGTCAAATTATCCCTATTTGCAGACGATATGATAGCATACATAAGCGACCCCAAAAATTCCACCAGAGAACTCTTACAGCTGATAAATACCTTTAGCAAAGTGGTTGGATACAAAATTAATTCAAAAAAATCAGAAGCCCTTCTATATACAACAAACAAATGGGCTGAGAAATAAATAAGGGAAACAACCCCCTTCACAATAGCCACAAATATAAAATACCTGGGGGTAACTCTAACCAAGCAAGTAAAGGAGCTGTACAACAAGAACTTCAAGCCCTTGAAGAAAGAAATGGAAGAGGCCTTTAGAAGATGGAAAGATCTCCCATGCTCATGGATAGGTAGGATCAACATAATAAAAATGGCCATTCTACCAAAAGCAATATATAGATTGAATGCAATTCCTATCAAAATACCAACACAATTTTTATAGACTTGGAAAGAGCTATTCTCGATTTCATATGGAACAACAAAAAGCCCAGAATAGCTACATCAATCCTGTACAATAAAAAAAAAAAAAAAAAAAAAAAAAAAATCTGGAGGTATCACCATCCCAGATTTCAAGCTGTACTACAGAGCAATAGTTGTAAAAACAGCATGGTATTGGTATAGAAACAGACCAGTAGATCAATGGAATCGAATTGAAGATCCAGAAATAGACCCACACACTTATGGCCACCTAATTTTTGACAAAGAAGCCAAAACGACACAATGGAAGAAGGACAGCATCTTCAACAAATGGTGCTGGTCCAACTGGATGTCCACTTATAAAAGAATGAAATTAGGAGGATCCAAGATGGCACCGACCATAGAGCAGTGCATCTGAGTAGTAGGTGAATTGAGATTAGTCATTGTGGAGTGAATGTGAGGTCCCCTATCCTACAGTGAAACACAGACGGTGTCTGAATGCCCACAGCGAACATTGAGACCGGTCACCAGGTAAAAGAGCCCACGCAGTTCCCGGGAACACAACCCTGAGATCAGCCAGCTCCGTCACTGGTGTGGAGAGGAGCTCTGGCTAGAGATCTAGCCCAGGAGCGGATCCAGCCCATGGCTCCAGCCACAGACGATCAGCCCTGCCTGTCTGCCTGATATCCAGCCTGCACTTGAGCCGCACCACAAGAGCAAAGGTAAGTGAGATTATTTTTTTCCGGAGTTTCCAACATGGTGGCACAGTGTGCACTGTAGCGGGGAGGCAGAGACCTAACCCAGTCACAGCAAAGCAATTAGGAGCCAAGACTGCCTGCAAACAGAGCCCGGGACAGTGTGTTCTCCACAAATACTGGGGCGGGTGGGTCACTCACCCTAGCACCCAAGCATCTGAGGCAGTCAGCAACAGGCACACTGAGGCCAGCATCTATTGTGGGTGGAGCTCCCTGCCTGCACAGTCAGCCCAGCTGGGGAGCCAGAACGACTGGGTCAGTGAGAGGAGAACACAGACCCAACCACAGCTCTACCTGCCTTTCTGAGGAGACCTGTCAGCTCCCAGGTCCTCAGAGGCTAGCCCTCTCCCCACTCCAATCCCCTCTATATTGGTCCAATTGGGTCACAAGCAGTTGAGGAGAGCAGCAGCCACCCTCCTCTCCGAGAGCCAGTCAGTCTATTACAGGAATCTGCCCGCCATCTGGAGGTAAACACCAGGATCTCAGGATCAGCCAACCCCCAGGGCAGGGAGTTTTCCTGAGCACCAAGGTCAGGTAACAAAAGAAACAAACAGATAACACCTGGGTCCATCTGATGACAAAAGGTCAGCGCAAGAACATGGTAAAAAAAACCCAAAACAATAGGATGTCTCCAGATCCTAGCAATAATGCTACAGACAAATCTGCACAGCTGAACCCAATTGAAGCAAAGGAAAATGACCTTAATCCTACGCTTATATTAATAATAGAAGGCCTAAGGGAGGAAATCAAATACCTCAGAGAGCAACAACAAAGTACTGCAAAGGAGGTGATAGAAATGAATAAAGCACTTAAAGGAATGGAAGACCTGAAAAGGGAAGTTGAAGCAATGAAGAAAATCCAATCTGAGACATCCATAGAACTGGAAAACCTTAAGAAAAGAATCGGAACTACAGACACTAGCATCACCAACAGAATACAAGAGATGGAAGAAAGAATTTCAGGCTCAGAGGATAAAATTGAAGAAATGGATACATCTGTCAAAGAAAATGTCAAATCTAAAAAAGTCCTGACACAAAACCTTCAGGAAATCAAGGACACAATGAAAAGACGGAATCTCAGAATAATAGGAATAGAAGAAAGAGAAAAGTCCCACCTCCATGGACCAGAAAATATCTTCAACAAAATCATTGAAGAGAATTTCCCAAATCTAAAAAAACAGATGCCTATAACTGTACAAGAAGCTTACAGAACCCCAAATAGATTAGACCAGAAAAGAAAATCTTCCTGCCACATAATAATCAAAACACTAAATGTACAGAACAAAGAAAGAATTTTAAAAGCTGCTAGGGAAAAGGGTCAAGTAACATATAATGGCAAACCTATCAGAATCACACCTGACTTTTCTTCAGAGACTCTAAAAGCCAGAAGGGCCTGGACAGATATCTTGCAGACCCTAAAAAACCACAAATGCCAGGCCAGACTACTATTCCCTGCAAAATTGTCAATCAACATAGATGGAGAAAACAAGATATTCCATGACAAAGCTAAATTCAAACAATATCTATACACAAATCCAGCTCTACAGAAGATGTTAGAAGGAAAACTTCAACCCAAAGAGGTTAACTACACACAAGCAAGCACAGGAAGCAAATAGCATGCCTGCAGCAAAAACAAAAGGAAAGAAGCTCACTCACACACTATTTCTACCAACATCAAGATGGCAGGAAGTAACAATCACTGGTCATTAATATCTCTCAACATCAATGGACTCAATTCCCCAATAAAAAGGCACAGGCTAGCAGAATGGATGCGAGAACAGAATCCCACATTCTGCTGTTTACAAGAAACACACCTCAGCAAAAAAGATAGACATTATCTCCAAGTAAAGGGCTGGAAAAAGATATACCAAGCAAATGGACCCAAGAAAAAAGCTGGAGTAGCAATTCTAGTATGCAACAAATTGGATTTTCAACCAACATTAATCAAAAGAGATGGGGAAGGACACTATATACTCATCAAAGGAAAAATCCACCAAGATGAAATTTCAATACTAAACATCTATGCCCCAAATGTAAGACCACCCACATTCATTGAAGAAACACTACTGAAGCTCAAATCCCACATTGAACCTCACACATTAATAGTGGGAGACTTCAACACACCACTCTCACCACTGGACAGATCAACAATGCAGAAACCAAACAGAAATAATGAACCTCACAGATGTCATGAATCAAATGGACCTAATTGATATCTACAGAACATTTCACCCCAAAACAAAAGAATACACTTTCTTCTCGGAACCTCACGGAACCTTCTCCAAAATCGACCATATAGTCGGTCACAAAGCAAGCCTCAACAGATACAGGAAAATTGAAATCACTCCTTGTAACTTATCAGACCATCATGGAATAAAGCTAGGCTTCAACAGTAACAAAAACAACAGAGTGCTTGCAAAAACATGGAAACTGAACAACTCTCTCCTCAATGACCTCTGGGTCAGGGAAGAAATAAAAAAAGAAATTAAAGTCTTCTTAGAACTCAATGAAAATGAAGGCACAACCTACCCAAACTTATGGGACACATTGAAAGCAGTGCTAAGAGGAAAGTTTATAGCTCTAAGTGCCTTCAAAAAGAAACTGGAGAATTCCTATACTAGCCACCTAAAAGAAAACCTGAAAGAGCTAGAACAAAAAGAAGCAAACACTCCCAAGAGGAGCAGACGAGAGGAAATTATCAAACTCAGGGCTGAAATCAACAACTGAGAAACAAAAAGAACAATACAAAGAATCGACAAAACCAAGAGCTGGTTCTTTGAGAAAATCAACAAAATAGACAAGCCCTTAGCTAAACTAACTAAAAGTCAGAGGGAAAATACCCAAATCAACAAAATCAGAAATGAAAAGGGGGAAATAACAACAGACATTGAGGAAATCCAAAGAATCGTTAGGTCCTACTTCAAAAACTTGTACTCCACAAAATTGGAAAATCTAAATGAAATGGACAATTTTCTTGATAGATTCCACCTACCAAGGTTAAATCAAGAACAGGTAAACAAATTAAACAGTCCTATAACCCTTAAGGAAATAGAAGAAGTCATTAGATGTCTTCCAACCAAAAAAAGCCCAGGCCCAGATGGTTTCAGCACAGAATTCTACCAGACATTCAAAGAAGAGCTAACACCAATATTCTT
>CAJQZJ010032031.1:6943741-6972339 GCA_907164525.1 Lophiomys imhausi | reverse complement strand
GGGCATTCGGAAGACTGTTTTCAAGGGACCTGAATAAACTGCTTGAGAAGAGCTTTTGTGAGTTGCGTCATCCTTGCTGGTCGAGGGGGACGCGACAAGTGGTGGCCCATACGGGGACCCAAAAAAGACTCAGAACTCCTGCAGTCAGGGGCAGCGCGCTGGTAAGTTCCTGGGATAAACTGGGACAATAAAGTTTCACAGAAATAGCAAACACAAGGTAAAGTTTCGCGGAGATAGTGAACAAAGGGTAAAGCTTCGCGGGAAGTTGTGAACAAAAGGTAAAGTTTCGCGGGGAAACTGCGAACCGAAAGTAAATTTTTAATCATGGGATTGTATGAGTCACATCCAATTTTTCTGGCTCTTCAGGAGCTACTTTTAGCTAGGAATTTGAAAATTAAGAAGTCTACCCTAGAGAGATTTTTGAATGAATGCGATTCCGTGGCTCCGTGGTTTGCGGTGTCCGGGAATCTTACGGTATCCTGCTGGGACAAATTAGGCAGGGACTTGGATTTTGCTTGGGAGCAAGGTACTCTGAAGCATGGAGTAAGACCGATTTGGGAGATGGTGAGGAGTTGTTTAGGAGATCAGAGATATCGCAAGGCAGTGGAAAAAGGACAAAAGGCATTAGAACAGTTAAAAGAGGAGCGCTCGGTCAAATCTGGGAAAGATACTTTGGAAGAGGATAGCTCAGAGTCTAAAGAGGAACTTAAAATGTTAACAAAGAAAATGGAGAAGTCATCTTTGAGGAAGAGTTCTGATTGCACCGGGATAGAGCCCTCAGGTCCGGGGCCGCCTGTGCTGGCGCCGCCTTCATATAATGAGACTTCCCCTCCGAGTGGTCCTAGTGGGCGGTCATTCTGTCCAAATGTCTGGAGGGAAGTGAGACATGAGCTGTACTACCCTGTCTTTCAGGATGGAGGGGGAAATCGTTATCATGAACCTCTTGATTTTAAGGTAATTAAAGCACTCGCTGAGTCTGTCCGCACTTATGGGATTAATGCTGCTTTCACTGTAGCTCAGGTGGAAGCTCTTAGTCGTTATTGCATGACTACTAGTGACTGGATGAGCTTGGCACGTGCCTGCCTGTCCTCTGGGCAGTATTTAGATTGGAAGGCTTTCTTGATTGAGTTTGCTAATGAACAAGCTGCTGCTAATCGTGCAGCAGGAAACCAAGCCTGGGATGTGGACATGCTTCTTGGGCAAGGTCGATATGCTCAACAACAAACTGGGTATCCGGCTCAGGTGTTTGAGCAAATCAATTTAATCACAACCAGAGCTTGGAAATCATTGCCTAACAAAGGGGAAGTGAATGGCAATCTAACCAAGGTTATTCAAGATCCCCTGGAGCCTTTCTCAGACTTCGTGGCTATAATGGTTGAAGCAGCTGGAAGGGTATTTGGAGACCCTGATTTGGCAATGCCCTTAATTAAACAACTTGTGTATGAGCAATGTACAAAGGAATGTAAAGCAGCTATCACCCCTTATAAGAACAAGGGGTTGGAAGCCTGGATGCCTCAGTGCAGACTGCCGCTACCTTGAATAATTTGTCAGCCAATGTAGCCATGGCCTTGGATGTATTGTGGCAGGTGGCCCAGATTGGCTGTGAGTGGAAAATGACTGGTTTGTGTGTGACCTCTGTGCCATATCAAAATTATACTGTAGCTACAAATTTGTCTAAGCAACTCTCTCAGTATCTTACAGGAAATTGGTCTGGCGAGTTTGATAAGCTGATGCAGAATCTGAGAACTGCCATCGTGCATGTGAATTCCACCTGGGTTGATGTCTCTGTTGCTGAAGGACTGTCAACATGGATCCTCTGAGCCATGAATCATCTGAAGGAATGGGCGGGAATGGGTGCCCTAGGAGGCATGCTCTTCCTAGTCAGTTTCATTGCCCTATGGTGTATCTGTAAGATGAGGATTTCACAGAGGAGAAGTAATGCCATGCTGGTGCAAGCCTTTGCTGCCTTGGAGGCTAGACAGCCACAAGCTTGGTTGACTGTCCTAAAGGACTAAGCTATCATCACGCTCAGGATGCGAGGCTAAGCACTGCACTTGGGGTCAGCTTCTAGCGACTTCAAGAAGGGCATGTTTGATTGAATATGGGGTGGTATCCTAGTTTCCCATCTCTGAGAAAAAGATACCGGACGGGTATGGCACCAGCCTGGTTGGCTACTGGGCGTGGGGTCATTACAATGTCCTTTACATACATATCAAAGATCAGATGCTTGATATATCTACTAGGGATCCTCAACAGACTGCCACCAATCCTTTTGATTTATGGCTTTTGTGTGGAGCAAATGGTAGCTATATGGATTTGGGACCTATACTTATGCTTGGGGGAGGAATTTATCAAAGAGGTAGTTTTTCCCTAGGGTCCGCTACCAATCTGGATTTTTCTAGCGGTAGTGGCTCTGGTACTTGGAATTCTTTGTTTCATTCTTACCGCAATAAGACCTTTTCAGCCTCGCCAGTATGTCTCTGGCCTCCTTTTCTGTGGATTGTAAGTAATGGGAGTGCATCCTTAGGTGAAGAAAAGTTAGTATGCACTCCAGGCACATGTTTTTATGCCCTATGCTGGAATGCCACAGCCTTTCCTGTGGCTGTGGTGACTAGAATGCCTCAATATGTACCAGTTCCTGTAGAGGCTCCTAATACCATGATGCTATTCAGGTTTAAAAGAGATTTTGGCATCACTGCAGCTATTGTTACTGCCATCTATTGCTGCTGTGGGAGCTACTGCCTCAGCTATTGCCTTGTCTAGTTCTATACAGACTGCCAATGCCCTGAATAACATCTCAGCCACTGTAGCACAGGCATTGGATACTCAGACCTCTATGAATTCTCATCTCAAAGGAGGTCTTATGATAGTTAATCAACGCATAGATTTAATACAAGAACAGATTGATTCTCTTTGGCAACTAGCACAATTGGGGTGTGAGTGGAAAATGCAAGGTTTGTGTGTTACTTCGGTGCAGTATCAAAATTATACAAAGGCTGCTAATCTGTCTAGACAATTGTCAAAGTTCCTCTTACAGGATTGGTCGGCTGAATTTGAAAATTTGATGAGAGAGCTGAGAGTGACAATCGTCCACATCAACTCCACTCGGGTGGATCTGAGCCTGGCTACTGGTTTGACTTCCTGGATTCAGACGGCTATGGATCATCTTAAGGAGTGGGCGGGCGTAGGCTCTTTGGCGATACTGATGATACTAGCCTGTCTGGTTTGCCTACGGTGCATCTACAAAATGAGAGCCACACAAAAGCGTAATACAGCCATGATTATACAAGCCCTTGTCGCCATTGAGGCGGGCCAGTCCCCTCAGGCATGGCTCGCTGCCGTAAAGCCTTAAATCTTCACTGAAAATAGTCCCTGCCCACTAAGGTATTCGTTCCACGGGTATTAGGGTCTGGCAAGTCAATGACGGAGTAGACGGGTAAGTCTCGGCCACCTAAGACAGGGCAGTCCCGAGTGGGGAGGCTGACCCAGAGACGGGTAAGAGTTTGAGTACCGCCCTCCTACAGGCTCAGGCCCACCGTGAGATCCCCAGATAGGGGGGATTACGAAGCCTTTCCAGGGACTTCTCCAACTTTAGAAAAAATAAAAAAGGGGGAACTGTAGAGAGCTGTGATGTGCCGCGCCCTAAAGATGGCGCCAGTTTCCGCCTTCCACCAGCCCGACGGTGAGCACTCTCAGTGGTAAACAAGTCCATATTTGGCAAAGACCGCTGATCTGGCTTGCTTCCGCATACGTGGGCCTCTAAGATAGCACCACGTGGCTTTACTTGATTGGCTGTTCATATAGTATTTAGCCTGTGGGTTGGGTCTGCCCGGGCATTCGGAAGACTGTTTTCAAGGGACCTGAATAAACTGCTGGAGAAGAGCTTTTGTGAGTTGCGTCATCCTTGCTGGTCGGACGCGACACCTCGCTCCATTCCTCCTGGTCCCACCCTCCCACCCTCTGCCCACTCTCCCACCTATCCTACTCCTATACTGTGTGTGCCCCCACATATCAGCCCCCCTCAGTTCATCAGTCATATGAAGGCCTCCTTTTGCATTGGGGGCCAACATGGCAGCTCCACTAGGGCAAAGTGTCCCACTAACAGGTAACGAAAAAAAAAGTTTATGTTCCTATTCCTTTTGGTTTGTTGGTTGTAGGATACTTATCCTGTACTATATAGCTAAAATCCAGTTATAAGTGAATAGATGCCATGCGTATCTTTCTGGGTCTGGGTTTGCTCACTCATTTATTACTTCAAGTTATGCCTCCATCACAGCCCCCTCCCTCCATCCCTCCTAGTCCCACCCTTCCACTTTCTACCCACTCTTCTAAAAATGGGCTTTTCTAATTCCATCCATTTGGCAGCAAATTGCATGATTTTCTTGTTTCTGATAGCTGAGTAGTATTCCATTGTGTAAATGCATCACAGTGGTTTTTTTGTTTGTTTGTTTGTTTGTTTGTTTGTTTGTTTGTTTTTTATCCACAATTCAGTTGAAGGACATCTGGATCAGTTCCAGTTCCTAGCTATTACAAATAAAGTTGATATGAACATAGTTGAGGACATTTACTAGTGCTTTGGTGAGGGAGGAATCTTTTGGATGTATGCCCAGGAATGGTATGGCTGGGTCTTGAGGTAGAGCTATTTCAAGTTTTTTGCTATATCACCAGACTGATCTCCATAGTGGTTATACAAGTTTGCACTAAGAGTCTCCAAAATTGTTCAAAAGTTCAATGTCCAAATCTTCTCAGACTCAAGACACTCTTAAATGTGAATCACAGCAAAATAAAAACACATTTTATATTTCCAGTATACAATGGCACATAAATAAAATAAATTTCCATTGCAGAACAATGGAATGCAGAAATAGTATGAAATATTTGGACCAAAGCAATACCAAAATTCATCAGGGCAAACATTAAAACCTCTATTTCTATGTCCTGTGCCTAAGATATATGTTTCGGGGGTTGTAGATGACAGGTTTGCTAGCTGAAACATTCATTTGTTTCTTGGTCTGAGCCCATTTCATTATGCACTGTCCTTTGCCATTGTCTGACAGCTTTTGCATTTTCAGCCTGTTCTGATCTTCAGCTCAAACCAACCTTCACTTTCACAGCTTCCAGCAATGCTCTTTCACAATTCTCTAAGAATTCACCTGGAATAAGCTGCCTAACCTCACCTGTTTTCTGAAACCTTGGAGAAAAAAAATCCATAACTCCCTTACTCTTGTACCTCTGTTGCCTCCAAAGCCAGTGCCACTTGTAAAACACATCCAAGTTCAACTGCTAGCTTGGGTTGGGCCCTCAACCCATTATATCATGTTTGCAGTAATTTCTGTATGCTACTGTTTTCTAGTAACAGAATTATCCTAATGTATCTCCCTTTCACAAATTTGAAGCTTAGCTGGGAATTGTCTTTAAGAAACCTTACCTAGCTAGCCCTCTTGCTCTCTCTCTCCTCCTCTCCCCCCCGGGCTTTTACCCTAGTTCTCTTCTCTCCCCTCTCTGTCTCCTTCCGTTGCTCCCCTCTCTCTCTCTCTCTCTGCTTGCACATGCTATTTCTCTTGCCCTTGGCTACCTAATAAACCTGCCTTTATATAACTTAAAAAAAAGAACTTTACCTATTGTTCAAGTGAAGATAAGGAGCCTTCTCAAGTGATGCAAATTTCTTTATTTTGAAGTTTATTTATTACTTCAAGTTACATCTTCATTATTATCCCCTCCCTCAACTGCTCCCAGTCCCAGTCTCCCATCCTCTCCCCATTCTCCCAGAACTCATAATTCTTTTTCTGAATAATTAGATCATAATTATGAAAATTATAAGGTAAAACACACATTCCCAATGTCCAGTACATACATATTTGGCAACGGTTATTAATATTCTGTTATCCACCTATCTCCATGAGCTTAAAGTTCTATACCTAACTCAGTTTCCATTCTAACTTGCATTACCAACTTAAAAACATCTTCTTAGACCTAGAACATCCTTTTAATTCCTAAACAACTTAAAATTTAACTGTGAGACTAGCTATCTAGTCTTCAACCACATCAGAGACCTGAGAAGGATAAATAGACCTGAATAAACAGAAAGTACAGAGCAAGCAGCTTCCAAAACTAAGAAATGACAAACAACTGGCTTCCTGGACACTCCCCAATTTCTTTCCATACATTAGAGCATCTATCTTCAGCCTTTTGGCCCAGTATCTCTGACCAACATTAATTGTAAAGCTGGAATTATGAAGGACTTGCCTACCGTATCTTGGCAGAGCTAGGCTGTCGACTTACCTGCTTCCAAGTTTTGTCCTTTTTGAACAGCATTCCGTCTACAGTTGAAACAAGGTATTTTTCTTATTTTTCTTGGCCAGTGACATGCTTGCCACTAATGCAGCCAATAAATTTCTTTTTTAAATTATTTGTGTTAATTTTGAGATTATAATGACATTTACCTTCCCTTTTCCTCCCTTTAAATATTTCTAAATACCCCTCTCTGTACTCTTTCAAATTCATGACCTCTTTATTCATTGTTTTTGCATGCATATAAATATAACCAGATCAGTTGTTTATAATGTAAATTATTGAATATTTTCAGGTTCAACCATTTAGTATTGGATAAGCAATTAATGTTCTCTTCCTGGGAGAAGCTATTTCTCCCACTCTCAGCATTCCTTGGTCACATAAAACTCTTTGTGTGAGGCTGAGGTCCCTTAGTCTTTCTCACATTTACTTTGGCATGTCTTTTGTTGTGGCCTTTGTTCAGCTCATGTTTAAGATGCTATATTGGTGAGACATTATAGGTGTAGATCCTGACTTTCTAGGAGGCAGTCTCACAGCAAACTCCCTAATTCTCTAGCTCTCACGCCCTTCCTCCTAATTTTCTGAAATATTTCCTGAGTCTTAATGTGAAACTTATTTTGAAGATTTATTCATTAGGACTGAACTCCAACTCTGCATTTTGATTGCTTGTGATTTCTCTGTAATGCTTTTTCTTCTGTTACCAAGAGAAGTTGTCTTGATGATGGGTGATAACTACACTAACTTTGGGGTAAAAGGAAAATAACTAACATTAGTTGGGGATTATGCTGATTTAATAAAGTGATATATGTAGGTTCTCCTCCAAGATGCATAACTTCTCTTGCCCTGAGTACTTGGCTAGGTTTTCCCTCCTGTTGAACAGGTCGGTCTTAAGTCCAATTAGAAAGCTATTGGTTGTCACAAAGATACATGTGCCACTACTGCTCTCTAAGGGTTGTTGTGCTGTGCTTTTCATTGATGTGGTTAATAGGGGTCATAGTTGGATAGGACTGTTGTTACACCTGAGCTTTAGAAGATTTTATAGCACCTTGTGGTCCCATGGAACCTAGTCCTCAGGGAGGAGACATTCAGTTTAGTTCAAACACAAGGGCCTCTGGTTCATGGTACCTTCAGCAGGAAGAACCTACATTTCATCTCTAATGGGGTCAAGCAAGGGTAATAGCAATAATCTGAAACATTTTGGGGGTCTTCAACAAAACAGACTAACAACTCAAAAGAAGGTTTCTCATGGCAGTGCTAAAGTTTTTATTAGATGATCTTTTGCTCATAGGCACCATTGTCAACTCAGATAAGAAAATTTTATTTCAATTTATATGTAAGAGTGTTTATCTTACCCAGCTATGGCATCTCTGATCAAGGAAGTGATTCAGTTGAAGTTATCTCTTTCTAGGCATCTCTAGGACTCTGCCAAGTTGACAGCATAGGCTAAGTATGACACTATTTCATCAATCTGTGTATCCATTTCTATTTTTATTATTGTTGCTATATAGTACAGCTTGAAATCAGGGATGGTAATACTTCCAGATGTTCTTTTATTGTACAGGATTGTTTTTGGATTTTCTTAATTAATGAGTGATGGGGAAAGTCCAAGCCATTGTGAGTAATGCCATCTGATTTCATATTATACCATACAACCAGCATAATAGTAGTGGTAAAGAAACAGACTGGTTGATCAATGGAATTAAATTGAAGACCCAGAAATAAACCTATACACCTAAAGTCACTTAATTGTTGACAAAGAAGCCAAAACCATACAATGGAAAAAGGTAAGCATCTTCAACAAATGGTGCTGGTCCAACTGAATGGCAA
Organism: Lophiomys imhausi; assembly: GCA_907164525.1. Taxonomy (NCBI): domain Eukaryota; kingdom Metazoa; phylum Chordata; class Mammalia; order Rodentia; family Muridae; genus Lophiomys; species Lophiomys imhausi. The sequence continues at coordinate 6,964,221 of CAJQZJ010032031.1, read as the reverse complement.
CATGTAGAAGGACACAAATAGACCCATATCTTCACCCTGCACAAAACTCAAGTCCAAGTGGATCAAAGACCTCAACATAAAACTGGACACACTAAATATAATAGAGGAGAAAGTGGGGAAATGCCTCAAACTCATTGGCACAGGTGGCAACTTCTTGAACAGAACACCAATAGCTCAGGTTCTAAGACAAACAATGGGACCTCATGAAACTGAAAAACTTCTGTAAGGCAAAGGACACTGCTTACAAATTGGGAAAAGATCTTCACCAACCCCACATCAAATAGAGGGCTAATATTCAAAATATATAAAGAACTCAAGAAATTAAAAACCAGGAAACCAAATAATCCAATTAAAAATTTTATTACAGAACTAAACCTAGAATTCACAAAAGAGGAATCTCTATAGGCTGAGAGGGACTGGAAGAAATGCTCAAAATCCTTAGTCATCAGAGAAATACAACTGAAAAAGACTCTGACATTCCATATCACTCCTGTTAGAATGGATAAGATCAACAATTCAAGAGACAGCACATGCTGACAAGAATGTGGAGAAAGGGGAACATTTGTCCATTGCTGGTGGGAGTGCAAATTGTACAACCACTTTGGAAATCAATCTGGCAATATCTTAGAAAATTAGGTATAGCCCTATATCAAGTCCCAGCAATACTGCTCCTGGGCATATATCCAAAAGTTTCTCCACCAGACCACAAGGACATCACCTCAATTATGTTCATAGCAGCTTTATTCATAATAGCCAAAACCTGGAAACAACCCAGATATCCTTCAACCAAAGAATGGATAAAAAAAAACCTACGGTACTTTTATATAATGGAATACTACTTAGCTATCAAAATAAGTAAATCATGCAATTTGCTACCCAATAGATGGAACTAGAAAAGTTTATCCTGAGTGAGATAATACAGACCCAGAATGATACACATGTTATATACTCACTTATAAGTGAATATTAACTACATAGCAAAGGACATCCATCCTACAACCCACAGATCCAAACAGACAGGAACCTAGCATAACTATCCCACAAAAAAATTCCACCCAGCAGTGAGTCATGGACCCTGTTACCTGTTAGTAGAACACATTACCCTAGCTGGGCTGCCATATCAGGTACCAGTACAAGAGAAAGCTCTTAGCTTTCATGTGACTGATGAATTGAGTAGAGTTAATAAGTCATGGGCCCCTCATGCATGGAGAAGGAGCAGACAGATATGGGGAAGAGGGAGGGATAGTGTGACCTGGAGGTGAGGAGGGAGGCAACTTTGATCAAGATGTTACTTGAAAAAATTAAGTAATAAAAAGAAAGAAAGAAAATTCCTTAAGGCAAATCTTATGGCGGCATTTTCTCAATTGAAGTTCTCTCCTTTTAGATAATGATAGTTTCTGTCAAGGTAACATAAGACTCTCTAGCACAGTTAAGATAGCCATTTCCATGAGATTAATTTTTCTCATCCATTTTCAGGGAAAGCTTTTGCAACTTCCAGCATCATCTTTGACTTCATTTCTTCAATGTTTTAAACATTTCAATGTAGAGGTCCTTTGCTTCTTTGGCTAGGTTGATTCCCAGGTAAATTTTTTTTTTGTTTAGGATTTTATTTATGACTTCTTTTTTTCAATATGGGTGTCATGTTGACAAGAGGGAAGAAAGAAAGAGTTCTACCCAGATATGGTGCCTATGCAACACATCAATGGCTAGCATTACACAATAACCTTAAGGGTGTAGCAGTGGCACATATACTTTGGGATAACCAATAATTCTCTAATTAGAGTTAAGACTCACTCAACAAGAAGTATTCAGTTTGTTTTTAGTTTTCCAGCTTTTTGAGTTGCATTATTAATTTGTGGTCTTTCTCATTTAATTTTGACACTTATGGAAATAAAACTCCCTCTTAGAAGTATTTTGAATGTATACCAGAGGTTTTGCTATTTTTGTTTCATTTTCATTTAGTTCAAGGAAAATATTATTTATTTCTTTTTTTATTTATTCAGTTTATATCCTGATCGAAGCCCCTTTCCTCCTCTCCTCCCAGTCCCACCCACCTGTCTTCTTCCCCCCATTCACTTTACTTCCTGATCAGGGTCCCCTCCTTCCTCTCCTTCAAGTCCCATCCTCCCACCCTCTTCCCCCATCCCTCTCATTCTTTCCCCTTCAATGATCCCAAATAATTTGGGAAGTAACTGGAAGAAATAAATAAATGCTTTAAAAAAAAGGCTTCAAGTCACCTGCTGGGGACAGGGCCTGAGATGCCAGATGCTTTCCAGGGTATTAGTACAAGATATTAGATTCCTGAAGCCACTTAAAGAGGTAGGAGGCAGAAAAGAGACTGGAGACTGACTTCAATAGAAAGGCCTGTTTTTTTGTTTTTGTTTTTGTTTGTAAACAATTTTACTATTTATTTTTAACATAACAAATTACAGGAGAGAAAACATCTCATCCAAGGAAGCAATGCTGCCTCCTACTTACATTATAATGAAGCCTTCATTGAAAATTTAAGTTTGTTAACTGTGTGTATGATTTTAAATACATATCCAAGGCAAGAACTTATTTATATTTGCTCCTTTTGTAAAATCTACTTTTTTTAGTGTTTATTTATTACTTCAAGTTGCATCTCCATTTCAGTGCCCTCTTTCCACCCCTCCCAGTCTTGCCTTCCCACCCTCTACCTCCTCTCCCTTCTGTCCTACTACTCTGAAGTGGAGTGTCCTTAATTATCATTCCCCAGCCCCAGTTCAGAAGTCATTATGTGGGCTAAGAGCTTCCTCATATACTGGGGGCTTACATGGCAGGACCACTAGGGCAAAGTGTCTCATTAACGGTAACAAAGTCTATGTTCCTGTTCCTTTTGGTGCATTGGCTGTAGTATAGTTATGCTGTAGTATATGGCTAAAATCTGATTATAAGTGAATAGATGCCTTTTGCATCTTTCTGAGTCTGGGTTAGCTCACTCAGGATGAGCTTTTCTAGTTCCATCCATTTGACTGAAAATTGCATGATTTCGTTGTTTCTGATGGCTGAGTAGTATTCCATTGTGTAGATGTACCACAGTTTTTTAATCCATTCCTCGGTTGGGACATCTGCTTTGTTTCCAGTTTCTAGCTATTACAAATAAGACTGATGTGAATATAGATGAGGAAACCTCCTTGTGGTTTGGTGAGGAATCATTTGGATGTATACCCAGAAGTGGTATGGCTGGGTCTTGAGGCTATTCCAAGTTTTCTAAGATAACGCCAGACTGATTTCCAAAGTGGTTGTACAAGTGTGCACACTCACCAGAAATGGGGGAGTATTCCCCTTTCTCCAAAACCTTGCCAGCATGTGCCGTCATTTGAGTTTTTGATTTTATCCATTCTGACAGGTGTGAGATGTAATCTCAGAGTCATCTTGAGTTGCATTTCTCTGATGATCAAAGATGCTGAGCATTTCTTCAAGTGTCTCTCAGATTCCTCCTATGTGAATTCTCTGTTTAGCTCTGTTCCCTATTTTTTGATTGGATTATTTGGTTCCTTGACATTTAATTTCTTGAGTTCTTTGTAAATTATGGATATTAGTCCTCTGTCAGAATTGGGGTTGGTAAAGAACTTTTCCCAATCTGTAGGTGGCCATTTTGTTTGAATTACAGTGTCTTTTGCCTTATAGAAGCTTTTCAGTTTCATGAGGTCCCATTTATTGATTGTTGGTGTTAGAGCCTGAGCTATTGATGTTCTCTTCAGGAAGTTATCTCTTGTGCCAATAAGCTCATGGCTTTTCCCCACTTTCTCTTATATTAGATTTAGTGTGTTAGGCTTTATGTTAAGGTCTTTTATCCATTTGGACTTAAGTTTTGTGCAAGGTGCTAAGTACAGGTCTATTTGTATTCTTTACATGTTGACATCCAGTTGGACCAGCACCATTTGCTGAAGATGCTGTCCTTTTTCTATTGTATGGTTTTAGCTTTGTCAAACATTAAGTGACCATAGGTGTGTTGGTTCATTTCTGGGTCTTCAATTCAATTCCAATGATCAACTGCTCTGTTTCTATACCAGTATTATGGTATTTTTATTACTATTGCTCTGTAGTATAGCTTGAAACCTGGGATGGTGATACCTCCTGATTTTTTTTTTTTTTTTGTAAAAGATAGATTTAGTTATTCTGGGTTTTTGGTTATTCCATATGAAGTAGAGAATTGCTTTTTCCTGATATATAAAGAATTGTGGTGGTATTTTGATTGGAATTGCATTTAATCTGTTTATTACTTTTGGTAGGATGGCTATTTTTATTATGTTTATCCTACCTATCCATGAGCATGGAGATCTTTCCATCTTCTGATGTCCTTTTCAATTTCTTTCTTCAAGGACTTGAAGTTCTTGTCATACAAGTCTTTCATGTGTTTGGTTAGAGTTATCCCCAGGTATTTGATGTGTTTGTGGCTATTTTGAAGGGTGTTGTTTCCCTAATTTCTTTCTCAGCTCATTTATCTTTTGTATAAAGAACAGCTTCTGGTTTTTTGAGACAATTTTGTATCCAGCCACCTTTCTGAAGGTGTTTATCAGTTATATTAGTTCTCTAGTGGAATTTTTGGGATCATTTAATGGTTCTTTGAGAAAATCAACAAAATAGGCACCCCCTTAGCTAAACTGACAAGAAGGCAGAGAGAAAATACCCAAATCAATAAAGTCAGAAATGAAAAGGGAGAAATAACAACAGATATAAAAGAAATCCAGAGAATCTTTAGGTCTTACTTCAAAGATCTGTACTCCACAAAATTTGAAAACCTAAGTGAAATGGACAATTTTCTTGATAAAGTCCACCTACCAAAGCTAAGTCAAGATCAGGCTAACAAATTAAACAGCTCTATAACCCGTAAGGAAATAGAAACAGTCATTAAAAATCTCCCATCCAAAAAAAGTCCAGGGCAAGATGGTTTCAGCACAGAATTCTACCAGACTTTCAAAGAGCTAATATCAATACTCTTCAGACTCTTCCACAATATAGAATCAGAAGAAACAGTGTCAAACTCATTCTATGAGGGTCACAGTCAACCCGATTCCTAAACCACACAAAGACCCAACAAAGAAGGAGAACTTCAGAACAATTTCTGTCATGAACATAGTTGCAAAAATGCTTAATAAAATACTAGCAAACCGAATCCAAGAACACATTAAAACTATCATACACCATGATTAAGTAGGCTTCATCCCAGGAATGCAGGGGTGGTTCAACATATGAAAATCCATCATTGTAATTCACCATATAAACAAGCTGAAAGAAAAAAACTACATGATAATCTCATTAGATGCTGAAAAAGCACTTGACAAAATCCTTTCATGCTAAAAGTCCTGGAGAGAGCTGGCATACAAAGACCATACCTAGAAATAATAAAGGCGATATACAGCAAATCAGTAGCCAACATCAAATTAAATGGAGAGAAACTTGAAGCATTTCCTCTAAACTCAGGGACAAGACAAGGATGCCACTCTCTCCATATCTCTTCAACATACTACTTGAAGTTCTAGCCAGAGCAATAAGACAACTAAAGGAGATCAAGGGGATACATATTGGAAAGGAACAAGTCAAATTATCCCTATTTGGAGATGATATGATGGTATACATAAGTGATCCCAAAAGTTTTTTTTCAAACAGTGAGGTGTAGACACAGTGGGCAAGGGATGTCTGCCAAAGGGGAAGGAAATATTTGGGGTTTATACAGGAGATCTGAGGAATGAGACCTTAAGTATAAATCTGAGGCTACATCTAATCCTGAAGTTTCTCCCTCTTGGATTTATTTCTCCAGAAATAACTGCCTTATCCTAGCTATCAGGATGTGGGTCATAGTAAGTGACTAATTTGGTAATAGTAGTGAGGGGGAAGGGCTGGAGTTTCAAGGTAGGGACTTGGTTTGGGACTATAGGGATTTGTTCAGAGTTTATTCTAATGGGGCTTTGTCAAGGACTGTGGGTGACATACCTAATGCCATTTCATTGAAGAAAACTGATTTTCCTTTTTCCAGGAGGAATCAGTTATACATAATTTCTTGGCTTGATGGGAATTTGTGTTCACTTCTCCTTATCCTTACTGGGATTTTGTCTGGTTTGAATTTATGGAGGTCTTGAGTATTTTGTCAGACTTAGGGAACTCAAATGTGCACCTGATATGTTTTGTCTGGAAGACAATGTTGCTTTGCTGTAATCCAACATGTCTGGCAATTTTTTAAATCTCTTCTGCATAGACTCCTGAGACATGAAGGTAGGGGTACAATAAAGATATCTTTCTTAGGAAGGAGTGCTCCAGGGTAGGAGTTGTGTTATTGGTGTGTCCATTTGGTAGATTAATAGTAGATTTCTCCTTGGTCAAGTTTTGAGGTTAAATAGCAGTGTTGGGTATGGATTTCATATCATTAAGCTGCCTTAACTCTAATTTTTAAAAGTGGTTGATTATTCCTTAACATTCATGCCATTTTTTCACCAATAAATATACCTCGCAGGCATGTCACAATTGCTTCTTGAAGGGTTAGTAGGTAGGTGAGATTTATAAATACTTTTCCTCTGGAAGCATATATAGCACTTTCTAGCACTATTAATGCTAGCCAGTAGGAGTGAAGCCTCTAATTTAGTGTCAGCTAGATTTCTCCATGTTCTACACCATAAAAAAAAAAATCACAAATTGTCAAGTGTGCAGCTTGGTGAAATAAGTAATCCATTAATAATAGATTAGCTTCCTGTAGTTATAAATTGCCAAAAACGTTGGAGTTCACTGACAGTAGAATGGATCTCCTACTTTGTTACAGACGATGCCAAAATTTTGTTATCACTGGCTTAAAACCCAAGTGTAAGCTTCACATCCTTTCTTCTAGAGGCTCCAACAGAAAGTCTTTGCTTTTCTTCAATGTCTGTGACATTTTGTTGACCATTTCACATCACACCTGTGTCTAAGTGCTACAATTTTAAATCTCTCTGCGATGCTACTTTTTTTATTACCTTCACCCTATGTTATACTTTATAGGAATATGTATTTTTTAAATATGAGCATATGTGGATAATCAAGATAAATCTTTGCATTTGAGGAACCTTAATAACATCTACATGTCCATATAATTTTCAAAAATTTAAGACAACATTAATGGGTCCAGGATTAGAATAAGAAATCTTCAGGAGAGCCATTTCCACTGTGCAGCACAGCCACAGCTCCTTGACCATTTGATACACATGCAACTGGGAGAACATAGTAGAATTAATGAGCAATAGAACAGTCATATCTATGTATGTGAAATAATTCATACATGTATAGTTGAACATAACTATCTATGTATATAGATGTACATATATATGTCAACTAATTTAGAAACTCACATTTTTCAAAATGACTATTTAAATATGTGCCTTCCGCAATAGTAAAACAGAACTGTCATGCTATTACTTTAAATTTTTGACATTCTGATGCATACATCATATTGGGATTTCAAATTTCATATTCATAATTAACAAATTCTATAGAATGTTCATATTATTCCTAACTTATTTGAGTATCTTCTTTGTAAGTTTCATGACAAAGTTTTGTTTACTTTTAGGTAGCTAATTTTTAATCAATTTTATGGTTAATTCTGTGTGCGTGTGTAGTGGAGAATGATTCACTCATGACCTCAGGTGGATGTAGAGGGCTGAGGTGTGTGATCCACTTGAGAGGGAGCTACAGGTGGTTATAAATCACCCAGTGTGGTTTCTGTGACAGTCTTAACTGCTCATCCAACTCTCAGCACTGTGCTAGCTCTTTAAAATTAAATTTTAGCAGATTATTGAACATTTCAGATATTTATGCTGATAAATATTATCAAAATTTTCCAAATTGATTTGTTTAATATATAACAATTAAAATTTATATATTATTTTAATTTTCTTTTCCTTTTCTTTTTTTTTTTTTTTGAGACAGGGTCACTTTCTTTTCCTGTCCTAGAACTCACTGTGTAGATCAGGAAGGTCTCAAAGTCACAGAGATCCACCAGTCTCTGCGTCCTAAATGCTAAAATTATAGGCATGCATCACCATACCATTATCATTTTAACTTTTAATAACACATATTTATTGTTCATATTAATGAGGTCAGTGTGATGTTTGCATATATGTGTATAAATGTAATGATCAATCCAACTGTTCTTTCCAATCCACTTCCCATTGTCTTCTTAATCTCTAGTAATAATTTTTTGGTTAGTTTTGCTTTTAGTTTCATTTCTTTCTCAGAGGAGAAAATATGCAGTTCTTGTCTTCATGAATTTGGTTTATTTTACTTTACACAAAACTATTCAGTTCTATATGTTTTGCTGCAAATGGTTGGTAGTGGAGACATTTCTGGGGACAGATCTTGAGGGTTATAGTCCTATCCTTCTTCTAATAATATCTCTACTTCTTGGTCAACTAAGATGTGAGTGAGAAACTTCATACTCTTGACAATTCAGTAACCATAAGTTCCTTGCATCAATAAGTTGTAACTTCAAACCATAAGTATAAATATACTTCTCAATGGCAAAGTTGTTTTTGTCCAATATTCTGTCAGGAAAAGAGAAAAGTATCTAATATGACACTGTCCTACTTAGGATTTCATCGATGTGATGAAACACCATGCCCAAAAACAAGTTGGGGAAGAAAGGAACTCAAATAGGCAGAAACTTGAAGGCAGAAGCTAATGCAGAGCCATAAAGGGGTGCTGCTTATTGGCTTACTTCCCAAGGCTTGCTCAACCTGCTTTCTTACAGAATCTAGGACTGTTAGTACTGGGATGGCACCATCTACCGTAGTTGGGCTCTCCCCCATTAATCACTAAGAAAATGTCTTACAGATCTGCCTACAACCTAATCTTAAGGAGCCATTTTCTTAATTGAGGTTCTCTTCTTTACGATCACTTTGGATTGTGTCAAGTTGTCATAAAATTTTCCTGCAAAATTCATCTCCTGTCAACACATCACTGTTAAGCCACAATCATTCCTTTCTTGTTTATTCCCAAGATTACATACTGATAACACAATACAAAATATTTTATAAACTTAAAATTTTTCAGCTGTGAAAAATTTCAACACTTCAAATTGTAATCTCTTTAAAACTCCAAAGTACCCTTACAACCTGATGTCTTTAAAAATTCAATCTCTCCAGTAAAATCAATAATAAGTTAAATTCTTTCTTACTTCAATGGGGAAATATCAGGGGATGGTGACAATCAGATCAAAACAATGTCCAATATCTGGCATTCACTCAAGGTCTTCTGTACTCTTCCATCCAGCTCAACCCTCTGCAGCACACATAGCTTGCCTTCCAAGTTCCAACAGGCTCCACCCCAAGCAGCTGCTGTTTTTGTGGTCATCTGTGGTACCAGCATCTACAAAATGTTGAGGTCTTCTGCTGCAACAGAGCTGCACTTTCACCAAGAGCTACTCCTGGGCTCTGTTCATCCTACCAAGCTTCAATTTCTCTTCATAACTCTTTCAAACCTGGGCCTTCAACTGTTAGTGAGTCTGCATCTTCACCAATGGCTTCTCATAATGTCCAGCTTCAACTGCTCTCCATGGCTCCGTGCCTTCAAAGCCAGTTCCACCTGGGTATCTCTTCCAGTACAAAGTTCAGCTGCCAGTGAAGGAGGTACAAATTTGGCTGCCTACAAAACTGATTACTTAGTCATGTTGCTTCCAGGAACAAAATAATAAGCTTATTTCATTTTGTTTGGAATGTGTATAAAAAGTAAAATTCCTAAACAAATGAAATAAATGCTACATTGGATTCTGGCAGAAGGGAATATCAGAATCTGGCCCAATTTTCTGACTTGAGCAAGCTTGAAAACTCTTAAATGAAAGGAAGGCCAGGTCCCCTGAGAAACTAATTTGCTAAAATACTTATGAGTTTTACTGTTAGTCTTTCCCCCTTCCTTCCCCATAGTAACCTACAGCTTTTTACAAGGGTAAAATTATATTGGGGGAAAAGAAACAATCAGACTTTCTGGTATCAATTGGGTACTGGTTCAGAACTCATAATAATTCAAGGTGACTCAAAGAATCATTGTGGCCCTTCAGTTAAAGTGGGGGTTAGGGAAGTCAGTTAATTAATGTTAGTTGTGCCTAACATCCAACTCACAGTGGTCCCTGAACCCGATGAGTAGTTATTTCCACAGATCCAGAATGTATATTACAGATAGATTTGTAGAGAGTTCAGGAGAATTCCCAGACTGCTTCCCTAACTTGTGTAGTGAGGACCATTATAGTTAGGCAAAATGGAAGCCATTGGAGTTGCCTCTACCAGAGAATTAGTGAACCAAAGGAAGTATCATACATAGCCTAGGAAGAATAGCAGAAATTCATGTCACCCATCAAGGACTTGACAGCTTCAGGTATTGAGGTTCCCAACACATCTCCCTTTAACTCTCTTATCTGATAAGTACAGAAGACAAATGTATCATGAAGAATGACAGTTAAGTGTTGAAAGCTTAATCAAGTAGTGGCTCTGACTGCAACCTCTGTACCAGATGTGTGTCCTTACTTGAGCATATTAATACATATCCTGGTATATAGTATGCAGTTACTGATCTGGAAAATGCATTTTATTGATACCTGTCTGTAAGGACCACTAGAAGCAATTTGCTTTCAGTTGGCAAGGCCAGCAGTATACCTTTGTGATTTATCTCAAGGATAATTTAATTCTTCATCCCTGTGTCTTGTCCTAGTTTGAAATGTTTTTTGTTGTCTCTTTCATAAAATATCACACTGACCCACTATGTTGATGACAATATGCTGATTAGACAAGTGAGCATATGGTAGCAATTACTACAGACTTGTTTGCAACACATATGCACATGAGAAAATGAGAAATAAATCCAACCAAATTTCAAGGGACTAATGCCTGAGTGAAATTTTTAGAAGTCCAGTGGTGTGGGTCATGCAGAGATATTTCTTCTAAGATGTAGGACAAATTAATGTACCTGGCTCCTCTCACCACCAGAAAAGAAATAAAAAGTTTAGTGGGGCTATATAGATTCCAGAGGAAGCACATTCCACACTTAGGTGTGTTATAATGGCTCATACACAAAATAAACTGGAAAACGTCTACCTTTGAATGGGGCCTAGAATAGGAGAAGGCTCATCAATAGGCCCAGCTGCTGTGCAGGCTGCCCTACTGCTTGGACAATATGATCCAGCAGACCTAATAGTACTTGAGGTGTCAGTGACACATAGGAATGCTGTTTGGAGCCTTTGGAAAACTCCCATCAGTGAATAACAAAGGAAACAATTTGGATTTGGGATAAAGATCTATCATCATCTGCAGACAGCAATTCTTTTGAATGTATTGTCTTCTATATGTTCTAAGTGGAAACTGAACATTGAACAATGGACCATCTAGTTACTATGCAACTATTTCACTCAGGCATTAGGCCCTGAGATGCTCATCATGAGCTGGATATTATCTAACCCAATAGATTATAAAGTAGGACAAATACAACAGCAGTCCATTATCAAATGGGAATGGTTTATGTGTGATGGTTTCTGAGAAGTTCTTCTGAGAAGAAGGCACAAGCAAGTTACATGAATATATTACACAAATACCTATGGTTTCTCCTCCTTTTTCAATGCCTCTGCTCACAGGCATGCACCTATAGACTAATGGGGCATGCCCTATGGTCAGTTGACTGAGGTAGAAAAGACTAGGGCCCGGTTTACAGAGTTTTCACCCTATGAAGATACCACCCAGAAGTGGACAGTTGAAGAATTACAACCCCTTTCTGGGGTAACCCTGAATGACACTGTTGAGAGAATTCTTTATACTGGTCAGAACTCTAGGTTGTACACAAGACCACACATTTTGTTTGGAAAGAGAAATGACCAATTGTAAAAATATTCACTGATAGGTGGGCTTTATCCAATGGGTTGTCTGGATGATAAGAGACTTAGAAAGAGCATGATTGGAAATTTTGTAAGAATGACATTTGAGGGAAGAGATGTATGGATAGGTTTCTATGTGTTGGTTAAGGAAATGAAGTACACACATGTACTTGTGTCCCATGTACATGCTCATCAAAAGGTAACTTCACCAGAGGAGGAGTGCAATAATCAAATAGATAGTATGATCTGTAGACAGTCAACCTCTTTCCCCAACCACCTCTGTCATTGCCTAATGAGACCATGAATAAAATAGCCCTTAGTGGCAGATATGGAGAATGCTTTGGCTCTACAACATGGACTTCTCACTGAGTCTGGCATGGCTAAAGCCGCTGCTGAGTGCCCCATCTGCCAACAGTAGAGACAAGTGCTTGAGCTTATATTTCCCCAGGATGACAAGCCAGGTATCTGGTGGCAGGTTGCTACATTGGACCATTTCTTTCATGAAAAGGATAACTAATGGAATAGATACTTAGTTTTCTTACAAATGTGCCATTCCTGCACTTACTGCTTCTGCCAAAACTACCAGTTGTGGGCTTACAGAAGGCCTTATCTACCATCACACTATTCTACACAGTATTGTTTCTGACCAAGGAACTCATGTCACAACCAGAGAAGTGCAATAATTTTCTCACAATCATAGACTCCATTGGTCTTATTATGCTTCCTACCATCCTGAAGCAGCTGACCCAACAGCACAATGGACTGGCCTTTTGAAGAGATAATTACAGAGTTAGTTGGCAGCAATCTTGTAGGAGGAGCTGTTGGGTAGAGTTCTTTAGAAGACAGTATATGTTTTAAATCAGCATTCAATATATGGTATGATTTCTCCTAGAAGCAGGATCCAGGCCTCTATGTATAAAGGGGTATAAAATGGAATATTCTACCAACTATCAACCCTAGTAATCCCTAGGAATTATTTTGTTTCCTGCTTCCATGGCCTTAGGTTCTGCTGGTCTAGAAGCTTTGGTTCCAGAGAGAAGAGCACTCTTGCCAGGTGACACAACAAATAATTTCATTAAACTAAAAGCTCAGACCTTACCATTGCAAGTTTAGGCTTCTGATGCCTTCAATCTACAGGCTTTGAAAGGAATAATAGTGTTAAGTGTAGTGATTGATCCAGGTTACCAAGGAGATATTAGACTGCTTCTCCACAATGCACATAAGAAGAATTATGTCTGTAGGGCAGGAACATTTGAAGCATCATTTAGTGCTCAAAAGCACTAACTCTTGTGATTTTTAGTTTTAATCTTGTGATGAAAGTCAATGGGAAAATATAACAACCTACTACTCCAAGCAGAATGAAAATGAGCCCAGACCCTTAAGGAATAAAGGATTTGGTCACACTTCCAGGAAAAAAAGACCTCCCAAGGTGCTTGCTAAGGGTTGAGAAGATACAGAATGGATATTAAAGGTATATAGCTATAAATACCAACTAAAGCTTATGACCTGTTTTAGAAATGAGAATTATAATTTGTTTCTTCCATATTTTGTTAAGAATGTGTTCGTACAGATATTTGTATTTTCTCTCCTCAGTTGCTTTATCGTATAATGTAGCATCAGTTAAGAGAATAGCAATGATTATTGTATTTAAATTTTAAGATACTAGAAAGTCCCTCAAGGTACATTGCCAGCTATTATAAAAATGTGTAATACAGTTACTCATGGGTTAATGTAGTTACATTATGTTTGCTGTGATTATGGCTAGTTAAACATATGTTTGTGATTCTATACAGGGTAGTCCTATCACATTAAACATATGATGGTTATATATGGTAATCGTTTTCATTGGAAATTAAGCATGATATGAGACATGACTGTGGGAAGATGACAAAGGGTGGACTTGTGACCCCTATTCTTGGTTGTCAACTTGAATACAACTGTAATTAAATAATCCCCAAGTATATAGATTACTTGGTACACATGTGATGTACGTTTCCCAATTAAGACATCTGAGTTCAGAAACTCGACCCTAAACATAGATTTTTTTTTTTTTTTTGAGGTGGGAAGATCCATCGTCAATCTGTTCCCCATCTTCTGGTGATAGCCTTCATAGAGAACATGAAAAGAAAGAAATATTTGGTGCTTGCCCTCACTCTCACTAGAAAATCCATTCCTTCACTGGTATTAAAGCCTATTTCCTCTGGATTGTGGTATAGTCAAGATTAGCTAAGGAATCCAGTCTCATGAAATAAACAATTATTGGATTTTTGGACTTCTCTTTTGGTGACACCCATTGTTGGAATAGTCATATCATAACCTGTAAGTTACTCTATTAAATCCTGTACTTTCCCCATCAATTCTGTTCTCTAGAGAACCAAGATTAATACATGGACTTAATTTCAGGAGTATATAAAATATATTTTTTAAATGTCACTAACAATTTTTAAGAAAATGTACACTTTAGAATTATGAACAGTGAAATTTTTTCTGAATTCATGCTTAATTGTACTCAGGAATTGTTTTATGCAATTACCTTGAATTTAGGACAAAAGGTCATCTTTATAACTTAACAATTTATACCACAAGAAAAGGTAATTTTCACGATTCTAGAATTCCCTGAAGGCTCTTCATTCTAAGTCAATATGAGGCTGTGTCATAGAGATCCTTGGTATTTCCCAGGATTTACAGGACAGCTTCTCAATTTCCTCAAGGCTGATTTAACATCTTCATTTCTCAGAGAATATATGATAGGATTCAATAAAGGTGTGCAAATGGTATAGAAGACAGAAAGGAACTTATCCACAGACAATCTGCTGAAAGGCCATATGTAGAAATAGATACAAGGCCCAAAGAAAAGAATCACCACTGTGATATGGGCAGTGAGTGTGGAAAGTGCTTTAGATGACCTGCTAGAGGACTGGCGTTGGACAGTGACTAAAATGATGATATAGGAGATAATTAAAGCCAGAAAACAGCTCAGTGATATCAGGCCACTGTTAGCCAAGGTCAAAACTTCCATCCTGTATGTACCCATGCAAGCCAGCTTTATCACCAAAGGAAGATCACAAAAGAAGCTATCTACCTCATTTGGACCACAGAATGGCAGATTCACTGTAAATGCCAAGTGGCTCACAGAATGAAGAATACCTACTGCCCAGGAAATAGACACAAAAATTATACATACCCTCTGATTCATAATTAGATTGTAGTGCAGTGGCTTACATATTGCTACAAACCTGTCATACCCCATAGCTGCAAGCAACATCATTTCACTCCCAACAAAGCTATGAAGAAGAAATATCTGGGTCATGCAACCCTCAAAGGAAATAGTTTTGTGCTCAACAAAAAAGTCCACCAGCATCTTGGGAGTGGCAAAGTTAGACTGACAGATATCAATGAATGAAAGGTTACTGAGCAAGAAGTACATAGCAGAGTTCAAATGTGAGTCAAAGAAAATGATGACAATAATCATGGCATTGCCCAAGACTGATGTCACATAGATGACAGAGAAAATGGTAAAAAGTACAAGCTGAAGTCCCCAAGATTTAGAAAGTCCCAGAAGCACAAACTCAGATACTGTGGATTCATTACTGTGAGCCATGTATCCAATGTAAAGTCACCTAAATGAAAAGCAAGAACATATTACCATTACTGGATTTGTAATATACCTAATTCATAGAGAAAATAATGGTGAGCTTTCAAATGTATCTATTTAATTTAATCATATGTATGTATAAAATGAAATATAGTATGATAGATAAGTATGATGAGATAGCAAATAACATAATTAGGAAAATACTAATTATTAATTTTATCTTAAAATGTTTGCCTTGTTTTTAGCATTTTGTTTAGCATATGTGCAAGTATAATGATGAATCCTTCAGAAGATTTTAAGAAGTTTGGTAACAATAATTAAAAATAAAATAAATATTGTAGTATGTACTAGAGAACAAAGTGATTTGAAAGCAGGAAACAGTTTATTAACTTCTCTTTTCTAAAATCAAGAAAATATTATCATCTTAAAAATTGTGAAATACTAACCCAACTCCATTGTAATGTGCAAAATACAAGGTGTTTATTTAGTGGTGAGGAAAAACAAAAAATTGAGAGATGAGGTGGTGAGGAGTTGAACAAGAGGGGCAGAAGGAATAAGATGAAAATACTGTGATGTGCTTACATGTTAATGACTTAGTACCAGTTTTTACTAGACTCAACCAGTGAAGAGTGCTAAGCCTTGAAACCAAATATACACAAAACTAAAAATGAACTCAAAAGATTGCATTTATATACAATTGGGAACACACACACATGTATGCAATTGTGTGTTTATGTTGTGTGATGGTGAACAAATAAAAAGAGTATGCCAACTTGAAAATGGTGAGGGACATGGGACAGGTTTAACAAGGGTGGCTTTGAGTAGATGGAAGGAAGAAGCCATGTAATCCTATTCATTTGAAAATATTTTTTTTAAAAAGACTCATTTATATTTATAAATTTTCTTGTTTGCTAATTGATAGTGTTTTTATTCTTTATATTTAAAAATATAGCAAACAACTGGAAAATTCTGTTCACAATCTCCCATAATTTCAAAATTTAAGGAGAATGGATTAGATTCAATGTTATATATCATTTTTCCTAATAACTAAGATAATTTCAAACTAGTAAAGATAAGGAAAATTTGCCACTTAAAAACTATGTGATTGAGCACAGAATTGAATGTCCCTCAGATTATTTCATTTCTAGAATTTCTAACCACAAAATGAGTGTATTCTATGGCGCCATGTAGAATTTATGCTCCTATACACAAAACACTTGTAAACTTTTTGTTAATGAATTTTCTACTGCTGTTGTACCTCAGGAAGAAATATTTTTAGATTTCTGAAAATCTCATAGAAGAACTGTTTTGGCAGAAATATCAAGTAAGCTACAAAAAATGTTTATTATTTCTGATTACCTACAAACTGTGTCAAAAAATTCTAAAACAATTTTTGTCATCTTTATTTTAACTCATGATATTTGTCTCACTACTTGCTATAAACTTTCAAGCAAAACCTCTTTGTTAATAACTCCATTTGTCATCAAAGGCAAATTTTGATAGTCAATAAACATTTATTCATTTAATAGCTAAATACTCTCTAAATAGAAAGCATGAAAAGTTGCACGGAAGAAGAGAATGGTTGTAACACCTTTCCTTGCCTTTATCAGATTCCAATCCAAATCCTCGAAGCATTACCCCATACCAGTACAGTTGGAATCATCAAAACAGAGAAGTGGAGAAAAAATTTTCCTGTGCTGGATGGAATTTCCAACCAGAGACAACAATTTCTTCTTTGCCATCTTTTACTTGCTGATTTATTTTCCTTAAAAATATTCTTCAATTATATTTATAAACAATATACTCAGAATCCGTGTTTGGTACTTACGGTTTTAATAATTTCTTTTAATTTGTCCTTACCTTCATCAAATTTAGTATTCTTAAGATTTTATGCAATCATCTCACTTTCTCCTACTAGTCCTCATATTGAAAATATCTATAATGTAGTCTACTTGTCTCTGCTCTTCTTGCTATCAATCACACAACTACAACAGCAGGCCTTGGCTGTGTAATACACACTTTTATAAGTTTGTCCCTGGAAGCTGCTTTTATTGGTGAAGAAATCTGCCTCTGGAGACTTGTGGTAATCCTTAACCAAGAGTGACTGTGTTTCCTGATATAATTTTTATGACAGTAAAAATGTGATTTTTTC
This sequence comes from Lophiomys imhausi, assembly GCA_907164525.1. Classification (NCBI taxonomy): domain Eukaryota; kingdom Metazoa; phylum Chordata; class Mammalia; order Rodentia; family Muridae; genus Lophiomys; species Lophiomys imhausi. Next base: position 6,946,632 of record CAJQZJ010032031.1, on the reverse strand, counting down.
CCCCCTGGCTTTTGGAATCAGGAAATAGACACATAAAATTCAGACAGTGCTTAGTATTAACAGACTCAGTCAGAGAAATGATATTTTCAGCCTCTAACTTGCTATCAATAAGTGACCATTAAAGGAAGTGACTGTCAGTAAAAAGGAGCTCACTACTCAAAAAAAAAAAACAGTTGAATTTATTGTCTACTTCTATTATCTGTACTAGAAATCCAAAACTATCCTCCCTTAAAAATGGTTCTGCGAGTGTCTTAGGATTTTCATTTATGCTCCATACACTAATAGTCTTTCAATTGTGTTTTAATAAGCTTTCCAGATAGCAAAATTGAAAATAAGATGTTGTATCGTCAGGTATATTTTTCTTTCTTTCTTTCTTTTTTCTTTTTTTTTTTTTTTTTTTTTTGGTAATTCTCCACCAACTAAGGTTAGTTTTATTTGTTGTTGTTTTTTTGTTTTTGGTTTTTTTTAACGCTTATTTATTACTTCAAGTTACATTTCCATCATAGCTTCCTCCCTCTACCCCTCCAAGTCCCACCATCCCCCCTCTATGCCCTCTCCCACCTATCCTACTCCTCCAGTGAGGGGTACCCCCACATAACAGCCCCACTTAGCTCATCAGTCATATGAGGGCTAAGAGCTTCCTCTTGCACTAGGGGCCTACACAGCAGCTCCACTAGGGCAAAGTGTCCCACTAACAGGTAACAAAGTCCATGTTCCTGATCCTTCTGGTCTGTTGGTGTAGGGTAGTTATGTTGTACTACATGGCTAAAATCCAGTTATAAGTGAATACATGCCATGTGTATCTTTCTGGGTCTGGATTAGTTCACTCAGGATGAGCTTTTCTAGTTTCATCCATATGGCTATAAATTGCATGACTTCCTTGTTACTGATAGCTGAGTAGTATTATTCCATTGTGTAAATGTACCACAGTTTGTTTGTTTTTTTTTTTATCAATTCTTCAGTTGAAGGACATCTGGGTTGTTTCCAGTTTCTAGCAATTATGAATAAAGCTGCTATGGGCATAGTTGAGGAGATGTCCTTGTGGTTTGGTGAGAAATCTTTTGGATGTTATTAGAACAAAATGGCAACCTACAGATTGGAAAAAGATCTTTACCTTCCCTACATCCTAAGAGGGATAATATCCAAAATTTATAAGGAACTCAAAAAATTGAACACCAGGAAACCAAATAATCCAATCCAAAAATGGAGTACAGAGCTAAATCGAGAATTCACAAAAGAGGAATTTCTAGTGGCTGAGAGACACTTGAAGAAATGCTTAACATTCTTAATCATCAAAGAAATGCAACTCAAGATGACTCTGAGATTCCACCTCACACCTGTCAAAATAAGTAATAAATAAGGTCAAAAACTCAAATGACAGCACATGCTGGCAAGGCTGTAGAGAAAGGGGAACCCTCCTCCATTGATAGTGGCCATGCAAACTGTACAACCACTATGGAAATCAGTCTGTCTATATCTTAGAAAACTTGGGATGGCTTTACCTCAAGACCCAGCCATACCACTACTGGGCATACATCCAAAAGATTCCTCACCAAACTACATTTGTTTCTTTAAGGAGGGCACACATATATGTGCACTCAAGAAAAAATATTCAAATATATAAGAATGGACCTACAACAAGACATGTTGTATAATTAGACAAATATAATTTGGCTGTGTTTCATGCTTTCTTGTTCCTAATGAGTCAGTTGATTTCCTAAAAATTTTTACTGCAAAGTTTTTATGAACATGTTTAATAATAAATTATTTTGAAATTTACTTTTAGTTTAATTTTATTGGAATACTTAATTCTGCTTTTAAAAACAATCATGTTTGAATAGTCTCCAAAAATCATCAATTGTAAATGAGTAATATTGGAAAAATACAAATATAAGACTAGAAGAATGCAATAATTATCTGTCAAAAGAGTCAATGTCTGAAATGATTACTGGACCAAAAATACAATTAAATGTAGAATATTTGAAGGAGAGAAATGGTATAAATGCATTTGAATTGTTCTAAACAAAAATAGACAAAATTATGAAAAAGTTTAATATATTTACAGAATTGATGAAAATTCTAAACAGCATAAGGTCAAAAACACTGTAAGTCTAGTATTTATCATTTAAAAATTGTATTCCCTATTCTTTTCTATCTTGAATATCTGACATTGAATGTGAACTCCAAAAATAGAAGTAATGTACTTTTAAAATAAAATATTTATAAGTTCAAATAAACAAATAATGTAAAATAGATAATATTCACAATACACATATACACATAAATGATAAAATATAAAGTATCTGAAAAGTCACTCAAATGTAAAAATCATGAAAAATGAAAAATTTTAAATTATAATCATGTTAAAAACACTAAAAGAAGGAAGTTATGTATTTTAAAACAACAAATAGTTGAGTTTCAATAAATGTTTAAATGTTTTTAAGATAAACACTAGAGATATAAATAAATATAATCCATCTTATTTAAGAAAATAAATAACTAGCAGACCTGTTTTATCTTGCCTCAGTGGAAGAGGAGGCACTTAGTCCTGATACAATTTGATGTCCCAGAGTGGGTTGGTACTGGGCAGGGTGGGTAGGGGGAAGGTAAGTGAGTAGGGTGCAAAAAATTTTTAAAAGAAAATAGTAGAATTATGTTTAGAAATTGAATCAGTTAAATTGTGATGCATAATCTTGGTTGTCAACTTCACTACAGCTGAAATCATCACAAGTAGCTGAACACACCTGTGAGGGATTTTCTTAATTGGTCATTTGAAATGGAAAGGCTGATCCTAAATCTGGGCCACACATTATGGTGGCAATACAAACACACCATGACACACACACACACTCACACACACACACACACACACACACACACACACACACACA
>CAJQZJ010032031.1:6867556-6943731 GCA_907164525.1 Lophiomys imhausi | reverse complement strand
CACACACACACACACACACACACACACACACACACACACATCCTCACAAACAACATCCCCCCCCAAAACCAACAAAAACAAAACAAAAACAAACAAACAAAAAAAAAACCATGGGAGGAAGAAGAAGAAAGCTTTTGGTTTTGCTTTTGTCTTATCTGCCTTCATTCTTGCTGGTAAATTCATATATTCTATACCTGAGGCATTCTTTGCCTGGAATTAGAACTAATTCTTTGGAATGCTATTATAGCTTGAAGATCAGCAGCTCTCAAGGACTCCTCTCAAATGGCAGCCAGATTGGAAATGTTGAGGCATCTAACCCTGGGAACTGAACAACTGATCCTTGGCCTTTCTATCTGGAGAAAAACATTGTTTTTGTGGTAACTTCACACCAGAAAAAAAGAAAGAGAAAATCAGACTTTACAGTCTATTAGATATTGGTTCTTAATTGACACTGGTTCTGGAAGACTGTAATTAGCACTGTGGGCTTATATAGTAGGGGCTTATATAATTTGATGATTAATGGAGTTTTTGCTGAAGTCTGACTTACAGTGGGTTCAGTAGATCCTCAAATTAATTCTGTGGTTATTTCCTCACATCCAGAATGTACAGTTGGGATACAAAACTTAAAAGTTGGGAAAAAATCTCACATTGGTTTTCTAACCTGGAAATGGTGGGCATTAGGGTTTAAAAAGAGAAATGGAAGCCATTGGCATTGCCTTTACCAGGGAAAACGTTAAAATAAAAGTTATTATTCCTTCTCCTAAAGAATTGCTGAAATTAGGGACACCAAATACTTGAAAAATGCAGAGATGGTAGTTCCCACCACATCTCTCTTCAATTATACTATACGGCCTGTGTAGAAGACAAATGGATCACATATATTGAGAGTTAACAATCATAAAATTAATCAAGTAGTTACTCCATTGAAATTATTCTCAGAAATATGGTATTTTTATTTAATCATATTAATACATTTCCTGGTGTGTGATATAAAGCTAGTGATCTAGTGTAGAGGAATTTTAATCCAGCAACATGGCTGCTCTGGTAAGGGATCATATCCAAAGACCTAGGTCTGTGTGATCTGACTGGAATGCAGACATGCCACATACCTTTAATCCCTCTGGATGGAATACAGGCACACCCTTAGTTCATACCTTTAATGTAAAATTCTTATAGAAGAAAGCAGCCATGTTTGAAAGTGACATCTAATTGAGGGGCAGACAAAATGATGAATCAGAGAAAGATTTGACAGAATGAGTCAGAGACAGAATGTGCTTAAATCTTTCGAGAACAGTACAGAAAAGAGAAGGTATTTAAGAACAGCAGAGCAGGGAGAGAGTCAGTGAGTTGGGAGTCAGTGCAGTGAGTACAGTGCAGTGGAGTTGAGCTTATTCATGACCTCATACCATTCAGTGCAGGTTAGTAGAGGCAGTTGAAGCCAGAGAATAAGAGAGAGGAGGCAGTTTTACCAGGACAGCTTTACAGAGATAAGTTGCAGGTGAAGACAGAATGAACCAGAGAATGAGAAGGAGGCAGAAGATTAAAACAGATTGCCAAAGTTAGTTTGGGGCTAAGCAGAGCAATTCAGTGAGAATCCGAGAGAAGATGGTTTGAATCAGTCAGCTTGGAGAGGAGTTTGGGATAGAATTGCTTAGTTGAACCAGCCAGCCAGAGTTCAGAAAGAGCTAGAAAGGGTGAGCTTGTTCAGCACTAAGACTATGAGATGATAATTGCATCTGAAAATAAAAGTTACTTTTACAGTCTAGCAAATGAACTTTTCTCAATACCTACTGAGAAGGATCACCAGAAGCAATTCCATTTCTTTTGGCAAGACCAGCATACACTTTTGCAGTTTTAATTAAAGGATATTCTAACTCTCCAGTCCTGTGTCATGACTTAGTTCAAGCCAGTATTGATCATCTGTCTTTTCTAAAAATATCTCACTGGTCCACTAGGTTGATGGAATTACACTGACTGGAAAAGAAAACCTTCACAGCAGGCTGAACTTCTATCACTGTATGAGATGATATATGTTGCTTGAGAGCAAAAACAGTAAGATGTATGACTGTGTACTGATTCATGAAATGTATCCAATGGATTAGCTATGGAAAGAACATTATTGGAAAATTTTGGAGAAAAACATATGAGGAAGAAGAATGTGGATATACTATTTTTGAAAGGGCAAAGACTGTTTATGTATATGTGTGTGTGTGTGTGTGTGTGTGTGTGTGTGTGTGTGTGTGTCTTATGTGACACCTTACCCAAACGTGAGGTCAGCAGGATTCAATAATCATGTAATACAATGACCTATTCTATGTACAGTCTCCCTCTTTTACCAGCCATCCCTGTCATTACCAATGGGCCCATGAGCAAAATGGCTGTCGTAGCAAAGAAGTAGATTATGTGTGGTCTCAAAAACATGGACTTCAACTTGCCAAGGCTGACCTGGCTACATCTGCAGCTGAGATACTGACACTGAGCCATTGACATGACACCTTTCCCATGGATGACCTGGTAGCATGTGGACTACATTTTACAACATTTTGTAGAATGGGCTACACGTTAGTCCTTATTGGAATACTTTTTTATTCTGATAATGGATTTGTCTTTACTATACATAATACTTCTGCCAAAACTCCCATTTGTGGACTTACAGGATGCCTTATCCACCACCATGGTATTCCACACAGCATTGCTTCTGACTAAGGAACTCACTTTACATCCAGAGAAGTGCAACAGTGTGTCCATGCTCATGGAACTCATGTGTCTTGCTGTATTCTCCATAATCCTGAAATAGATGGCCTTGTAGAATGGTGAAGTGGCATTTTTAAGACAAAGTAACAGCATCAATTAAGTTTCAGCCTCCTGGAGTTCCAGGGTCCTGTCCTCCAGAAGTTGGTATATGCTTTAGATCATGTCCTATATATGCTACAATTTCTCCCATAACTAGGATCCACTGGACCAGGAATCAAGGGTGTAAAATGTAGTAGTTCTACTCACTATTGCCTTGGTTACTTACCAGGAAAATGGTTGCTTCCTGTTCCCATGACATTAATTTATAGTAGACTATAAATTTGGTTCTAGATAGAGAAGTGTTCTTGGAGGAGATACAGCAAACATTCCATTGAAAGGGAAGCTCAGACTTCTCCCTGGCCACTTAGGGTTTCTGATGCCCTTAAGACAATGGGCTAAGAAAGGAATAACAGTATTAATAAGGGTGATCGATCCAGACTACCAAGGGGGGGGATGAATTTCTACTTTGAAATGGAGGTAAGAACGATTATGTCTGTAGTGCAGGGGATCCCCTAGAGCACATCCTGCTATTACCATACCTTATGATTAAAATCAATGATAATTTAATGCAACCAGACCAATCAGGATTACAAAGAGCCCAGACCCTTCAGGAATAAAATTATGGATAACTGTTTCAGGGAAAGAACCAACACTTGCTGAGTTGCCTCCAGAATGTGCCAAAAATACAGAATTGGTCATAGAGTAAGGTATTTATAAATACCAGATAAGGCCTTGAGAACAGCTTTAGTAATGAGGGTTGTAACTGATAGGAGTGTTTCTATGATATTTTGTTAAGAACATATTTGTGTATATATACACATATATATTAGGCAGATATTTGTGTTTTCTTTTCTTATTTCTTCATCATGTAATATAACAAAGGCTGTACTTTCATCAATAGTATTATCACAATTATATTATGAGGCACTAAAAGAATGTCCCTTAAGGAATATTACCACTTGTTCTAAAATTTATAATGCACTTGCATTTATATGTGGAGTAGTAATATCATGTTAGGCAGAGATATGATGTTACTGTTTTCATTTGGAAATTAAGCATGACATAAGGAGATAAGATTGCATGTTAAGTTGACAAGGGGTGGACTGTCATAGCTGTTCTTGGTTGTCAAGTTGACTACATCAGGATTCCACTACAACTCAAGTAGTTAGACACACCTGTGAGGGTTTTCTTGATTCTATCATTGAAGTGGGAAGATCTACCCTAAATCTGGGCAATTAGGTCTTTGCTGTCCTTTGATGTCCTCAGAACCTCATTCACTGAAATTTCAATATATATTAAAGATTAGAAGACCTACAGAGCCCTCTAGGTCTCTAGTTTCAGACAGTGGATGCTGAGATATTCAGCACTGTAGCCTTTACATCTACCATATTCTTGGCTGTTCATCTATAGACAGCCACTGTGGGCTAGCTGGAGCACAGTCTGTAAGCCACTCTAATAGACCCACTTTTATTTAATATATATATATATTTTTTTCATTCTGTCATTTTTGTTCCTTTAGAGAACCATGACAAACAGTCATGTTTACACTGTTGTGACACAAATGTCCATAAGAAACTATTGAAGGAGAAAAGGGCTGTTTTGGACCATGATTTCTAAGGATTTCAGTCTCTCATGTGAGGATAAGCATAACAGGAAGTATCAGTCCACAGTGGTGAGATTGTGTGACTAAGACTGTTTACACCATCACAGACCCAAGACTAGACAGTGGTATGAGCAGAGTATAGGGATGCCAAGGACCCACTTCCAGTGCCACATTTCTTTCAGTTATTTTCCACCCTAAAAAAGTTTTGTAGCCTTCTACAATAGTTTCACCAACCAAGGAGCAAATATTCATAACTAGAGGCTATTAAAAATGTTCCAAATTTAATCTATGAAGAAGTTGGAAACATATGGTTTGGATTGTATCTAGGCATTTATGTATTTGTAGCTATTGCTATATTAAAGGCACTTATATGAAGATGATAGATGTCCTTGATACGAAAAGAGTAGTGTCATTAAGGAAATACAGAAAAACAAAACAATTGGAGGAAATGAATAAATCCTTTAAAGAAAGCCAAGAAAACACAAGCAAAGAGTTAAAGGAAACAAATAAAATTGTTCAATACCTGAAAATGGAAATAGAAACAATAAAGAAAACACAAACTGGAGTAATACTGGAAATGAAGTATTTAGAAATTCGAACAGGAACTACAAAAGCAAGTTTCACAAACAAAGTATAAGACATGGAAAAGAGAATTTCAGACATTGAAGATACCATAGGAAAAAATGGATATACCATCACCACCAACAACAAAATAACAGTAATCAACAAACATTGGTCATTGATATCTCTCAATATAAATGGTTTCATTCCATAATTAAAAATAAACATAGACATTTTGATAGTAATTGCATTGAATCTATATATTGCTTTTGGTAGGATGGTCATTTTTATTATGTTGATCCTACCTATCCATGAGCATGGGAGATCTTTCCATCTTCTAAAGGCCTCTTCAATTTCTTTCTTCAAGGGCTTGAAGTTCTTGTTTTACAGGTCCTTTACTTTCTTGGTTAGAATTATACCCAGCTATTTTATATTGCTTGTGGCTACTATGAAGGGAGTTGTTTCCCTTATTCCTTTCTCAGCCCATTTGTTTGTTGTATAAAAAAGGGCTTCTGATTTTTTGAATTAATTTTGTATCCAGGCACCTTGCTGAAGGTGTTTATCAGCTGTGAGAGTTCTCTGGTGGAGTTTTTGGGGTCGCTTATGTATACTATCATATCGTCTGCAAATAGGGATAATTTGACTTCTTCCTTTCCAATTTGTATCCCCTTGATCTACTTTAGTGGTCTTATTGCTTTAGCAAGAACTTCAAGTACTATATTGAAGAGATATGGTGAAAGTGGGCACCCTTGTCTTGTCTAGTTTAGAGGAAATGCTTCAAGTTTCTCTCCATTTAATTTGATGTTGGCCACTGGCTTGCTGTATATTGCCCTTATTATTTCTAGGTAAGATCCTTGTATGCCCATACTCATAGACCTGGAAAAAGCTATTCTCAATTTCATATGGAAAACCAAAAAACCCAGAATAGCTAAATCAATTTTGTACAATAAAAAAAACATCTGGAAGTACACCATCCCAGATTTCAAGCTGTACTACAGAGCAATAGTAGTAAAAACAGCATGGTACTGGTATAGAAACAGACTAGTAGATCAATGGAATTGAATTGAAGACCCACACACCTATGGCCACCTAATTTTTGACAAAGAAGCCAAAACAACACAATGGAAAAAGGACAACATCTTCAACAAATGGTGCTGGTCTAACTGGATGTCCACTTGTAAAAGAATGAAATTAGACCCATAATTATCACCTTGTACAAAACTTAAGTCCAAGTGGATCAAAGACCTTAACATAAGCCCAGTCACACTAAATCTACTAGAAGAGAAAGTGGGAAAAAACCTTCAAAATCATTGGCACAGGTGATAACTTCCTGAACAGAATACCAACAGCTCAGGACCTAAGACCAACAATTAATAAATGGGACCTCATGAATCTGAAAAGCTTCTGTAAGGAAAAAGACACTGCCATTTGAACAAAATGGCAGCCTACAGATTGGGAAAAAATCACCAACTCCACATCTGACAGAGGGCTAATATCCAAAATTTACAAAGAACTCAAGAAATTAAATGCCAAGAAACCAAATAATCCAATTTAAAAATGCGGGAAAGAGCTAAACAGAGAACACACAAAGGAGGAATTCCTCAAAGCTGAGAGACACTTGAAGAAATGCTCAGCATCCTTAATCATCAGAGAAATGCAACTCATGACAACTCTAAGATTCCATCTCACACCTGTCAGAATGGCTAAGATCAAAAACTCAAATGACAGCACATGCTGGCGAGGGTGTGGAAAAAGGGGAACACTCCTCCATTGCTGGTGGAATTGCAAGCTTGTGCAACCACTATGGAGGTCAGTCTGGTGATATCTTAGAAAACTTGGAATAGCCTTGCCTCACGACCCAGCCATACCACTTCTGGGTATACATCCAAATGACTCCACACCGAATCACATAGAAGTTTCCTCATCTATGTTCATAGCAGCTTTATTTGTAATAGCTAGAAACTGAAAACAACCCAGATATCCCTCAATCGAAGAATGGATTAAAATACTGTGGTACATCTACACAATGGAATATTACTCAGCTATCAAATACAAGGAAATCATGCAATTTGCAGCCAAATGGACGGAACTAGAGAAGCTCATCCTGAGTGAGCTAACCCAGACCCAGAAGGATGCACATGGCATCTATTCACTTATACTCGGATTTTAGCTATATCGTACAGGATATCTATACTACAACCAACACACCAAAGGGAACATGGACATGTTTTTTGTTGTTGTTGTTTTGTTTTGTTTGTTTGTTTGTCTGTTTTTGTTTTTGTTTTTCAGTTTTCTCTTCCTGGCAATGAGACCCTTTTTACTGGTGGTGCTGCCTTGTAGGCCCCCCGTGTATGAGGAGGCTTTTGGCCCTCATATGACTTCTGAACTGGGGTGGGGGACTGTTATGTAGGGTCACTCCACTCCAGAGGGATGGGATGGAAGGGTTAGGGGGTAGAGGGTGTGAGGGAGGGCTGGGAAGGTGGGAAAGAGGACAATATGATGGAGATGTAACCTGAAGCAACAAACAAATAAATTGTAAAAAATAAACATAGATTAACAGAATAGATGTAAAAACATTTTAAGAAAAAAATTTAAGGAAACATTTTAAGATAAATTTTTCTGTTACATCCAAGAAACCCACTTCAACATCAAAGATAGACATTACCTCAAGGTAACTGATTGGTAACAGATTGGACTTAAGATCCATACTTATGCATAACTCAAGTCCAAGTGGATTAAACCTCAATATAAACCAAGATACACTAAAACTGAGAGAAGAGAAAGTGGGGAATAGGCTTGAACACATTGGTACAGGAAAAGACTTTCTGAACAGAACACCTATATCACAGGCTCTAAGGTCAACAATGAATAAATGGGACCTCATGAGATTGAAAAGCTCTGTAACACAAAGAACATTGTCATTCAGACAGAGCAGCATGCTATGAATGAGCAAAAATTTGAATCAACTCCACATGCATGAAGGACTAATATCCAAAATTATCCTCAGTGATGTAACCCAGACCCAGAAAAGTAAATATGGTATGTACTCACTCACAAGTTAATATTAGCTGTTAAGTAAGTGATAACTGAACAACAATCCATAGATCTAGAGGGGGGGTGGGTAAAGAGTATGGCTCTAGGGGAGAATGTATGGATCTCTGAGGGAAAAGAAAATAGAATAGCTTTTCAGACTAGGGACAGATAGGGAGTGGAGCAGGAGTGATCAGGTGGGACAGGGAGATGGGATGGAGAGAAAGAGTTCAGGGATAGATGGAATTGGAGTATTTGAAAGATGGTGTTGAAACCTAATGCAATGGAAACATCCTGCAATTATGAGGGTAATCCAAGTAAGGACTCCTAGTAATGGAGGAACACAGAGTCTGAACTGGCTATCTCTTACAGCCAGGCAAGGCTCCCAGTGTTAGGATTGGGTTTCATTTGGTTGAATTGTTGACTGAAGGGGTCCCATGGAGAGCCCCCAAGAACCCAGGTTGATGCTAGGACAGACGGTTGTTCTCTGCCAATAAATAGCCAGGTTCCATTGCCAAGAACAATATCCACATAGCTCACTGAAAATGGAGAGGTTGAGCTGGGGACTGCATGGATCCTTCACCCGTGTTCTCTTCTCCCTGGTACAGGAAGGTATTCTGCAGAGCACATAAAGAGAAACCTGAACATCAACCCAGCCATAAAACCTTTGAGCTACAATGTGTTCTGTCTGAAAGATGTGCTAGGGCAATCATTGTTGGCACAGAGTGGTCAATCTATCTGATATAACTTGAGACTTATGCCAAGAGAGGAGCCAATACTTGATACTGCTTAAATGGCCAGGAACTCTAGACAAGATAGCTCAGAGACCCGAGGCAGAACCAAACACAGCTGGCCTTTTAAAAATCAATGAAATGATTCCTAATAATATTCTTTACTCATATATCAGCACCTTGTCCAGTCATTATCAGAGAGGCTTCCTTTACAGCAGATGGGAGTGGATGCAGATCTCCCCAGCCTTGTATTTTGCAGAGAGAATATAAATTGGAGAACTCTCAGCTCCTCCATTATCATGTCTACCTGTGTGCTGCCATGCTTCCCGCCATGCTGATAATGAGCTAAACCTCATAAGCTGTAAGCAAGTCCCAATTAAATGCTTTCTTTTATTTAAAAAAAATGGAAAGGAAACTGAAACTCTCTAACCATGTTAATAAGAGGAGTTATATATAGGCAGATAGAACTATTAAGGACTTTTACTACAAAGGAACATTTAAGATACCATCACAGTAGTAACACAATATTAGATATGAGTAGTTGTAATTCCAAAAAGAAAAAAAAATATATATATATATACACACTATCTTTTCCCTAAAGATTTAATTATTTTCTGAGTTCTTTACCCTAAAATCACCATCAACATATATGGTAAAAAAATTCTGAAATAACCTTCATTTTATTTGATTGAAATCTTTGATTCTTGTTTTAAAATAATCATTTCCTAGTAGTCTTCAAAAGTCATTAGGAAAATATGTAAGAATAATAAAGATTAAGTAACATTATAAAAATAGGCATTCTCCCAAAAGAAATCTGAAGAATCAATGTAATTAATTAAAACACCAGAACCATTCTTCACAGAAATAGAAAAAAATATTACAGAATGAATATAGGAACACAAAAGACATTGTCTAGTCTAACCAATACTGAAAAAAAAGTAATGTTAATTACCTGGTTTCAATTTAAAGTGTAGGGTCATGATCATAAAAAAAGCATATTGGGGCTGGAGAGATGGTTCAGCGGTTAAGAGCACTAGCTGCTCTTCCAAAGGATCCAAGTTCAAATCCCAGAACCCACATAGCAGTTCACAGCTGTCTGTAATTGCCGGGTTTGGTGGTACATGCCTTTAATCCCAGCACTCAGGAGGCAGAGGCAGGTGGATCTCTGTGAGTTCAAGGCTAGCCTGGTCTTCAAAGTGAGTCCAGGACAGCCAGGGCTACACAGAGAAACCCTGTCTCAAAAAAAATAATAATAAAAATAAAATAATAATAATAATAAAAACAGCATAGAATTTGGAGAAGATGAGGAGGAGGAGGAAAGGAAAAGAAAGGAAGGAAGAGAGGAAGAGAGAAAAGATAGATGATGGATAGATAGATAGATAAACAGACAGACAGATAGATAGACAGAATGACTGACTATTCAGTGGAAAAGAATATAGGACATAGATGTAAGCCCACATAACAAGTCACCTTACCTTTGATATTTGGCAAAGCTCTCAAAAATTGGATAAAAGGTAGTACAAATTCTCAGAAAATTGAATATTTATGTGGAGAAGAACTGGATATTTTCCTATCATCTCTCACAAAATAAACTCCAAATGAACCCAATTCTTTTTCATTATTATTATTATTTAAGACCTTTATTGACAGGTGCTTGCAGATTGTTGACTTTTTTTTTTGAAAAAATCAAGTTGTAAACTTTTATTACAAATTAAAAATGAAGTTCTTACAAATCTCAACTTGACCAGATATGAAACAATTTAAAAACCATTAAAGGTGTATTGAGAAACACCAGGCCTTTTTTTCCTTAAAAAACACGTTTGTCGTTACCAAAAAGAGACATCATTAGGTAAAAATAATAAAAACCCCATGCTGCATAGACAATGCAGACAGTTCTATGTATCTGGTCAATGGGCACAAAGGAAGCACTTGAGGTCTCAGCTCCAATCTTTGCTCATTCATTATCTCTTATTGCTGGGATTTCATATTCATTTCTTCTTGTTGGTGACCAAACCGGATGATGGTAGAGATGGTAAGCTGGTATTTACTCAGCCCCGCCCTGCTCAGCCTCGGAGCGGACGAATTCTCAGCTGGTGGATTGGCTGTTTTTGTCTCTTTGCCATCTTGTGGTTTAGGGTTTTCTGGGCGTCTGCGTCGGTAATTAAAGTTGCTGCGATACCGACGCTAAGGTGGCTGCTGACCTTGGGTCTCATCTCCTTGGTTTTCCTTGTCCTCTTCATTGCCATCCTCTCTAGGCTGTCTTTGGCGAGGAGGTCCCCTGCGGTATCGTGGTCTTTAACCCCGATACAAATTCTGTCTCACTGGTCTACCTTGCTCTCCTGCACCCTGGTTGTCAGCACCCTCCATCCCTTCTCCTTGCACAGGAGGGTTGGAATATTGTGGTCGACGCCCGTAGGGTCTCCGCATGTAGTAAGGTGGGAACCTTCGCCTGCGATAGGGCCGGCGTTGTTGGGCCTGACCTTCAGGAGCGCTTTCAGATCCCTCGTTCTTTTCCCCACTCTCGCTATTCTGGTAGTTTTGCTGGTAATTGCGTGGAGGACCCCTACGATGTGGATAGCGTCTATAATGATTACGGTCTGCTGCGTATTTACTGCCTTGAACTACAACTCCACCAGGGCCTGTAACATTTTCTGCTTCCGCACCCTTTTCTCCTTCAACAACATCAAATTTCACAGTCTCTCCATCTCCTACACTGCGAAGGTACTTCCTGGGGTTATTCTTCTTTATGGCAGTCTGGTGTACAAATATGTCTTCCTTGGTGTCATTCCTGTTGATGAAACCGTATCCGTTCCTGACATTGAACCATTTTACTGTTCCCAAAACCTTCGTTGCGATGACCTTCTTGTCCCCGCCGGCGGAAGCCGCCGATGTGAGGCCGCCCGGGCCGCCACTACCCGCGCCGCTGCCAGTGGAGCCGGGCTTGGTGGTAGCGGGAGCGGAGAGCGGACCCCAGAGAGCCCTGAGAGCCCCACCGCCACCGCCGGCCTAGTCACCATCACACCCCGGGAGGAGCCGCAGCCGTCGCTGAGGCCCCAGTCACCACCACCACAACCATGAGCAGCGAGACCGAGACCCAGCAGCCGCCCGCCGCCCCCGCCGCCGCCCTCAGAACCCAATTCTTTAATGTTTAGAGGGAAAAGTAGATAAACACTTTAAAACATACATATAAATAAAGATGTTCTAAATAAGTCTCTGGTCACTCAGGAGATAAGGCCAACAATTGACCATAAAATGACTTCATGAAATCAAAAACCTTCTGCAGAACAAACTGACAATCATGTGAAAAGGTAGTCTACATAATGGAGAGAAATCTCACCAGCTTTATATCTAGCATGAACAAAGGACTTAAATAAACAAAAATGAATAAAAAGAACATCCTATACCATTCTCAAAGGAATAAATACAAATGGCTAGTAATATTTTTATAATGTGTCCAACATTTATTAGTCATGATGAAAATACAGATATAGAATGACTTTGAGATTATGTTCTACTCCATTCTGGCCAACATCAAGAAAGCAAATCAACACAAATTCTGGCAAAGATGTGATGATAGTAGAAGTGTAAACTTGTGAAGCCACTATGGGAATCATCATGGAATTTTCCCCTAAAAGTAAAAATAAAACTGTGTTATGACTCATCTACTACATTCCTGGACATATACCTAAAGATACCTCTGTATGATAGGACAAATATATATGTGTATGTATGTTCATTGTTGTTCTCTCTACAACATCCAAAAATGATATAAACCTAGCAGTCTATTAAACACATAATGAAAATACAATTCATAAACATAATATAATTTTATTTAATAAAGAAATATGAAATGTTTAGGGAAGGATGTAACAGAAAACATTATTCTGAGTTAGGTATTTCAGCTCCACAAAGATAAATGCTGTAATTACTCATTCTTTTGTAAATCCTAACTTTGAGAGCTGTTGGTTCCCAACAAGGTACTCATACTATTACTGTACCCTAAAAGTTATTATTATGTCTTGCAGGTCCTTGTGGTTCATAGGTATTGTAGCTAGTTAAGACTGTAGGTTGCTTCCCTCCTTAGAAACTTGCATGGTAACTTCTGATACTGTGAAAACTAGTCTTCAATGAGGAGGCAAGTTAGGTCAGTTCCAGTTCCAGAGCCTCTGGGCCTTTCATCTGAAATGCAGGTGTCTACAGCAATAGGGACTTGCATTCCACCTCTGGGTGACAGCCAATGGCAATAGTCATATTTCCAAATCTGGGTTACCTCACATCTACACAATGGAATACTACTCAGCCATCAGAAAGAAAGAAATCCTGCAATTTGCAGCCAAATGGATGGGACTAGAGAAGCTCATCCTGAATGAGCTAACCCAGACTCAGAAAGATGCACATGGCATCTATTCACTTATAATTGGATTTTAGCCATATAGTAAAGGATATCTATACTACAACCAATGCACCAAGGGGAACAGGAACATAGACTTTGTTTCCTGTCAATGAGACACTTTGCCCTAGTGGTGCTGCCTTGTAGACCCCCAATGTATGAGGAGGCTCTTGGCCCTTATATGACTGCCGAACTGGGGACAGGGGACTGTTATGTAGGGACACTCCACTCTAGAGGAGTGGGATGGAAGGGATAGGGGGTAGAGGCTGGAAGGGTGGGACTGGGAGGGGTGGAAAGAGGGTACTGTGATGGAGATGTAACCTGAAGTAATAAATAAATACTAAAAATATACCCAGGTTTGATCTAGCAGGTTTAGGAAGATAAGTAGAGGAGGGGTTCAGACAGAGTCAATGGGATGGAGCCTGAAGAATGTTCAGGAACTGAATGCATGGAGACATTGGATGTGGCATCTCAAGGGCTTTTAAAATATTTTATTTCTGTTAGTTCTTTGAAAATACTATAAGAATTGTATACTTTTTTTTCATTTTGATCATATTATCCTCTCCTCCCATCTCCCCCCAAATCTACCTCTCTTCCCTACTTACTCAGTTTTGTTTACAGTTTAAAACAAAGAGACAGAGAAAAACGGAGTGAGTGGATTTGTATGGGAGGGGAAGTGGGAAGGAATTGGGAGGAGCTGCGAGAGGGAGCAGAAACTGCAGCCAGGATACATTTTACGAGAAAAAAGAAAAAGAAACTATGTTCAATAAAAGGGAGGAAAGTATTAAAAATATTGCAATATAGTTAGGGACCACCTATTTTAATAAAGAGGATGATTGTAGATTCTCCTCCTCAAAAAAAAAAAAAATAGGTGCAGGAAAAAAAATCAGCTTTTACTTTTAATCCTTTAGAAGTGTAGGGATAAAAATAAATTTTATTTTATGTTGAACTTTTCTGACAAGTTTAATTAAACTGAACAAAGTGCATATTTATTAAACAGAAAATACAGGAATACCGCTCATGTCATTCAATTTTTGAAGACATTAACATTTGTTAATAAAGATTATCATATCATTTGAAAATAGAAAACAAAAATACATAAGTACATACTATGGTTGGTACTGTTCATCTACTTTTGGCTTTCCACTAGAGTCTGGTCAGCCCACAAGGAGCTACTCCCTTAAAATAACTGATTCTCCCTCTCCCAGCTGCTACCAATCTTAATAACTCCATATTTGCAAGAATTTAAAAACACATTTCAAAAAAATAAATCACAGATTTCACAAAAATATGTAAACTATTTACTATTTTAGTACACTTATACAAAGAAAAATAAATATTTGATTAATCATTGAAATAGCTATGCTGACATGGAGCAGAGAAATGTTAAGGATTAGTTTACGAAATGACTGAGCAAAACACACAAATGCTAGGGGTTATTTTTCTATATTGAGCTATGCCACTGATACCTTCTATTTGTGTATAAATAGATGAAATACCAACTTTTTGCTTAACCAGACGGTAATTTTGTTCACTATACACATCACATTTTATGAGCCACTTTTCAATGCTACTGGTTTTTCAATATCTTTTCTAGAGTTCTAATGTCATCTCTCTCAAAGTCTAGTCAAAAGAGAGAATCTGCAATAGTTAAACAAACAAAGACTAATTAATATGGAGTAAAGCTAACATCGTAGATATTAATTGTTAGAATACATAAAAGAAAAATATAAAGGTTATCTAAGGCTGCAGGAGAGATCCAAGGAAGGAACAGCCTTGGTTAGACGACATCCTATCCAAGGTGAGTTTCAGAACCCTTAAGAAAGGGTGTGAATGTGGACAGTTAGGGGAAGAAATTTTCGGGGTTGACCTTGGAATGGACTAGTGCAGAAAAAGTATATTTTTCTTAAATATTCTACCAAGAGCTGGAAATAAAAAAGTCCTCCAGTTACATGAAGTCTTTCTGATTTTCTAGATATTGTTTAAGAGAAATTATTTGAAATACAGGTAAGCACTCAATTCTCTATGCAATACTACTTTTTCACATATACATATACACATATATGTATATATGTATATATATAATCTATTTCTTCAAATACAGTTTGTTTGCAAGTAACATGAGAACATGTGAAAACAATTCATAAAGGTGAAAGAAACTCATAATTCTCTAATTCAAATTTTCCTTATTTTCCAATGCTAACTATAGAAGTTCTAATTCCTTTCATTAGTACTTATTTGTCTTGAAAAATATTAACTGGAGTGTCAAGGATAAAATAAAATCAAACAACAGAGTAAAATCACTGTTAGTTCTACTTTATTCACAAAGAAAAGTCTAATGTTTATGGTAATCTCTTTAATTTATGAATTAAAATGTTTGGGAAACTAAATCTAAAAACAACTCCAATCAATATTAATAAATCCTATGATTACTTCTGAAGCCTTGAAAAGAAGTTTTCTCTGTGGTCTGAACCGCCAAATGGGTAAATGTTTAACATTAGCTTTTTTACCATTTTTTTAAAACAATGTCTACTAAGAAGCTTGTATTTGCTCCAAATGTAGAGTTGGAAAGCTATTTATATCATAAACTTAAACACTGATGTAGAAATAGTTTTTTAGATTATTCTGGATTTTTTATCACATATAATTTAAAATTCAGAGTCACTGTGATTAGAGACAGCCCATTTACATGAAAAAATTGACATATAAGCTTTTGATTATGTAACAACCCATATGCTAAGGTACAGGAAATGACTTTCTTTAGATACATTTGATAATCTGGGAGCATTCTCTTAACTTAAGAATCCTATTTATTCTCATGTACTTATCATAAATCGGTAGATTTGCTAGCCACTTAACTTTAGAAAATTAAGTCATAATTTCTTAAATACACTGTATGCACAAAGACTTTGTAGACACTTCTCTAAGGAAACTAATAAGATGGAAGTTCTAAACTTATCCCCAACAAAGAATTAGGTCCCCATTTATTTTTGGATCATATTCCACATTTACTTTTTACCAAAACAATTAAAGTATACATACAACTCTGGAAATTTTCTTATTTTATTTCTTCCGTTAATCAAATATACAGTGGCTTTTTTCTTTTGGAGGAGGGGTACTTGACTTTTGCTTAGGTATTAACTAGGAAAACACTTGTTAATATCCATCAATATTCCTATATTATCTTTCTTATTTACTGCACTGTTCAAGTTTGAAAATATTTGTAGGCAGACAATTGATTTGAATAATTTGAGTTTTATTTTAATAAAGGGAAATCCTTGTTAATGACATTTCAGAAATTTTGGGTGGTCTGAGATACTGAGATGCAATTTTCCCCATGATAGCTTTCATGTCTCTATTTCTTAGTGTGTAAATAATGGGATTTAGGATGGGAGTGAAAACTGTATAAAATATAGCAAGAATTTTATCCACAGGATATGTAGTAAAGGGCCACACATAGATGAAGATGCAAGGTCCAAAGAATAGCACTACTACCATGATGTGAGCAGCCAGTGTAGAAAATGCCTTGGACATGGCAGCAGAAGACTTGAAGGAAACTGTGACAAGAATTATGACATAGGAGCTCACCAAGACAGAGAAAGTGCTTAGGGAAAGAATTCCACTGTTTACCACAATTAGTATTTCAGTAATGTATGAGTCAATGCAAGTGAGTTTGACCACTCGAGGAAGGTCACAAAAAAAGCTATCTACTTCACTGGGTCCACAAAATGTCAATTTTACAGTAAATGATAACTGGCTCAATGTATGCACCAAGCCCACAGCCCAGGAGATTACTACCAAGACAATGAATGAATTTTGGTTCATGATGATCGTATAATGTAGAGGCTTACATATGGCCACATATCTGTCATAAGCCATGGAGACCAGGATTACCATCTCCCCTCCTGTAAAGAGGTGAATGAAGAAAATTTGGGCTATGCAGCCACTGAAGGATATGGTCTTGTGTTCACTCAGAAAGTCTGCAATCATTTTAGGTGTAGCAAAAGAAGCCTGACAAATGTCAAAAAAGGAAAGATTTCCCAGGAGGAAATACATGGGGGAGTGCAGGCTGCTGTCGGAAGTCACAGCTATGATGATAAGAAGGTTTCCTAACACAATGACAATATACAACGCAGAGAAGAATACAAAGAAGAAAAGCTGAAGTTCTCGAGAACTAGAGAGTCCAAGCAACACAAACTCAGACACCTCTGAATAATTAGACTTATCCATGGATGCAGGCTACAGACATGCACAGATATAACCTTAAAGAAAAGGAAATGAAAAGAGATTAGAACTATAAAATAATATTTTGGATGCAAAAAACTCTGAGATATTTAGCATAAATCATATTTACTAAATACCAAATTTAAATACCAAACATTTAAATAACCATGCCGACAAACACAAACAGATAGAAGGAGGTTATAGGAAATGAGCATGAAGTCCCACAACTTGTAGAGTCACTATTATCAGTTAATAGCTATGAGGAGAAGAGGAAGTCAGCTTTCTTTAACAATGTAGCCTCCAGTAAGTAGGCCATGCTTCAATGGAAGGACACATATTCAAAAATATATGGAGGGCATAAATTAGGTTTGATGGATTTGAGAGAAAAGGAAACAAAATGGGTAGGGAAGGGACAGTGGATCCAGAAGGACTTAGTAGGGGGAATGAATATGATCAAAATACATTGTACAGAGTTCTTAATGAACTAATAAAAACTTTCAACATCAATAGAAACTTTTACATTTCTGAACAGGTTCATCAGTTACATACAAGTAAACAGCTCATTCGAATGCTGATCTGTGATTACAAGACTGGAGAACTACAAGACTGAAAGACTAGAAGGTTGGAAGAGTATTTACAACTCAATTCTTCAAAGAAAATTTCTAGAATGAGCAAAAAATAAAACACAGATCTATAGTCACTTTCTACCATTAATTTTCCTACAGTCGTGAGTACAACATTTGCTTTAACTCTCTAAGGGCTGTTCAGAACTTTCATAGTTATTTTGTTATGTAAAGTAACACTGGTTAGGGTGGGCTAAGATTTTTCTCTTTTTAACTATTCATATTAAAAAATATGTGGGTACCTACTTTACAGAAAGAAGTATAATTTAAGTATGATAATACATACTATTGTATAATAATGTTCTCCTTAATATATTAAAAATTCTATAATAAAACCTGTAATAACTGGGAGGGGTGGAATGAGGACACTGTGATGGAGATGTAACCTGAAGTAATAAATAAATGTTTTAAAAAATGTCCAACTGTTGCTCCAAGAGTTTTATACAGTCTAAGTGATTCCTACTAAGAAGACACTGTTTAATACATATTGTCTTGACCTATACTTCTAACCTATTTGTCAATTACTAGCAGTTCATAAATGACCTTATTCTATAGTTTATCCAAACTGACGTGTTTTTACTTGGTTGTTCATGAATAGTACTTATATTTCCTTTATTTATCTATAAAAATTAGGTTAAGGATCACACACATTCTCCTTGTTCAGTGACTAGTGGTTTCTATGAGTGTTAGCTTTGGTGTGTGTGTGTGTGTGTGTGTGTATACCTGTATGCGAGGATGTGAGGGTTTCTCCCTGGCCTGTAACTCACCAAGTAGGCTATATTGGCTGACCTTGAAGCCTCAGGGATAAACCTCTTTCTGCCTTCCTATCACTGGGATTAAAAGTGTGAAACACCATACCTGACTTTTTTTTTTAATTGAGTTCTTAAGATCATACCTAGGTCTTTATGTTTGCTCTTCCATGAGATTCTCAATGTATTTCTTTATAAAGACCAAAAGGATAGCTGAGCTATTTCAGAATTGTTTTTCACAGAGAATAAATGGTGATTAAATTATAAACCTGCTGTATTCCTAAAAAATACTTTGATTAGAATCAGATAATCTTTCAACCCACTCAGACTCCCCTTTCTTGTCTTAGAGTTTTGGCACTACAAACATTGGGACTGAGTGATTCTCTGTTACAGAGGATGCTATCATGGCTGAGCAGAATTTGGAAGCATCCTTGACAGTATGCAGAAGATGCCAGTCACACTTATTCTCCAGTTGATGCAACTGAAAATATCTTCATAGACTGCCAAATGTCCATTTGGACAAGAAAAGAATCAAAGACAAGAATGAAAAATTTAAAAAGAAAACAATGAAAGGTAATTGAAACATTTAAGGAAGGACTACTCTGAAATTTTATAATTTTAATTAATTTTTATGTATATTTCTTATCAAGATTAAACAGCTCTTTGGTAGATATAAAAAGAAACTAAAAATCTAAGCTAAAGATGGTTTAAGAGATGAAAAATTCAAAAAGAAATTGCTTAGGTGCATACATGTTTCTTATCCAATTATTTTTCAAGTTTCTTCGATCTTTGACACTCAGTTATGCCATAGTCAGAGAAATTACTTCATCAGCTCCATCAAAGACCTACTGATTACAACAAATTTGTGAAAACTCTCAATGAAGCAACTTCTGACTTCCTTTCAGAAAGTCTCCTATTAGCTCCCTTCACTCATGGAACTGCTCTAAAGTAGATGGTCACTGAGTTTCTTGGCTCTCCTTCAGTAACTCTTCTCTGTGCATTTCTTGCACATTCATTTTTGCCATGTTTCCTCCTCATCTCCTACCTTGACATTCCTTTGGCATTTGTTACTGTACAATCAATTTTTATTTGTGTCCTCCAATTTTACAACATATTACAGTATTTTAAGCATGTTCCTGAACTTTTTGGGTATGTAAATATTAAGTACCCACCTGAGATTTGAGTTCACAATTTCTCTTGTCAATTCACCCTCTCCCACCTCAAAATTAATAATCACTTAAATTCAATAATGAACCTTCTCTTCTCAATAACATTCCATCATGACTTAAATTTTAAAAAGAAAAGTAGAAATCTGATGTCCTTAGAATGACAGCCGTGAACATTTAAACTGATTTTGCTTATGTCGTACCCAAGGTATAGCCTTGACCAGACAATTCAGTACTAATTGAACTTCAAAAAGCTATATTCATTTCTTCATATCTTTTCCCAATATCAGCTCCTCTAAAAATCCTTCCCAGAGGCAAATAATCACTCTCTTTTCTTGATGTGAATACAGGATATTTCTTGTCACACATTTTATATTTGTTCAACGTGAAAGAGGTTATTGCCTATATCATTTTCCATAAAATTAAGAGTTTCTTCAATTCTTGTATTTTTATATGTCACCTTTAAGACTAGATACAGAGATATACTTGAATTAAATTTTTCCTGTATTAATTTTACTATCAAATTAAATATATCCACTTCATCTTTTCTATCTTCTAACACTCGATTTTTCTATATTCTCATTTTCTGTGCTCATATTATATATATTCTAGAAATTCATGCAAGGAATTTACACTCTGCATAAACTTTGCCCTCACATGAGTCAAGAATAGTTCATTATTTGAGAATAAAAGTTTACAGTGACATCACTGAACCATGACAAGACCTACTAGAAAATGCAAACAGAGTAAAATAATTAGGTGAACTGCAAAACAGAGGAAATGGTTTGTTGTAATGGAAACAAACCATACTTTGGTAACAAAGTTTTTTAAAGGTGATAAAATAATTAAATACAATTTTAAAAAGAATTTTCACTCTACTTCTATAGAGCAAAACAAATTACTTTATCCACTTAATGTACGAAGCAAAAAAAAAATGATACAAAAGAACTATAACTACAAAAGTACCTATTACCAAACTTGGAGTTTAACATTGCAACATCACAATGATTCTCTCTCTCGCTTTCTCTCTCTCTCTCTCTTCCTCCCTCCTTCCCTCCCCCCCTTCTCTCCTCATTTTTTGACTAAAATGGTTACTTATTTTGTTTATTTGGGTAACAGAAAAAAGTTTCAAAAGGCAGTCATAGTCTTTCCTACTTTCCCCAACAATAAGTCACCACTTTACATGAGGTCTCACAGATTATCCAAAGAATGCTAAAATACAGGCATGAGCATATTCCCATTGGCTTCCTGCTTTCTGGTTGTATTTTCTCCCTTTTGAAATCCTCTCAAAGGTACAATGTAATAACTGAATACACTATGTAATTGGACACACTCAAGGCATATTTTTGTTAAGAATATCTTACCTATTATAACACATACCAGAGAGCAAAGTGAATTCTTCACTTTTAAAAACTGTGTGTTTAATTTCTTTCAATTAATGTTATTTATAGTCACCTATTTCTTTTGTCAATGTGAAAAAGTACATACATTTAGTTAGGTGACCACGTGAGGCTTTTGAGAATAGAGAGCCAAAGCTTCCCTTCCAATGGGGATTATTACTGCTTTTACAGCACATTCTCACCGCAACAAAGTAAATAGCATCGTTCACTGTAGGCAATTAAATGAGCATTGAAACATAAGACAAAAATGGATGTGCTTGCCGGGCGGTGGTGGCGCACACCTTTAATCCCAGCACTCAGGAGGCAGAGGCAGGCGGATCTCTGTGAGTTCGAGGCCAGCCTGGTCTACAAAGCGAGTCCAGGACAGCCAGAGATATTCAGAGAAACCCTGTCTCGAAAAACAAAAACAAACAAAAAAAATGGATGTTCTTTTAACTGTGGGGTGAATGTGTAAAGTGACTTTTGTAAATTCTATGCAATTGAAATTTTTACTCAAGGTGAACTATGTAGAAAAATGCATTTTGTTCTAAATGAAAATAGTATTTACTTGAAGATAAAAAAGAAATATTGTGTCCTTGCTACTTCAGCATGTGGAGATATAGAAAAAAAGACTAAGTTAGAACCTAGAGAGCATGTTCTTTTATTTACACTTTTAGCAATAAGAGTTAGCAGTCACGAATATTACTTTAGTTCTCAAATCTTGCATAAGATGATTCTTCATGTTTCAAAGTGTTGGAGATTAAGAGAATGTGAAATGAAAATATATATGCAATGTTAATTCAAATATTTTATAATTTATTTTATTCTTATTATATATAAAATATGATTAAAAGAAATACATTGTGTAATGTCCCCATAAAATGTTATATCCTTTTTTAATGTTAGTTTTTATTTTTAGACTTTATTTTACTTAAAATGGGTTTTTCCGTACAATATATTCTGATTATTGTTTCCTCTCCCTCAATGCCTCCAAATCCTCTCCATTGCCCACCAAATTCACACTCTTCCTTTCTCTTCCTCATTATAATATAAATGGGCATATAAATAATAATAAATAAATAAATTGATTGATTAATAATTATAAAATAAAAATTTAAAAACAGAATAGGGCAAAAACAAAGAGAAAAAAGGGGGCCAAAGCAAAAGCACAGGTAACACATGCAGATGCTGACACAGAAAACCATAAAAGCAAAATCAGAAATCGTAATATAGAAGCAAAGATTTGTGAGGCTGAAAAGAAAAAAATACAGACACAAAGCACTGTGCAACAAAAACAAACAGAAAACTCCAAAAGTACCATTTAGTTCATGTGGTCTGCTTTAAGTGTGGCTTGTAAACCAAGTGAAATTCTCTTGGAGAAACCTAAGTTTTCCTTTGAGAGTGGTTATCAGTTGAAGATGCCTTCTGAGTCTGGGATGGAGTCTTCTGCCCACTTCCCCTCTCAGCGCCCTGAACCCATCTGGCTCAGATCTGTGCATGCCCTGTGCATGATGACACCATCTCTGTGACTTCGTATGCGCATCAGTCCCATTGTGTCAACAAGGCCTGTTTCCTTGGTGTCCTCCACCCCACTGGCTCTTACAATTTTATTACTTCTTCCTCATAGTTCCCTGAGCTCTGCGGGGAGGGATTTGATGGAGACATTCTATCTAGAACTGAGTGTTCCAAGGTCTTTCACTCTTCATGTTGTCCAGTCGTAGATCTCTATATTTGATCACATCCACTGCAGGAAGAAACTTCTCTGATTATGCCCAAGCAAGACACTGTTCTATGAGTGTAACACAATGTTATTAAGGAGTCATTTTATTGTTAGATTCTGTTAGCAAAAAGTAGTATTTGGTTTTCCCCTATATCCATGACCTATTTAACCTCAGGATCTTGCTCATCTGGACAGTGTCAGACATAGGTTACATCTCATGGAGTGAGCCCTGATTCCAATCACAGGCTGGTGGCTCCAAAAGGCTTTGTGCCACTATTGTACCAGTGTATTCTCCAGGTGGGCCACCAATGCAGATAACACAGTTTGTAGCTATGCTAATGTTTACCTTTCCCCTCTGATACTGTACAGCATGCCTTCTAGTATCATGAATACTAGTACTTCTCTGTTTTCAGTGAAATATATAGATTTTGTCTTCACCAATAGAAACCTACCATCAGTTTGTGGAGAACAACCAATAGCCTTGGTAGTAGCCTGGATTGCTTGGGGTTTCCATTCCTTTAGTCAACAACTCAACTAAATATAATCCATTTCTGGCACTAGAGATTTCATTTGGGGGGAAGAGATCCCTGGTGGGGTTTTGTCTTACCCATTATTTGGTGATTCTAATTTATATATCTTTTACATATACATATATTTTAAGACACTTCTACTGCCTTAGGTTTCCATATGACACCTCAAACAGTCCTTTGTTTTAGTTATCCCTCCCCATATTTCCTCCCTTAGCTCCTCTTTCTTCTCTGTCCCCATTTGATCCTCCTGATCCAGTCTGGGAACTCATTCCTCCATAACTATCTATTCTATTTCTCCTTCCTACAGAGAACCTTCTCTCTGCCTAGACCTTCATTATATACCTAACCTCTGTGATTATATAGACTTCTGTGTATTTATCAAAATATTAAATGTTGATATTTATATACAAGTGAATACATACCACATTGATCTCCTTGGGTCAGGTTT
This sequence comes from Lophiomys imhausi, assembly GCA_907164525.1. Lineage (NCBI taxonomy): Eukaryota > Metazoa > Chordata > Mammalia > Rodentia > Muridae > Lophiomys > Lophiomys imhausi. Next base: position 6,919,784 of record CAJQZJ010032031.1, on the reverse strand, counting down.
AGCTTACCCAGGGTGATTCTTTTTCTATCTCTATCCTACAACCTATGAGTATCACGATTTCATTTTTTTTAACAAATGAGTGATATTCTGCTGTGTAAATATATTACATTTTCTTCATCCATTCATCTGTTGTTGGGCATAGAGGCTGTTCCCAATATCTGACTATTATGAATAGAGTAACAAAGAACTCACATCATTTTTGAACATACTGTCTTCTTTCAAGTTTTCTGACTTCTTTATAAAAAATCAGGTGTCCATTGTATGTGGACATAAATGTTTGTCTTCAGTTTGGTTTTTATTGAACAACATTTCTGGTTTTCTGCCAATACCATACTGGTTTTATTACTATAGTTCCACAGTCTAATTTGAGTTAGGGCATGGTGTTACCTTAATACAGTTATTTAATTTATTAGGATTGCTTTTTTTTTTAACTATCCTGCTTTTTAAGTATATCCACATGAAGCTGAAAATTGCCCTTTCAATTTCAATTGTGTTGGACTTTTAATGGGGATGTCATTGAAACTGTAAATTGTCTTTTGCTGTGTGGACATTTTTACTATATTAATATTACAGATCCTCGAGCATGGGAGATATTTCCATCTTCTGATATCTTCATCAATTTCTTTCTTTAATGCCTTAAAGTTTTTATTACATAAGTCTTTCACTTGGTTGGTTAGATTTACCTTAAGATGTTTTATTCTGAGTGGGGCTATATGAAAGCTATTGTTTCCCTGATTTCCTTCTCAGTGCATGTAAATGCAAAGGACATGCTTCCTGCAGGACAGTAGAGTCAAGGTACTATACCAGGTGAATTTGGGGAATTGCAGTTTACTGAAGTCAAGCCAGGACTATACCTTCTGGCCTTTGTTGACATCATCATGAGCTGGGTAGAGGACTTTCCATCCTGAATGGAAACGGCCCAGGTAGTAGCTAAGAAATTAATAATGGAAATTATTCATAGATCTGGCCTTCCCATGTCTCTGAGATCTGATAATGAATGGTCCAACCTTCACAGCCATGTTGTCTCAATTACTAAGTTTCTCAACATAAATTGGAAACTTTATTGAATATATTACCCTCAGAGCTCAAGAAAAGTAGAGAGGATGAATAGAACTTTAAAGAATATTTTAACTAAATATGCATTTGAGACTGGTGGTAAATTGGTTGACCTCTTGCCTTACACCTTTCTCAGAGACCTCTGTACCTACTACTGGGAAAAGTTCATCCAATACAAAATAGTTTATGGGCAACTACTTCCCATCATCCCTTGCTACATGCCTGTTATTAGATTGCCCCACTCCAATCTCTGACTCTTTAAAAGGATTGCAAATAATCTTGGATAGGATTTTCTTCAGGTCCAGGCTGCTCGATTCACCAGATACCACCTTCCTGACCACCCACTTCAGCCCAGAGATCCTGTATTGTTTCAACATTGTGATTCTCTGGATGCCCACTGTGCTAAAGTTGCTAGTATTCCTGCCTGGGTTTATCATTCACATCTCAAGAAGGTACTTGAGGGAACCTCAGAAAAGAAGCCCAACCCCCAGAAGTTGAAAATGAAAAAAGATTATTAAAAATCCATCTTTCCAAGGTTTAACTCTCTAACTTAACTTTAAACATCATGTTCTTGCTGTTGGAGTCTACACCATGATTGTCTTATGCCTAACGGTTTTCTGTCTCATTTTCAAACTATGCAAATAGAACTTAAATGAATATTGATAGGGAAAATAAAAGGCACTCCCATCATAGGAAACACACTAATATTGTCTTGCCATGCATGAATTAGGAATACTTTGGATGGACTAATCTAATTAACCAATCCCAATGCAATAATACAGACTTCAGTGTAACCAACAATTCTCTAAAAGATTCTGATAATAAAAAATACAGATGTGCTAAAATAAGAAAGGGAAGGGAAGATTTGCTAATCACTTCAATTGAACTTAACATACCCAGAGTAACTCCATCTGTAATTAATAGTATAGGGTATAACCTCTAGCTCCATCTAGCACTACAAAGTCAACAAGAAAACTCCTTCTGTGTCAGAGTAGATACTTCTATTTCCGGGCTCTCAAAAAAAGAAATTTGTATGGAATAGGGGTTTCATATCAAAATCACACAAAGATGACAGGGGACAAAATGTAACATGCCCTCACTAATGTTTTAAAAGCTGTAGCTGATGTTCCTGTTAATAATGTCTTTTTCCTCCACTGTGTTTCAGTTGCACTAATTTTCCTTCCTATTGTAATTCTACTTCTCATTACAGCCTCCTCAGTGGTAAAGGATTGCCCTTAGATTGGGTGTTTTTTTTTTCTGTGAAAATAATACTTATTGTGTTCTCCCTGCAGAATATAAGGGTTTTTGTAGGATAGGACATATTACACCTGTTTTACTCAGCAAGTTTTTGGAATCTGTTAACAGAATTACAAGGTCTTTTACTGAAAATTATGATTCCTTACACCTATTAGATCCTACTTTGCTTGATGCCCCATGGCCTTCCCTCTCCAGGACTTGTTGTTGGACAAAGAGAAATTTCTAAAATCGCCTGTTTAATTTCAAAAACTACTAATGTTATTATATATATAATATAATATTAAATATATATTTAAACCACATGGTGACTTTTGGTTGGTTGGTTTTTTATTGAATTTTTCTGTACTAACTGCCCAATTGTCTTGTTTCTGTAACCCTGTCTGGCAACTATTTGTGATTTCACCCCTTAAAAGGTCTGTGAGAAATGGATTTAGAATTGTTTTTTATAACCTGACTTGGGGGTCAGTCGCTGGCCAGCAGTCTGGTGCACCCAAATTTAAAATAAAAAAAAAAACTTTCTTCAATTTTGGCTCAAAAGTTGTGGTAGTGGTCTGATTCTTGCCCAATAGGATTAACAGTCCAATAGGATGTAAGATGTTATTTCAATTTTCTTGCATGTGGTGGTTTGAATAGGAATAAGGCTCATAGGCTCATATATTTGAATGCTCAGTTATTACGAAGTGGCACCATTAGGAGGTGAGTCTTTTTTGGAGTAGGTGTGGTCTTGTTGGAGGATGTTTGTCCTTGGTAGGAGGCTTTTGGGTCTTAAAGATTCAATCCAGGCCCACTATCTCTCTCTTCCTGCTGCCTATGGACCCAGAAGTAGAATTCTCAGCTTCTCTCCAACACCAACACCATGTCTGCCTGTATGCCACCATGCTTCCTGCCATGCTGAAAATGGACTAAACCTCTGAAATCTATGCAGCCCTAATTAAATACTTTCCTTCATAATAGTTGCCATGGTCATTAGAAATAAAACTTTGACGAAGACATTGCATATGTTGAAACTTTCTTTGTGTCCAAGTATGTAATCAGTTTAGGAGAAAGTTCCATGAGATGCTGAAAAGAATGTGTACTCATTTATACACTTATATATTTCTATAAATTTCTGGTAAGTATCTACTAGTTCTATTTGATTTATGAAATCATTTAGCCTATTTTTGTATTTAAATCTATTTTTGTTAGATATTAAGATGACTATACCAGCTTGCTTCATGGGTCCATTTCTAGGAATATATTTTTAATCCTTCTATTCTGGGATGCAATGAATGGATGGATTATGTTTTCAAATCTCACCTGTTAGTCTTTGTCTTTTTATTGGGGAATTGAGACCATAGGTGTTTAGAATTGTCAATGAGTAGGATTTGTTGATTCCTTTTATTTTGTTGTAGTGTTGTATTTTCTGCCCCCTTTCAAATTGCTTATGTGGTTTTGTATATTTCTTGTGTGTGACTAACTTATTCAAGTTGAAGTTTTTCTTCTAGATCATTTTGTAGATTGAACATACGCTTAAATTTGGGTTTATCATGGAATGTTATTCTTTCTCCTATAGTGACAGAAAATTTTACTGGGTATAGTGGTCTTGCTTGACATCTGTGGTCTCTTAGACTTTGTAGAACATCCATGAAGATTCTTATTGCTTTCAGAGTCTCCATTGAAAAGACAGATGTTATTCTAATGGATTTACCTTCATATGTTACTTGGTCTTTTTCTCATCCCACTGTTAATTTTCTTTCTTTGTTCTGTACATTTTGTGTTTTGATTATTATATGTTGTGGGGACTTTATTTTCTTATCCAGTCTAGTTGGTATTCTTTATGCTTCTTCTATTCTGATAGGCATCTCCTTCTTTAGGTTAAGGTGATTTTATTCTATGATTTTGTTGGAAATAGTAGCTGTACATTTGACCTGGATTTCTTCTCCTTCCTCTATATCTATTATTCTTTGATTTGGTCTTTTCTAGTGTCCCATATTTCCTGGATGTTTTGTTCCTGGATATTTTATTTTAGACTTAACATTTTTGTTCTGTCTGATATTAATTTCTTCTGTCTTGTCATCAATAGCTAAGATTCTCTATTCCATCTCTTGTATTCTGTGAGGCTTGCCTCTGAGACTTTTGTTTGGCTTCCTAAATTTTTCTTTTCCAGTCTCACCTCAGCTTGGGTTTTCTTTAGTGATTTTTGTGTCTACATTCCTGTCTTGAACTGTTTTCTTTCTTTTATTCCACTGTTTGTGTTTTCATAGATTCATTAATGGATATTTATAGCCTCTTTAAGGCCTTGGAACATATTCGTAATAATTATTTTAAAGTCCTTGTCTTGTGCATCGACTATGTCATTTTCCTCAAGGCCTACTGAAGTAGTATTGCTGGGTTCTGGTAGATCATGGTGTCCTTGGTGTTATTGCGTTTTCATGCTCATATCTAGTTACCCATGTTTGGAGTAATTGTAATTCCAGATTTTTATAGATGGTCTTGTTTTTACCATGTAGATGCTACCTTTCTTGATTTCTGTTGCCTTCCTTGGATCTAAGGAGATTATGGTGGGTGGGTGTTGCCTGGCAAGGAAATCTTCTAAGATCATTCATTCTATGTGTAGCCAGCCACTGGGGGTTCAGGGAAGAAGTTTTTCCAGATATTAGGGGTTGACAGGAAGGAATGGGGGTTGGGTGGCTATTAGGGTCCATGGAAAGGAGGAAAGCTGTGTCTTCCAGGAGGATCTTGGATTCCTCAAGGAGTGGGTTCAGAGAGGAAGGACAGACCCTTGCAAGTAGTCTGCTACAGGTCTGGGGATGAGAATGGGGCATTGCAATAGAGGACAAGAAGGAGGGTGAATATTGCCTTCCTGGCTGCCATAGCCAATGGGTTTCCAAGTACAGAGTGCCTCCAGATAGTGGAGGTTGACACAAAAACCTGAGTAAGGAAGAAACACAATCTTATACCCTTATCCCATAACCTGAGCTTGTGTTACTACCCATATATTTTGTTGGTAGTATTACTGCCAAACATCTCCACACTGGAAATCATAGTCTTTATCTTCTTATTTAACTCTTCATAAGTAGAAATCAGTATCTATATTTTATAAACTTGTTGTTTCCCACTAAGTAATTTGTTTTGAACCATCATTAGTAATAACACAGATATTATTAGTATATCTATGCTGATGTTATATAAAATATCATTTAGATGTCCATTTGGGGTTAATAAACATCTGAGTTTTTTCCAATTGTTATTTTGAAGAAGAAGAAAGACTATGGTTATATATCAATTAAGAATTTCCAAAGGCATTCTTAAGTGAATAATTGCTAATTAATAAAATATTTTAAATTTTCTTCAGCATCATGCATGACAAAAAAGGAACACTAATCTCCCTTTAATAGATGTTTCCAAATTACCATAAGAACATGTTGAATGTGTGGATGGGTTGCCTGTGTGCGGAGAAGGATCTTAAATGTATACAGTAATAACAACTGAATGTGTCAACTTTCTCATTTTTTGTAGATATTAAAATGTGACCTGAACAAATTAACTATTTTACAAATTAACAAATTTACATAAATTTGTACATTAAAATGGCCATTTTCATCCTTCTTTCCAGACTTTAATAATTCCCCTCCTATTTTCAGTGCCCCACCCCCACACCTTATTAGAGAAAAGTGTCTGGCTTATTTTGACTAATATTATTCCTAAACTTACATTCACATTTCTGCAAATAATAGGATTTCATTCTATTATGCATGTCCCATATTTCAATTAATCTGTTGACAAGAACCTAGGCAAATTTCATATCTTAACTAATATTAACAACAATACTGCACTCAAGCAATTCACAGGTTGTAGGTCACTGGACACCAGTGCTGGGAATGGAAATTAAGTACTCTATGATAGCATCACTTGATATTAATGGATGAACAATCCCTAGTGCCACACCATCTCCAAGCACAACAGTTTTGTTTTGTGTTGTTGTTTGTTTTAGATAGTTTTTATTTACTATATATTTTTAACAATTCTTTTGAGAATTAGTTCATGGTATACACCTATTTTTTTCTTTTGAAATCTTTATTCTGTTCTACTGATTAATTGGATTCATTTTAATGCTTAAAAGCATGCTGTTTGTTACCATGATTCTGTAGAATATTTTGAAATGTCTGCAGCATTCTCTGAAATTCACTTTGAGATTCATGGAAATTTTAAGTCAAGAACATGGAAAGCGCTTTGCATTCTGTACTGTCTTCTTTACATTCTTTCTTCCTCATGTTATGTTTTTATGATAGAGGTATTACCTTTACTTGCTACAGTTTATTCTTGGCAGGTTTTATTTAATTTACTATTTATATGACTATTATTAATCTGAATATTTGATTATTTCTTTCTCATCAAATGCAATATTGGTATATTGAAAACATTCTGGTTTTTATATGCTGATTTTGTATCTTCCAACTTTCTTGAAATGATTTAGTGATTCTAATTGTTTTGTGGGGTATTTAGATTTATCTCTGGGTAGAACCATAACATCTGCAAAGATGCATAATTTTATTAATGTTCACATGACTTATTTCATTATCTTAGGACTCCAGACCCATATCTAACAGGAGGTAATATGTGCCTGGTTCTGAGATTTTTTTGTATAAAAACTCTACTCCTCTGAGAACAGCATTATTCACTCATTCCAGGAACTCCTGAGCAAACTTCATTTTTCCTGTTATTATTTTAATTAGTCACAAACTATTGGGATCATAAGGCTTCTTCATAATCCTTAGTTTTTTTTATACCCATCTCTTGCTCCCCTTTTCTTTACCCATACCTTTCTACTGCTTAAATATTTATTTTCCAGTACTGACCTTTAATTCTTTCATATTTATATATGCTTTACGACACTCCCCCTTGTTTTTTTTTTTACTTGAATTACAAAGGCATAGGTTTGTGTTTGTATGTAATTTGCATGTAATTTCATGCATACTTTTTTTTTTTTTTTGGTTTGGCTGTTGCCCTGTTCACTCATTACCCTATACCCATCACCTAACCATCTCAAAATGCTAAAGAAAAAAGTAAGATCAATTTGCATTCTATGGATCAAAAATCACTCCATCCTACCACAGGACATTTGTTCAACCATACTCATTGTAGCTTTATTCATACCAGGCAGAAATTGGAAACAACCTAGATGTCCCTCAACAGAAGACTGGATAATGAAAATGTGGTACATTTATGCAATGGAGTATTACTCAGCTGCTAAGAACAATGATACCATGAAATTTGCAGGCAATGGATGGAATTGTACATGATCATTCTCAGGGAAATAGCCCAGATCCAGGGAGACAAACACAGTATGCACTTACTTATAAGTGCTCAATAGTTGTTAAGTAAAGGATAAGCATGCTACACAGACTCAGAGAGGCTAATTAACAAGTAGGGCTCAAGGATGTATACACAAATCTCCCTGGGAAGGGGAAATAGAATAGATTTTGTGGTGGACTGGGAACAAGTGGGGATGGGAAAAGGAGGGATCAGGTGGGACATGGGAGGGACATAGAGATACAGTATTTAGAGAGACAACTGTATTTGGGGGGCATTTGGAAGGTGATGTAGAAACCTAGTGCAATGGAAATTCCTTGGAATCTACCAGAGTGATCCTAGCAAAGTCTCTTAGCAATGGAGGATACAGAGCTCAAACTGGCTAACTGGGACAGCAACCTAGGCACAAGACCTTTGACTTACAATCTTTTCTGCCTGCAAGATGTGCTGGGGTAATAGTGGCAGAGGACTTGTGGGAGTGGCCAACCAATGGCTAGTCCAACGTGAGACCTATGCCACAAGAGGGAGCCTATGACTGAACCTGCCTGGACAGCCAGGAACCAGAGGCAGCACAGTCTAGTACTACACTCATAAGCTGGTGCCTAGTCCAGTTGTCATCAGAAGGGTATCATCTAGCGACTAATGGGAACAGGTAAAAAAAAAAAAAACCCATAGCCAAAGACTAGGCAGTACCAGGGGAACCCTGCGGAAGAGGAGGAAGGACAGAGTAGTAGAGGACCCCAGAAGAACATAGCCCACAGAATCAACTAAGCAGGGCTCATAGGAACTCACAGAGACTGAAGCAACAAACATGAAGCCTGTATGGATCTGATCGAGGTCCTCTGTATATACCTTATGTCTGTGTAGCTTGGTGTCCTTATAGGATTCCCAAGAGTGGGAGTAGGGGTGTCTCTGACCTTTTTGCCTGTGCTTGGGATGTTTTCCCTCTTACTGGGTTGCATCTTACAGCTTAATATGAGGACTTGTGCCTAGATTAATTGCATCTTGTTAGGCCATGTTTGGTGAATATCTCTTGGAGGAGGACTGCTTTTTTTTTTTTAAAGGAGGAGAAGTCGATCTGGGAGAGATGGAAGGTAGAAGGAGAGACTGGGAGGATTGGAGAGAGGGAAAATGTGTTTGAGATGTAATGTATGAGAGAAGAATAAAAGAAAAATAATGAAATGTCCTTAACTGAAAAAAATAAAGCTTTGCAAAAATGGTTTTAAAAAAATCTCTTAGTGTTTAAGATGTTCTGTACTATAAAGATAAAGCTGACAATCAAGTGAAGAGACAGTCCATAGAATGGGATAAAAATTTTGTGACCTACACATCTGAAAGATGACTCATGTCCAGAATATATGAACAACTAAAAAAAAAATAAAGGTCAAGAAACAACAAACAAATAATCCAATCAAAAAACGGGGTGCAGAACTATATTGAGAATTCACAAAAGAGGAATCTCTAATGGCCAAGATGAACTTGAATAAATGCTCAAAATCCTTAGCCATCAGGAAAATGCAACTCAAAACAACTCTGAGATTCTATCTCATACCCATCAGAATGTCTAAGATCAAAAACTCAAGTGGAAGCACATGCTGGTGAGGATGTGGAGAAAGGGGACACTATTCCACTACTGGTGGGAGTACAAACTTGTACAACCACTTTGGAAATCAATCTGGCAATACTTCAGAAAATTGGGAATACTTCTAACTCAAGATCCAGCCATATATCCAAAAGATTCTCCTCCAAACCACAAGGACAACTATGTTCATACCAGCTTTAGTTGTAGTAGCCAGAAACTGGAAACAACCCAGATGTTCTTCAATGAAAGAATGGATAAAAAATCAAAAACCAAAAACCACTCAAACAAAAACTGTGGTACATTTACACAATGGAATACTACTCAGCTATCAGGAACAAAGAAAATCATGCAATTTGCAACCAAATGATGGAACTAGAAAAGCTCATCCTGAGTGAGTTAACCCAGACCCAGAAAGATACACATGGTATGTACTCACTTATATGTGGATATTAACCATACAATACAGGACAACCATCCTACAATCCACAGACCCTAAAAGATAGGAACTTATCATAATTATCCTACAAAAAACTCCACCCAGCAGTGGGTCATGGACCTTGTTGCCTGTTAGTGAAATACCTTACTCTAGCTGGGCTGCCATATCAGGCCCCATTACAAGAGGAAGCTGTTAGCCCTCATGTGACTGATCAACTGAGGGGGGTTGATATGTGGGAGCTCCCCTCAGCAGAGGAGGAGAGGATATAGATGAGCCAGGGAGGGGAGGAGAGAGGGGGTTGTGATCAAGATGTAACTTGGAAACATAAATTAATAAACATATATATGAAATAATCAGCCTACTTTAAATCATTCTGTGTAAGTGAACTGAATACTCTCAATGAAGAAATACAAGTGACGAGTAAACACTTTAAGACCTATTCAAAATCTTTAGCTATTGGGTAAAGGCAGACTAAAATAACTTTAAGATTTCATCTCACCCCAGTCAGAATGGCTACAATCAGGAATACAAATGGCCAATGCTGGACTGGATGTGAAAAGAGGAGAATAATTATATACTGTTTTTTGTTTTGTTTTGTTTTGTGTTTTTGGTGTAAGCTAATACAGCCACTTTGGAAATTAGTTTGGAGGTTTTCTCTTTTTTATTTTAATTAATTAATTTATTCTTTTATTTCACATCCCAAGTGCAACCCTACTCCTTCCTCTCCTTCTAGTCCCACCCTCCTACTCACTTCCCTCATATTCCCCACCCAGTACCAACCCACTCTGGCACATCAAATCACATCAAAATTAAGTGCCTTCTCTTTCAGTAAGGCAAGACTAGGCAGCTCTACTAGGAAAATTGGATCCGAAGGGAGGCAATAAAGTCCAATCAGAGACAGCTCCCACTCCAATTGTTAGGGGATCCACCTGAGGACCCCCCTTCATCTCATTACTTTTTACCCTTACCACCATCACCACCACCACCACCATCACTGCCACCACTGTCACCACCACCACCAGCAACAACAAAATAACAAAAATCAATGAATACTTCTTATTGATAACTCTCAACACCAAAGTTCTCAATTTCCCAAGCTCTGAGGTTAAAACCCTTCACTCTGGAGCCTCCAAAGGGAGCACATCAGCCTGTTGTGTTTCCATCCTCTGCCCCTGCCAATTTAGAAGCAGTTAAGAATTCACGCGATAAAGCCCCACTGGGGTTCTGGCTATATCAGACTGTAGTGGAAACCCTCCTGAAATCAACCTGTTTTTTTTTTCTTTTTTTTCTGAGTACTCCCACCATTTTCTACAGTAATTTTGTCACTCTGTTCCTTTCCGTCTCTGAGTTATTAATGCATGAGGACATTCAGCATTGCACATTGGGGGATTGATAGCCTTCTTTCCACATTCTTCCTTTCATTGACCTTTGATGTCTAGATGATGGTATTGGCTCTTGAAGATAATTGTATGTGTTTCACTAGCTTATCAAATGCTCGAAAGAAAGGATGGTGTGAATGATTAGTAGTGTGTCACAGTCCAGAGTCCCTCAAACTGAAACTTCCTACCATCATCAGTGCACACATACAGAACACCAATGTACATAAAAATAATTTAAAGATATATAGGTGTAAGCATTTTAATATCTTAAAAAATAGACTTCAAACAAAAACTAATCAGAAGAGGTAAGGAAGGACATTATATAGTCATTGAAGAAAAAAAATCCTTCAAGAAGATATTGCAATTTCAAACACTTAAACACTAAACATAACAGCATCCAAGTTTATAAAAGAAATATTATTGTAGGTAAAATCACATATTGACCCTAATACAGCAATAGTGGATAAATGCAATATCCAATTCTAATCAACAGATAAGCCATCTAAACAAAAAAGTAAACAGAGAAACTCTAGAGTTAAATAATACCATGAATCAAATGGATCTAACAGACATCTACAGAACATGCATAACACTCCAGGGCAATCCCCAGGAAATGAAGTGGGTCTAGAGTGGGTGGGATCCAGAAGGATTTGGAGGATGGGAAATACTATGATGAAAATATATTGCATGAAAGTTACAAAGACTAAAAACTGAAGGGAAGAGAGCAGGAGCAAAATGTTTGATATATATGTATGTTTTTATTACTTTTTATTTTTAAAATTCACTTGACATCTTGATCATAGCCTCCCTCCTCTCCTCCCAGTATCCCCTTCTCATATCCCTGCCCCTTCTTCTAGAAGGGGAACCAACCCACCCTGACACATCAAGTCACTGCAAGACTAGGCACATCCTCTCCCACTGAGGCCAGGCAAAGCGATCCAGTTAGGGGAATGGGATCCACAGGCAGGCAACAGTCAGGGACAACCCCTGCTCCAGTTGTTGGGGGACCCACATGAAGACCAAGCTGTTCATCTGTTACATATGTACAGAGGGCCTAGGTCCAGCCCTTTCATGTTTTTTAGTAGTTCAGTCTCTGTGAGTACCTATGGATCCAGGTAAAATAACTCTGTTGGTCTTCTTGTGGAGTTTTGTTCCCTCGGGTACCTTAGTCCTTTCCCCAAGCCTTCTACAAGACACCCAGAACTCCATCTAATGTTTGGCTCTGGGTCTCAGCATCTATTTCGATCTGCTGATGGGTGAAACTTCTCAGAAGACAGTTATGCTAGGTTCCTGTCTGCAAGCATAGCAGAGTATCATTAATAATGTCAGGAATTAGTTCTCACCCATGGAATGGGTCTCAAGTTGGGTCAGTCACTTTTTTGGCCTTTCCCTCAGTCTTTGCTCCATCTTTGTCCCTAAAATTCCTTTTGGCAGTACAAATTTGGATTGAAGGTTTTGTGGGTGAGCTGCTGTCCTTATCCCTCCACCGGGAGTCATTCCTAGCTACAGCAAGTGGGCAAACACTTCAGTCTCCATATCCTCCACTGCTAGGAGTGTCAGCTAGGGTCACCCCCATAGACTCCCTGGAGCCTCTTACCCCTCCCCCATCCCAGGTCTCTGGCACTTCCTATAGATCCCCCCATGTTGATTTCCATTCTCTCTCTTGGCCCTCTCACTCCAGATTTCCCTACACCTTATCTCCCCTCCCTCCCCTCCCCATTCCATCCCCTCTGTCCCCCAGTTCCCTCCCTCCATCTACCTCAGATGTCTATTTTACTTTTCCTTCTGAGTGAGATTCAAGCATCCTTCCTTGGGCCCTCCTTGTTACTTAACTTGTTTAGGTCTGTGGATTGTAGTGTGGTTATCCTGTACTTTATGGCTAATATCCACTTATCAATATATACATATATATATGTATGTTTAAATTGCTCTGATTTAATGTTTGTTTATATCATTTATTGACATTTATCATGTCTTTAAATACCTAACATAAGAGAAGGGAGAAAAAATTTAAAAAGGAAGATATGAACTAACATTTTACTTAAACAATAAAATTAACAGCTAAATCAAATTTTAAAAAAAAAGGTAAAGAGGGGTATGTTTTCCCATCCTCAATGTTGGAATTTGCATGGGGTGAGGGTGGTCAAAGCCTGTCTGTGGGACATTGGTTATTTTTCCTTCTCAAGCTGCTCTTGTCCACTGAGAGTAGATCTTTATATTTATATTTGGCTCCTTTCTTGACCTTGTGTTGTTTTTGCCAGACAAAAAGGATGTGGTCTGTGGACTTGGCTATGGCTTTTATTCTATGTGATCTCTCTGTCTCTAGCCACTGGACAGTACCATCAACAAGCTGTATAACAGTCTCCTTAGACTCTGGCACCTTTAGGGGCCTATTGCTATTTCTCTTTGTCCATGAAAGCTAGCGATTCTCACTGCAGCTTAAGGCTTAAACAATATATCTGGTTCTCAGTCAAAGATTTCCCCTTTAGCCAGAATTTTGTGGAGATTATAGATGGTTGGCTTTGGACAGTTAGGATGTCCACACAAGAAATGTCTTTTGAATATGCTCAGTTTATTCACACAGATATTCATTATAATATCACACTGATACAGAAGTAAAACAGACATCTCACCAAGAATAGAATAGTTGATTGGGCAGTAAATGCTGCCATAAGTTTCCACTGACGGATTTTTCTCCAGTGAGGATGCTTCAGAAGTTTGCAGGCTGAACACATGTCTGCTGTGAAATCCTTCAGCTGTGACAGGCTGGGAAATGGCACTGATGGAGGTTCAGAAGGTCCTTGAGAGCAATGGCCAGCAGTTAGTTCTGGCAGGCAGACATGTGTGAACCCAGGGACCCTGTCACAATTTCAGCAGTCACAGAAGCCAGGGCTACCCGCACAGGCCAAACTCAATTCCTCTTTCTAGAGGATCAGAATCTCAGGGCGCTGCAGTGCGATCCTACAAATCTCCTCCAAAGTTCTAGTTTTTGCATCATATCATTGAGCACTGCCTTTGTGCAAGCAGGATTCACAAGCTAGTGGAGGTTCACTAACACACCAGCGCCACCTTGGGGTTAGCTCGTTAGCATATCAGGGCTGATCTTGGGCGTGGCCCCTATCTGAGCTCCAGGTCCAGTAAAGCCCTGGTTTATAAGAGCTGCATGGTAGCATCTCCTATCTGACAGGCATCACATTATTCTAAGTCACAGAAAATTGCCTTTAAGGTCATAAAAAGGTTTTACTTATGTTCCTAAAAGATGTTTTAGGTCAGATCCCAGCCTACATTCCCTTGGCATTCATCCTTGGTTCTCAAGAGAGAACAAGAAGAAAGTCATCTAGATGCTAACTCCAGGAAAGTCTTTTAAAAATGGTTTCTAGAGACCATTTTTCTAAATCAAAAATGACTCAGGAGGTAGAGGCACAAAGGTCTGATGACTTGAGTTTGTTCCTAGACCTCACAAGGTTATAGGACAAAATTGACTGTGGAGAGTTGTCCTCTGACTCTCACACACACACACACACACACACACACACACACACACACACACACACAAAACATACAACATACACTCACACACAAACACATGCACACACACAGACACACACACACACACACACACACACACACACAAATTCAATACAGAAATATTTTCAATGATATGTGTCATGTCATATCATTTTACTGGCAGACTGCCAAGAAGAAGAGAATGTTCTTGGTATCTGCACATCATGCACACATTGAGGATTCCTGTCTTGGGCTACAAATGCCAGTGATGAGTTCAGTGTTATTGTGATTTTTTTTTAGTCTCTCTTTTCCTTCATTCTCCATTCTTCCCTCAGCCATGTGGGTTTTATCTCTTGCCTACCACCTTTCTCTCTCCCTCCTTCACTTCATCTATCTTTCCTTCCCATTTGATTTCTCCTCCCTCCCCTTTTCCTGTCTATATTCTCTAGTAATAAAAGCGTGGGGTGTATATTTCCTGTGGTTCTCTTTGCCTGTAGCCATGTCCCTGACATCTCCATTACACTCACTCCACACTTTAATCTGAACATTCTTATATTACTCTACATCCTAAAATTTCCTCCTTTTTTGACTTTTGTTATTTTTAAGGGAGAATGTTGCTATGTGGTTCTCAATGGATTAGTACACATTACGTAACTCCCCTACCACAATGTTGAAATTACAGTCATGTACCACCACACACATGAAATATATACCCTACACATGCAAAAATACCTTTTGATAAACAGTGCAGTTATGAAATCAAGGCAATACTAAGAAAGAGATGTTCTAGGGGTTTACAGGACATATAATACTTAAGTTTTACCAGCTCTACAGTGAACCATCTTGGAACTGTCCCAAATTCTGAAATTATTCTCAAGAAAATTTTATAAATGCGTACACGCACACACACATACACACACACAATTATCATTGTCAATACATCTGAAGTTATTATTGTCACTACATTTTCTGAACTCATTTATCATAATTTATATTTTATCTGTTTTCTCACCTATTGCTGACTTGAGGGTAGGTTTTATACATGCCAGACAAATATTCAACCAAGCTCTATCTCCAGTCCTTCATATTTTTTTATTTCCTATTTGTTTATTTATTTTTACTTTCTGTGGTATCACATGTTAACAAATCTGACAGCATTGTCTGGAGAGCTTGTTTGCCATCACCTCTCATTTTGTCTACATGCCTAATACTCTTAATATTAATATTCTGAAATATCCTTTATATCTCAACACTCACCTTAATAGTATTATTACATTATTATTACCATATGTGCAGATTACTTAAAATTGCCCTTGATCTGAGTTCTGATGTTAGCTGGCTTCTATGCATCTATGATGCTTCAAAGTCTCATTTACCCTTCAGAAATTCAGTGGTAAAGGTCACCATTCTCACTACTGCTTAGCAACTCTGAGTCCACTGCTTATTTAAGAAACAGTGTGAGTAGATCATCCTCTGTAGATCCTATTTAAGAGGTTTAAGTGTTTTCGTGACACAGAGGCATCTTTCATGCTGACACATCATGTTGTTATAACAAAGACGGTAGTGGTTAATTTTCTTTCTATATGAAGTATTCCACTGTTATCCACTGTACAGCCATCTTCATTCTCAATCACAATTTCTGTGGTACTCAGTCTCAGGACTCCAGCCCAAAACCTTGTCCTGTTTAATACATTCCTGGGGGATTTGGGTATGTGCTTT
The DNA here is from genome assembly GCA_907164525.1 of Lophiomys imhausi. NCBI lineage: Eukaryota > Metazoa > Chordata > Mammalia > Rodentia > Muridae > Lophiomys > Lophiomys imhausi. The sequence continues at coordinate 6,903,556 of CAJQZJ010032031.1, read as the reverse complement.
GAAGTTTCAGAATTCTCCACATAAACACCAAATATTGACAATAGCCTTTCCAAAACACTCCACATTTCTAAAATTTCTTTTATTTTTTGAAACTATTCTATAATTACATCATTCCCCACTCCGTTTCCTCCCTCCAGCTCCTCCCATATACCACCCCTTGCTCCTTTTCACATTCTTGGGCTTTTGGTCTACATTTTCATTTCCTTCTTATTCACATTTAAATTTACTCTGAACACTATTCTACTAATTCTAGTTTAAAGATTTCTCCTTTTTCTCAAAGTTTCAAATAGAAGTTTAACTAAAATTATTTTCAAAACAATTGAATTTTATATCGTGGCCATTTCAATGATGTTTCAACAAATTAATAATATTTTCCATGTGAAAAGAAGTTTATTTAAAAAATGTTCTTTGAACAAATACATAATATATGGAATAATTATTGAGAATATTACTAAAACATTAGTTAAAGTAATGTACATAAATAGATCATTGAATCTTAACATGTAACTACAAGAGAACATAACCTAAACTTATTCATTTATAATAAAATTTCAACTAAAATACACAATCCTTTCATTGATATAAATGTGTTCTCTGCTTATATTAAAACCTTGATGCCTTTATTGTTAATTTCAAAATTGGCTTAAAATCTTAAACAAAATATCACATATTTTACACTAAATTTATATTCTTGTTTGTTTAGTATGTTTCACTAAGAAAACTTAAAGTTGAACAACAGTATATCCCTCTTAAGATTTCACCTAAAAGATCATTTGCAAAGTACAGTAAACAATATCAGAATATTTTACAACTTCTAGTATTTGCAATTTGAATTACTGTCATTGGGGTGATGTTAATTCTTAGTGTACAAAAATATAATGTTTAAAACATTTAGCAAACTTATTTGCTTATAAAAACACACTTATTAAATTAACAATGCATTACTAAACAGAAACATTGTTCCCAAATATTAAACAGAAATAACTCTTTAATGAAAAGATACAATAATTTAATAATTTAGAGTTAAGCCAGGTGTTAGTGGGATATGACTTTAATTCCAACACTCAGGAGGCAGAGGTACATGGATCTCTGCAAGTTCAATGCCAGCTGGGTCTGTAGAGGGGATTTCTAGGACAACGGGGCTACATAGAAAAACAGGGTCTAGAAACCCCCCCTAAATAAACAAACAAACAAATAAAACAATTGAGAGTTAAACATCACTCTTCGTGACTTTGATTGCTATCATGAGCTATCTTTCTTAATTTTAATTCTAATGTTAACTTTCATGGACCTGCTGAAACACAAATCACCAGCTTTGCAACTCACCTCATAAGACTGTCTGGTTTTCAAGATTGTTGTACTAGTCTGTAAATCCTCACTGTCAGAAGGAGGCATCCAAGCAGTGCAGCTGCAATGATTAGTGAAGGAGCGGGATGTACGAGTAAGATACTCAGATGGTCCTTAGCTGATGCTGTTGATGGAGAAATCACATTCACATAGTTTCTTTACACCCCATTGACACTTTCATATTTGCATATGCCAGGATTTTTCTAACTCCAGACATTCCATTGGTTTAGATATGAGGTAGAAATGGCTAAGAAATGTGAAAAATGATGGTTTGGGGACAGAAATTAATTTTCTACAGCAGCGCAGATTCCTTTAAAAAAAATCATAGAAATCTTGCTCATTTGCCATATTTTAGGGGATATCTTGAGTTTCTGTGTTTATGTAACTGTCATTATTTCCTTTATTCACTTAATTCCTCTTTAATGTGTACCTATTACTTGGCCCTTTCCTATATTGACCTGATTATTCAACATTCTAACTAATTTTAAACAGTAAATCCTGTTATTTTTATAGACTTTTTTTTCTTGAAGCAATTTTTTCCATTACCTTCCTTTTAAAGTTTCAAATGTATTTTTTCTACATGCATAACACAACATTTCTGTCTCACAAAACCTTGTTATGCTTAATAATGAAGAAATTAAAACTAAAAAGAATGGGGGAGAGTTTCTGTACTGAAATTTAGAAACTTACTTCTCAGTTTTCTCATGGCTGAGTTTACTTCCTGATTTCTCAAAGTATATATTACTGGGTTCAGAATGGGAGTGAAGATGGTATAAAATACAGACAGGATCTTTTCTATCACAAAACTGTTTTGTGGCCACATATAGATGAAGATGCATGGCCCAAAGAACATGAAGACCACGATGAAATGAGCTGTGCAGGTGGAAAGAACCTTAGATGATCCTCCAGAAGAATGGTGTTTTATTGTTAGCAACACAATAACATATGAATTAAATAAAAGAATAAAACAAGACAATGCAATAATGCCACTTGTTGAAATCATAAAAAGACCAAGAACATAAGTATCCACACAAGCCAGCTGGAACACCACAGGAAGGTCACAGAAAAAGCTATCTATCTTATTGGGGCCACAGAACGGTAATGTGAGGGCAAATATGACCTGGCTCATCGAATGCATGGTTCCCACAATCCACGAAGACACCACAAAGGCAATACACACCTGGGGACTAATGATTGAAGCATAGCGCAGAGGTTTACAAATAGCAATATACCTATCAAAAGACATAGCCATTAGTAAAATAATCTCAGTACCAGTGAACAGGTGGAGAAAGAATATCTGTGCAATGCATCCACTGAAAGAGATTGTTGTATGATGACTTAGATAATCTATGATCATCTTGGGGGTGGCAAAGGAAGCAAGAGACATATCGATAATAGAAAGGTTGGTAAGCAGGAAATACATAGCAGAGTGTAGGTGAGAGTCGGATATGACGATGAGGAGTATGATGCTATTACTAACCATCGTTGCCACATAGAAGAGTGAAAACACTATAAAGAAAAATATCCGTAGTTCCCAGGAATTAGAGAGTCCCAGCAAAACAAATTCAGTCACGACAGACTTATTAGCCATTTTCATCATCTGGATTCATAGGTAGAAGCCTGTACATATACAAAATATACATATGTATGTACACATACTTTATTCTCCCTATCCTTTTCTTTCATCTTATCTAATATTTTGACTTTCGAGAAGATTATACCATGTAGTGTATAAAACATATACTGCAAACAAGCACTCTTTAAAATAAATGTACTGAAAACATCATTTTTCTTGCACTAAATATTAGTCAAATGCAAATAATATGAACAGATATATCATATATTTGTACATCTGTTCACGGCATAATAATAATGATGATAGCTAATGTTTTGTATGAATTTCTTTCATGCTGACAATCTATCTATTAAACATATATAGGGAGACCCACACTTGAATACAAATATACAGTGAGTCATTGCAAATATAGTCATAAAGATATCCTTATTTTAACATACGCCACATGTAATGGATCTTAAGTAACATAACAGCACTCCATAGAACAGTTTCAGAAGCGTTATCAACTTCCAAGAAACTGTTGACATATTTATAAATATGAGTATCCTTGTTGATTCTCAGCAGACACACTTACAAAATGAGCTTCACTGGTACTGATGGAAAAGGCTGTCCTATGTTCACAACAAATGAAAGGGCATTAACGTCTATAAGCAATGGCAATTAATTAGCTTCTTTTTCCCATAATTTCACTTTTACTAAAATATTGGTTTGTTCCTCCAATAAACATGTGCAAGTCTATAATTCAAAATTTACTTTTTGCTCCTAAAAGATGCATCACATATATTTTGTAAGGAAACATTCAAAATAAACACCATTCTTTCGTCAAATTTCAGTTTGAATTCTCCTATGCTATATGCCAGCATACATGAGCTGTTTTATTAATGGTCCTTTATTAAAAGGACCAGCAGTTAAGTCTCTCACAAGAGGTCTTTTATAATAAAGCATTACTTACTAAATCTATGGCAGAATCCAAGCTCTAGAATTATTAAGTACTAGGTAAGTTCTTTCTGAGATTCCCTGAGAGGCAATTTTAAGTGCAAATGAATGACCTCATTGAAATATTAGTTGTTTAGGATCTGTTGATTAAACAAGTATTACAGGGAACTGGAAATTGACCAAGAAATCATCTTGCAGTGGGATTTATTAAAAAAGAAGAAGAAGAAAGACAGCATTAGTGAACTCACAAAGAGAATTCAAGAATCTTATGGGATTTTACAAAGGTTGTTTTATCTGGACCTAAGTGGTTTGGGGGCAGAATGGAAAATGGAAAGGTCATCATATCAAAACACAAATACCAATCAAAGGAATCACAATCCCTGGTTATTTAGCAATGTATGGAAGCAATGGAGAACAAAGTCAAGAACATTCACCTGTGTTCTAAATAATCTAGGGTTGTTTGGGGATTTTGAACATCAACATATAAAATAATTGGGAAAGTGCTGTGAAAAATATCCTGTATGGAAACTATTTTTCAAGGATCATGAGGGAAATGGACCTCGGGCAAAAACCAAAAGTCTTGTAATGTGACAACTATTATCAAATTGTAAGAACTGTTCAGACAACCCAAAGTAGTAATCAATGTATAGATTCACCCAAGTAACTCTCAGGAAGAAATTTAAGGCAGGTAATTATTAATTAAATAAGTATAATATGTACTTTTAACTAAGGTATTAATGTGAATGTGATCATTAATAAAATGAGAATTTTAAGTGACTTTTGTTTTGAATTACTTCACTTATTAAGCCTAAGTCTCTGCAGAAGATTGCCCTTATTAAAATTAAAATTGGCAGACTATGGGGACATCTTAATCAGTAAAGAGCTTGTTATGCAAGAATGAAGATAAGATATCAAGAATTCACTTAAATGTGGACATAGTTGCACACACTGCTTACTTGAAATCCCACTGATGGGAAGGAAGATACAGGAGAGTCCATGAGACATTCTGGCCAGCTAGTCTAGCTGAAATGGTGAGCTACATACAGGTTACGGAGAAAACCTGCCTCAAAAACTGATGCTGTGAAGTGGTCAAGGACGACATCAATGCTGACTTCTGTCTCACATCCATACACAGGCACACATAAATATACACGCTTACACACACACATGTATTCACACATAAAAAATGCCCACACACATAGAACACATACACATAAACAAAGGAATAAATGTAAAAGTCAGCACAAAATTTGGCTCCTGTTTTGTATGTGGCCCCTTCCATTGGGGATTCTACAGTGCCATGAAAGAGCATATTTCCCAATGCATTTACTTACCAAATGCCTAGGCACATTACCATGCTTAGTTGGTTCTACACACTTTGAGGAGAAGTGACAACTATGTTGACATATTGTCTCCTCAAAACTATTACCTTCTATATCCTCGGTCCTGGGACAATTAGAATTAATACAAAGAAAGAAGTGAGGCAGCTATGATAATGATAGTGAGATATGATGATCATGAAGACAAACCAAGGTGGCATTCAATCCTTGTTGTTCTATATATTGAGCAGTATGCAGATCATTATTTTCAGTGGACTTTAGGTAAAGGTAAACTCAATGAAGTTTACTTGGGAGTGAAAAGAACCTAAAACATTATTTTGGAACAAATTTCTTATACTCATTCTTTCTACTTCCAACACTTAATATAAAGCATAGTAATCAATATGCTTACTATTTCCTAATAGTATACAAGCTGATAAGTGGAACTTAGTAGAGGGTAAGAAAAATACATATTTATGGAGTTGATTTCAATTTTTATTTTATTTTCAAGATTGCAATATTATTACAAAATTTCTTACTATTCCTCCCTCCAAACCGTTTCATACACCCTTTCTAGTTCTCTTCCAAATTCATGACTTCTTTTCTCATTAATTGTTGTTATATGGTTTTATGTATGTATATGTGCATATATTACTAATATATTTTCCTAAATGTAATTATCACAGTCTATATGTATATAATCATACACAATATGAACACACACATTTATTTATACATCTGAACTATTCCCTAAGCCTAAAGTGTAGAACTTGTTTTACAACTGTATCCATTGGGACTTGTAAGGGGAGTTAGATTAATATAAATTAGATTTAGTGAATATCTAGGGGATTCTGACACAGTCTCTTAAAAGAGGGCATGAATATCACCCTGGCACCTGTGGGCATTTGGCATGGCATCATATGGACTAGAAACGGGGTTTATAGCTTGGCATTGTTTTCAGCTGCTAATACTTATGAAGTGAGTGGAGCCCCAACTAGGCTGAAGACAGGTGAAACATGGAGAGACCCTATTTAATGACAAAGTGGGTAGAGCCCAAGAGTTTCCACGCTGTAAGATGTAAGACAGCTTGTTTTATCTGATGGAGAAAATGCTGGCGGACCAAAAAGCTGATCTCAAACAGAGCTGAAAAAAGTATGGTAAGCCCTCCCTGAGGCAGAAAGAACCTGATGACGAGAGAAGGCCTCAGAAACACAACAAAAGTCAAGAACTAAACCCTGTGGCACAGCTCAAACAGTGGCTTGTATAGAACTGTGGCCAGCCCCAAAGGCAGAGGCAAAGTGGCTGAGTGGCCAATACAAAGTAACCAAGTTGGTCTATGGACAGCTGAGGCTCCAGAGAGAAGAAAGCCTCAAGCATCATAGCAATGCAATAACCAACTTACCTAAAGGACCTATGTCTGAGATGTTCCTGAGGAAAGACTGTTGACCAAGTGCCTTAAAGGATCTACTCCTGAGGTGTTCCTGACAACTAAGGATCTGCCCCAGAGACTGTATCCTTCTAAAATGTTAGGATTAGTTGTTAGATAATAGTTGTTATAGTTATTAATAGGGTTAGTTGTTAGGTAATAGGGGTTTATAGTTAGTCTCAGGGCTAGTAGTTAAGTCTAATAAGTGTTTATATTTGTTATAAGTGCCTATAGTTATTAATAAACATATTTGCTATTAAAAGTTTCATCTTCAGCGCAGAGCGGTTTGGTGGTTCATTGGGGAAGGATCTTCTCATTCTACTTGGCGACTACGGCTCTTGTTTGAGCACTGAGAGCGACTCAGCGGTCCCAGCAAGGGCCTCAGACCTCGGCTTTGAGTGAAAGAAAACGGCCCGAACCAAGCAGACTGCTAGGAAGTCCACGGGTGGGAAAGCCCCCCGCAGACAGCTGGCCACTTCCAGCTCTACAAAAGATGTTGGAAGGAAAACTTCAATGCAAAGAGGTTAACTACACACAAGAAAGCACAGGAAGCAAATAGCATGCCTGCAGCAAAACCAAAAGAAAAAAAGCTTACTCACACACTATTTCCACCAACATCAAGATGGCAGGAAGTAACAATCACTGGTCATTAATATCTCTCAACATCAATGGACTCAATTCCCCCAATAAAAAGGCACAGGCTAGCAGAATGAATGCAAAAACAGAATCCCACATTCTTCTGCTTACAAGAAACACACCTCAGCAAAAAAAAGATAGATATTATCTCCAAGTAAATGGGCAGGAAAAAGGTATACCAAGCAAATGGACCCAAGAAAAAAGCTGGAGTAGCAATTCTAGTATGCAACAAATTGGACTTTCAACCAACATTAATCAAAAGAGATGGGGAAGGACACTGCATACTCATCAAAGGAAAAATCCACCAAGTTGAAATTTCAATACTAAACATCTATGCCCCAAATGTAAGACCACCCATATTCATTAAAGAAACACTACTGAAGCTCAAATCCCACATTGAACCTCACACATTAATAGTGGGAGGCTTCAACACACCACTCTCACCACTGGATAGATCAACAATGCAGAAACCAAACAGAGAAATAATGAACCTCACAGATGTCATGAATCAAATGGACCTAATTGATATCTACAAAACATTTCACCCCAAAACAAAAGAATACACTTTCTTCTTGGCACCTCATGGAACCTTCTCCAAAATCGACCATATAGTCGGTCACAAAGCAAGCCTCAACAGATACAGGAAAATTGAAATTACTCCTTGTAACTTATCAGACCATCATGGAATAAAGCTAGGCTTCAACAATAACAAAAACAACAGAGTGCCTGCAAAAACATGGAAACTGAACAACTCTCTCCTCAATGACCTCTGGGTCAGGGAAGAAATAAAAAAAGTAATTAAAGTATTCTTAGAACTCAATGAAAATGAAGGCACAACATACCCAAACTTATGGGACACATTGAAAGCAGTGCTAAGAAGAAAGTTTATAGCACCAAGTGCCTTGAAAAAGAAACTGGAGAGTTCCTATACTAGCCACCTAAAAGAACACCTGAAAGAGCTAGAACAAAAAGAAGCAAACACTCCTAAGAAGAGCAGACGAGAGGAAATTATCAAACTCAGGGCTGAAATCAACAACTTAGAAACAAAAACAACAATACAAAGAATCGACAAAACCAAGAGCTGGTTCTTTGAGAAAATCAACAAAATAGACAAGCCCTTAGCTAAACTAACTAAAAGGCAGAGGAAAAATACCCAAATCAACAAAATCAGAAATGAAAAGGGAGAAATAACAACAGACATTGAGGAAATTCAAAGAATCCTTAGGTCCTACTTCAAAAACTTGTACTCCACAAAATTGGAAAATCTAAATGAAATAGACGATTTTCTTGATAGATTCCACCTACCAAGGTTAAATCAAGAACAGGTAAACAAATTAAACAGTCCTATAACCCTTAAGGAAATAAGAGAAGTCATTAGAAGTCTTCCAATCAAAAAAAGCCAAGGCCCAGATGGTTTCAGCACAGGATTCTACCAGACATTCAACGAAGAGCTAACACCAATATTCTTCAAACTCTTCCACAACATGGAAACAGAAGGAATACTGCGAAACACATTCTTTGAGATCACAGTCACCCTGATACCTAAACCTCACAAAGACCCAATGAAGAAAGGAAATTTCAGACCAATTTCCCTTATGAACATGGATGCAAAGATACTTAATAAAATACTTGCAAACCAATCCAAGATCACATCAAAAGTATCATACACCATGATCAAGTAGGCTTCATCCCAGGGATGCAGGGGTGGTTCAACATTCGAAAATCCATCAAGGTAATCCACCACATAAACAAGCTGAAACAAAAGAACCACATAATCTTCTCATTGGATGCTGAAAAAGCTTTTGACAAAATACAGCACCCTTTCATGATAAAAGTCTTAGAGAGATCAGGCATACAAGGACAATATTTAAACATAATAAAGTCAATTTACAACAAGCCAATAGCCAACATAAACTAAATGGAGAGAAACTTAAAGCATTTCCTCTAAAATCAGGGAAAAGGCAAGGCTGCTCACTCTCTCCATATCTCTTCAACATAGTACTTGAAGTTTTAGCTAGAGCAATAAGACAACTAATAGAGATCAAGGGGATACAAATTGTAAAGGAAGAAGTCAAAGTATCCCTATTTGCAGATGATATGATAGTATACATCAGTGACCCTAAAAACTCCACCAGAGAACTTCTACAGCTGATAAACTCCTTCAGCAAGGTGGCTGGATACAAAATCAATTCAAAAAAAAATCAGTAGCCCTTCTTTACACAAAAGATAAATGGGCTGAGAAAGAAATAAGGGAATCAACCCCCTTCACAATAGCCACAAATAATATAAAATACCTAGGGGTAACTCTAACCAAGCAAGTGAAAGACCTGTATGATAAGAACTTCAAGTGCATGAAGAAAGAAATTGAAGAAGATATCAGAAGATGGAAAGATCTCCCTTGTTCATGGATAGGTAGGATCAACATAATAAAAATGGCAATCTTACCAAAAGCAATATACAGATTCAATGCGATTCCTATCCAAATACCAACTCAATTTTTTACAGATCTGGAAAAAACAATTCCCAACTTCATATGGAATAAAAAAGACCCAGAATAGCTAAATCAATCATGTACAAAAACAGAACATCTGGAGGTATCACCACCCCAGATTTCAAGCTGTACTACAGGGCAATAGTAATAAAAACAGCATGGTACTGGTATAGAAAAAGACCAGTTGACCAATGGAATCGAATTGAAGACCCAGAAATAAACCCACACATCTACGGTCACTTAATTTTTGATAAAGAAGCCAGAAACATACAATGGAAAAAGGAAAACATCTTCAATAAATGGTGGTGGTCTAACTAGATGTCAACATGGAGAAGAATGCAAACAGATCCATACTTATCACCCTGTACAAAACTTAAGTCTAAGTGGATCTAGGACCTCAACATAAATCCAGACACACTAACATTAATAGAAGAGAAAGTAGGGAAAAGCCTTGAACTCGTTGGCACTGGTAGCAACTTCCTAAATAGAACACCAATAGCTCAGGCACTAAAACAAACAATCAATAAATGGGACCTTATAAAACTGAAAAGCTTCTGTAAGGCAAAGGACACTGTCCTTAGAACAAAACGGCAGCCTACAGAGTGGGAAAGGATCTTCACCAACCCAACATCTGACAGAAGGTTAATATCTAAGATATATAAAGAACTGAAGAAATTAAACACCAAAAAATCAAATAACCCCATCAATAAATGGGGTACAGAGCTAAACCGAGAATTCACAGAAGAGGAATCTCTAAAAGCTGAGAGGCATTTGAGGAAATGTTCAACATCTTTGGTCATCAGGGAAATGCAACTGAAAACAACTCTGAGATTCCATCTAACACCTGTCAGAATGGCTAAGATCAAAAACTCAAATGATAGCACATGCTGGCGAGGATGTGGAGAAAGGGGAACACTCCCCCATTGCTGGTGAGACTGCAAACTTGTGCAACCACTTTGGAAATCAATCTGGAGATATTTTAGAAAATTGGGACTAAATCTACCTCAAGACCCAGCCATACCCCTCTTGGGCATATATCCAAAAGATTCGAAACTAAACCACAAGGACATTGCCTCAACAATGTTCATAGCAGCTTTATTTGTAATAGCCAGAAACTGGAAACAACCCAGATGTCCTTCAACTGAAGAATGGATAAAAAAAAACTGTGGTACATTTACACAATGGAATACTACACAGCTATCAGAAATGAGGAAATCATGCAATTCGAAACCAAATGGATGGAACTAGAAAAGCTCATCCTAAGTGAGCTGACACAGTCCCAGTAAGATAAACATGGTATGTATTCCCTTATAAATGGATATTAACCATACATCAGAGGATAACTATCTTACAACCCACACACCCAAATAGATGGGAACCTAGCATATCTATCCTAGGAAAAATTCTACCCACCAGTGAGACATGGAATCTGCTGCAGGTTAGTGGAACACCACACCCTAGATGGTGTGCCTTATAGAGCTCCAGTACAAGTGGAAGCTCTTGGCCCTCACAGGACGCAAGATCTGAGGGAGTATGATATGTGAGGGCCCACCTCATCTGAGGAGAAGGATAGTACCAAGTAGAGGAACAAGGAGGGAGGGAGGGAAGGAGGGAGGGGGAGGGAGGGAAGGAAGGAAGGAGAGAGGAAAGGAAGGAGAGAGGAAGGGAGAGACCAGGAGGGGGGGAGGGAGGAAACTATGTTGTAGAAGTAAATAATACTTTTTAAAGAAAAGAGTTAATAAGCTTAAAAATATAATAAAAATACAATATAAAATTTTCAAACTATAATTTACCAAAGGTATAATTGCCTTACTGGCATGAAAGGAAAATGGCCTTAATTTCAGATTAGAATGTTAGACTGCAGGTGGCCACTGAGATTACACAAATTTGATAGCAGGTTAAAAGTTCTTTTTTTTTTTTTTTGTAGAGGTATAGGATATTTCCATGGTTTGGCATTAAAAAGCAGGTAACAGGTTTAAAACACTGTAAATAAATTAAAGGTTACAGCTGTTCAACCTGGTTTTACAAACCTCCAAGAGTTGAAAAAACTTAGAGCTACGGTAAAATAATGTGTGGTGTTAGCCTATGCCTTTACCTCCAGCAGAGACAGGAGGATCACTATAGAGTTAGTTGTCTTTTAAATTCTAGAGTTACAAGAAACAGGGTGGTGATGGTGCACACCCTGAATCCCATCATTGGAGAAGAATACACCGTTAATCCCAACACATTAGAGACAGAAACAGGCAGATCTCAGAGCTGAAGGTCAGCTTGATACAAAACAAGCTCTAAACAGAGAAAAACTTTGATCCAGGGGCGGTGGAGCACATAATTAATCCCATCAGATGGGAACCACATGTCTTTGATCCCAAAACTTAGAATGCAGAGACAGTCACATAGGATTTGAAAGGATTTAAGTTTAAAAGCTACTTACAAAAGGCAGGCTGCAATACAAACAAATTGTCCTTTGAGATTTCAAAATATATACACTAAAGATTTGTTTAGCTCCAAAATATCAAAATAATTTCTTCTTTAATCTGGATTGAAAGGTTATACTTTATATATTGTCAAAAAAACAAATTTACTCCAGGAAAAATATTACCTGACCCCCCTACCCCCAAAAAAGGTAATTGTCCCAGAGTTAGGATTAGGGCAGGGCTCTGTTCTTATCTTTCCAGGAGATTTAAAGCATCCATTCAAAGAATCCAGGGACAACTGGACAACGGAAACCTCAGCAGAAAACAGATCAGACACCAAAGAAGAGAGTGGCCCAGATGATCCAGCTTTGCAGACTTCCTCAATAGCTGTTTCCTCAAAAGTCTACAACCACAACAATTCAAAATCTCTAAGATTGTTCAGCTCCACAGACTGCTCCAGCCAGAACTTCAGTAAATCCCTGAAAATCAGCTTCTGTCTACGAACTTCTTAGGACATCTAAATAGCTGAGCACAAAAGGACTGAACATCAAATAATTCTATTAACATTTTTAACCATTTTTCCATTCTTATTTGGGACCCAAACAGGTTTACAACTTCCCAAATCAGCAGGAAGTCATTTTAAGAGAACGACGTCCCATCTCCAGAAGGTGGGGAGGGTGTCCCCCCCTTTGGTTATTTGATGGATAATAGAAAATTTTGTTATTTAGGGGAAAGACTACAAGCTGTTAAATGGTCTTGTTAAATGGGTTTTGGAGGTTAGACTCAGGGACTTCTCTCTTTTTCTTTTCTGTATCCTTCTTTCTCTCCTATGTAGGAGTGAACAGACTTGAGAAAAAATAGGACATAGACATAGTATAGGAAAGATCAAAAAAAGGACAGATTATTGAATATGGCCTTATACCTTTATATATTGATACAAAATTAACATTACATTTGGCTAATTGGTATTGATCATTGTATATTAATGCAAAATTAGAATAGTATTGGGCTACATTGGTATTGATCTTTGTATATTGATACAAAATTAAGATTATATTTGGCCACAATGGTATTGACCCTTGTATGTTAATGTAAAATTAAGATTGTATTGGGCTACATCGGTATTGATCATTGTATATTGACACAAATTTAAGATTATATTTGGCCACATTGGTATTGATCTTTGTATATTGATACAAAATTAAGGGTAATGCTTCTTAAAGGTATTGTTCCTAGTAATGTTTAAAAATGAAATGTAATATGGAACAACAAAAAGCCCAGAATAGCTAAATCAATCCTGTACAATAAAAAAACATCTGGAGGTATTACCATCCCAGATTTCAAGCTGTACTACAGAGCAATAGTTGGAAAAACAGCATGGTATTGGTATAGAAACAGACCAGTAGATCAAAGGAATCAAATTGAAGATCCAGAAATAGACCCACACACTTATGGCCACCTAATTTTTGACAAAGAAGCCAAAACGGCACAATGGAAGAAGGACAGCATCTTCAACAAATGGTGCTGGTCCAACTGGATGTCCATTTGTAAAAGAATGAAGTTAGACCCATACTTATCACCTTGTACAAAACTTAAGTCCAAGTGGATCAAAGACCTTAACATAAGGCTGGTCACACTAAATCTACTAGAAGAAAAAGTGGGAGAAACCCTCGAACTCATTGGCACAGGCGACAAATTCCTGAATAGAACACCAACAGCTCAGGACTTGAGATCAACAATCAATAAATGGGACCTCATGAAACTGAAAAGCTTCTGTAAGGCAAAGGACACTGTCATTCGAACAAAACGGCAGCCTACAGACTGGGAGAAAATCTTCACCAGCCCCACATCTTACAGAGAATTATATCCAAAATCTACAAAGAACTCAAGAAATTAAATGCCAAGAAACCAAATAATCCAATCCAAAAATGGGGGACAGAGCTAAATAGAGAATTCACAAAGGAGGAATCCCTAATGGCTGAGAGACACTTGAAGAAATGCTCAACATCCTTAATCATCAGAGAAATGCAAGTCAAGACGACTCTGAGATTCCATCTCACACCTGTCAGAATGGCTAAGATCAAAAACTGAAATGACAGCACATGCTGGTGAGGGTATGGAGAAAGGGGTACCTTACTCCATTGCTGGTGGGAATGCAGGCTTGTGCAACCACTATGGAGGTCAGTCTGGAGATATCTTAAAAAACTTGGAATAGCTCTGCCTCAGGACCCAGCCATACCACTTCTGGGTATACACCCAAATGCCTCTTCACAGAATCATAAGGAAGTTTCCTCATCTATGTTTATAGAAGCCTTATTTGTAATAGCTAGAAACTGGAAACACCCCAGATGTCCCTCAACCGAAGAATGGATCAAAAAACTGTGGTACATCTATACAATGGAATATTATTCAGCTATCAGAAACAATGAAATTATGCAATTTGCAGCCAAATGGATGGAACTAGAAAAGCTCATCCTGAGTGAACTAACCCAGACTCAGAAGGACACATAATGGCATCTATTCACTTATAGTAGGATTTTAGCTATATAGTAGAAGGTATCAGGTATCAATACTACAACTAACACACCAAAGGGAACTTGGACATAGACTTCTTATTTTTAATTTTTATTCTTTATTTATTTTTTATATATTAGTTATATTTTTTCTATTTTTTAGTCTTTTTTATCTATTGTATGCTTATTGGTTTGTTAGTTTAGTAGTTTGCTCTCCCGGGCAATGAGACACTTTTCACTGATGGTACTGCTTCATAGATCCCCAATGAATGAAGAGGCTCTTGGCCCTCATACGACCTCTCTACTGAGATGAGGGACTGTTATATAAGGACATCCCACCCCAGAGAAATGGGATGGAAGGGTTAGGAGGTAAAGAAAAAAAATGAAATGTGATGTTTCGGCCTTTTACTACTAATTGTCATAAACTGTTTAGGATAATTAAGAAATGCAAAGTAATGGTTATGCAAGCCGGTCATTCTGTTAGGTACTATGACAGCCTATTATAGTTACTTGCTACGCTAATCAGAAATAAACTGGCAAGAGACAAGCAACATCTGCTTACCCTAATATAAGAGATAGATAGGGCCTCTACAAAAACCTCAAGAGATCTGCAGAATATGTCATTCAAAGATGTTTTCGTAACTTTAGATTTTTTTATATCAAGACATATCAACTCCTGACAGCACCGCCTATTCTCCAAGTAGAAGATGAGCATTGAAGAATCTCCAGTGGGAGATGATTGAATTAGTCGCAAGCCTATCTCTTGGTAGGAAAAGCCCCTTGCTCCAACTGTAGACAGAATGCTGTCCAAAAAGGACAAAACCTGGAAGCAGGTAAGTTGACAGCCTAGCTCTTCCAAGACAGGGTAGGTAAGTCCTTCATAACCCTTGCTCTACAATCAATGTCTGTCAGAGAAACTGGGCCAAATGACTGAAGATCGATGCTGTAATGTATGGAGAGAAAATGGGAACTGTCCAGGCAGCCATTGGTATGTCATTTCTTAGTTTGAGAAGCTGCAGGCCCTGTACTTCCTGTAAAATCAAATATATTTATCCCTCTCAGGTCTCTGAGGTTGGTTGAAGAACAGATAGCTAGAGTCTCATAATTAAATTTTGAGTTGTTTAGGAATCAAGAGAGTGTTATAGATCTAAGAAGATACTTTTAAAATTGTGTTGCAAGTTAGTATGAATGTTGAGTCAGATATAGAACTTTAAACTCATGGAGATGGTTAGATAGTAGAATGTTAAAGTGAGGTGCCAAATACATATGGACTGGACATTGGGAATGTATGCTAAGCCATATAACTCTCATAATTGTGGCCTATTTATTTCTGTTATTTTGTATTGTATTTATAGTTATAAGAGAAAGAACCACTTTTTGGACTGAAACAGAGAGCTGTTGGGGGGAAATGAAATACCTTAAACTAAAAAAAAAGGGGGGAAGAGGATGGGGGTTGAGGGGGAAGAGGGTGGAAGGGTGGGACTGGAGGGGGGAGTAGGGAGGGAATTGTGATTGAGATGTAACTTGAAAAAATTTAAAAAATTATTATTAAAAAAAGTTTTATCTTCAGGGACTAGCCTACACAACTCTGCATATTGATAGGATGTGGTTTTCTGTAGTGGTTTGTTATAAAGAGAACTTTCATTGATGAAGACTATATACTACACATATCTTTGGGTTTAAGGACAAATAATTAGATTATTTTCAGAGATTGTACCATTTTTAATAAAGTAGAAGTTGTAGGTCCTTCTTCAAGATCCACTTCACTAGCCCTGGGTATTTGGCTAAGTTTCCAGTACCAAGTATGATTTTCCTCCTGCTGAGAGGGTCTTAAGTCCAATTAGAATGCTGATGATTAGCATTAAAGTATATGTGCAGGTACTCTTGGAATTACTATGACATGCTAGTCATTGTTGAGTTCATAGGCATCTTAGTGGGCTAGGTCAATTGGTTGCTTTCTCTTTTAGAAACTTGCATGGCAACCTCTAGTACCATGAAAGCTAGTTGTCATGTAGGAGACATTCAGTTCAGTTCCAGCTCATGGGCCTCTTGCCCCTGTTTCTGAATTACATGGTGTTTTAGGAAATATGGGCTTCCCTTTCACTTCTCGGGGTTGGGGGACAACCAAGGGCAATAACAATAGCCTATAATTTTTTGAGTGTCTCTTGAACAGTCCTGGCAAACAATTCAAAACAGAGCTTCTCATGCCTGAGGCTGTGGGGTTTGGGGGTTTTGTTTGTTTGGTTGGTTGGTTGATTGGTTTTTTTTTTTTTTTGTTTGTTTGTTAGATGGCCTTGGCTCTTGCTAGGAATGATGAACCTTTCAAAAGATATTTCTTATCCATTACTTTCTTCTTTTGAGAACTCTCTCTTCAGGCATGAGGAGGCACAACTTTCAAATGGATCTTTTAGTTCTTTGTGTATTCTGGATATCAATCCTCTGTCAGACATATATCTGCCAAAAATTCTGTCTCATTCTGTAGGATTTCGCTTTACCAAGTTGATTGTTTCTTTAGCTCTGCAGAAACATTTGAATACTATGAAACCCAGTTGTCAGTTGGCCTTAATTCTTGGATCAAGGGAGTCCTATTCAGAAAGACCCTTCCTACATCTATATATATAGGGTACTTCCTATGTTTTCTTCTAGCAATTTTAGTATTTAAGTTAATTCCAGATTGAGGTCTTTACTTCATTAGGAGTTAGTTTTTGTGTAAAGTGATAGATACAAGTCTAATTTCATTGTTCTGCATTTAGACATCCAGTTTTTCCAGTATCATTTATTGAAGATGCTTTCTTAAAAGTTTTTTAGGTCTTCTTTAAATACTGCATGGCTGAGTTTTCATATATATATATGGGTTCTTCTGTTTTGTTCCACTACTCCACACATCTGTTTTTGTGCCAGTATCATATTAGTTTTATTACTATGACTATATACTATAAGATCTAGAATGGTAATCTCTTAGCATTATTCTTTTCTTTAGGATTGTTTTAGCTATCTTGAGTCTTTCCTGGTTCTATATGAATTTTAGAATAGTTTTGTTTAATTTGTGTGAAGAATGAAATGGAAATTTTGAGAGATATTGTATTGAATATGTAAATAGCTTTTCATTGAGTGCCATTTTCAAATTATTATATCTACAAACCCATAAGCATGGGTTTTCCTTTCTAGTACCTTTCTATCTCTCCTTTTTTCAAATACTATCATGTATAATATCATATTATAAATGTTGTATATTAAAATATATTATATAACATACTATATATAAGTTATTATATATAGATCCTTCCTAGACATTTCTTGATAGAAATTGTCTAGAAATTTGGGTCTGTAATGTATAATAATATGTTATCTGAAAATAGGTATGGTTTTACTTCTTCTTACTCTATTTGTATCCATTTTATTTCCTTCTCTTGCCTTATTGCTCCAGCTAGTGTTTGGGACACGATATTGAAAAGGAGTGGGGGGCAGTGGACAGCCATGTTCTTCCCTGACTAAAGTGGATATTACCTCAAGATTTTCTATATTTAGAATGATGATGACTGTTAGCTTCTGATATAAACTTTTATTATATTGAAATATGCTCCCTCTACTTCTATCTTATTTAGGATTTTAAAATTAAGGCACATCAAATTTGGTCAAGGTTTTTTTCTGCATCTATTGAGATGATCTTATAATTTTTGTGTTTAAGTTTTTGTATGATTTATTACATTTACTGACTTGCATATATTTAATCTTTCTTGCATTTCAGGTATAAAGTCAACTTGGTCATAGTGGATAATTTTTTTGATGTATGTCAGCATTCTGTTAGCAAGTATTAATTATTTATTGACTTATGTTCATCAGGAATATTGACTTGTAGTTTTCTTTTTTTTTTGTTGTACCTTTACCTGGTTTTGATACTAGAGTAATACTGGCTACACAGAAGGAGTTTAGGAGTCCTCCTTCTGTTTGTACTTTTTTAAAGAGCTTAAATACATCTTTTGAACTGGATAGAATTCTTCTATGAATCCACTTGGCCTTGAACCTTCTAATCTGCTCTTAAACTACTGTTTCAATCTCCTCCTTTATTATGTGTGCCTGTTTAGGTTCGTGACTTCTTGGTTTAATTTTGATGCTTCGCTGAATCCTGAAATTTATCCATTTCTTTTAGGCTTCTCAACTTAATGGAGTACAAGTTTTTAAATATTCTCTGATAATATTCTGAATTTCTTTGTTTTCAGTTGTAATATTTCCTGGTTCATTTCTGATTGTTACTTTAGATCCTCTATTTCTTTCTTTTGGTTAGTTGGGCTGAGGGTCCAGGAACCATTAGAAGTGGAAAGGAAAAAGAGGTCTTAGTGGAGTTGGTTTGCGGGACAGATGTGCTGTGAACATTTAAGGAAATAGTACTGGAGGCAGAAAGGCATGATGATATAGGGGAGAGAGGGAAAGAGGGAAGGGATAATGAAACAAAGGGTGTATGGAAAAGTCATGTGTAAATCTACCCTTTTGTACGTCTACTAAAAATACCATGTGATGGCTATCCTTGGTTGTCAACTTGACTACATCAAGGATTAGCTAAAACTTAAGCAACTGGGTATAGCTATGAGGGTTTTTCTTAGTTAAATACTTTGAAGCAGAAAGACCTATCTTTATTCCATATCTTTTGATGTGTGACGATCCACACTTAAGCTTGACCACATCTTCTGATAGCAGTCTATATTAGAAGACGGATAAAGGAAGCATTTTCTCTTTGCCTGCTTGCTTTTACTCCCAATGGCAAGTTCATTCCTTCACTGGCATTACAGTCTTCTTCAGGATTCCAATGTATACTGAAGATCAGCTGAGACATCAAGTCTTGTGGACTAAACTACTGAACTTTCTGTTGGTAGACAACAATTGCTGGACTAGTTAGGCCACAGCCTTTAAAACACTCTAATAAAGTCCACATACATGTTCATTTTATCAGTTCTGTTTCTTTAGAGAACCCTGACTAATACAGATTTTGGTACCAAGAGAGGTTCTAGAGCAACAGAAGTATAAAGATGACTTTTTAAAATCTTTATTTTTTTTTAATTTTGTGAATATCGAATCATGCACCCTGTTCCTCTCATCTCTCATCTCCCCTCAGACCACCCTCCACCCTTGAAACCTTTCCCAACATTAAAAAAATATCACTCTGGAAGCTGTAGTGTGTCTCAGTGTGCTCCACAATATTCCCTTTTGTCAACACATTTTTGCTTGCAAATGTTCACTATAATGACTCCTTGGTCTGGTTCAAGGCTTCTGCTATTTTGTCAGTACTGGAATCTCACTGGGACTCCTCTTAGATATCCTGTTGTTGTCCAGTAACATGGAGATCATGTGGTTTTGGGGTTGGTGGAACTGGACTCTTCAGCATTCCAGCAGTTCATCCATGGGGTGTATGTTGGGGTGGGCCAACTCAAAGCCCTGGTTCTGGGCCTGCATCTGCCACATCCAAGGCCTCTTCTACTATACTACCCAGGTAAGGTGCAGGGCCTGCTCTCCTGATTGCTGTAGCATATGAGGATGAGGCACAGCTCTCCTGCTCTCATAACCCCATTGGGGCTTGATCTCCTATCTGTCACTGGTGGTGAGGGAAAAAGGGAGGAAAAGGGATCTCTCCCTCACCAACACCACACTGCAAAACAGACAAAAGGCAGGTGGCTCTCCCACACTCACTCCCTCAGGGCAGCTCACCCACATATTCAGGACCAAGCAGGTGTCCTCTAGTTTCTGGCTTGCTTCCTGTTCTGGGAGCCCATCTGGTATTTGCCTGGTGCTGGACTGGTGGTAGTCACAGGCTAGTTCCCTGTCTGGACCACATGGTGCCGAACTGGTGTTGATCTCTGGCTTGCTTTTTTTTCCCAGGAATGTTAGGCCACTAATTTATTTGGATGTTCATAGGTCAGAACAGTGAATGTAGACAAAGCCTCTCTCTTGTCTGCCACCTACTGATGCACATGTGATACAGCAGCTGCATCTGCAATACTTCTAGGGGTAGGTTAAAGATGACTTTTTAAATATCTGAAATAGACTTTTGAATTTGATGACACCAACAGTTACCAAAACCTCTCTAGAATTTGCAACTTCTCCTGGGAGCTCAGAGAGTACTGAAAAACCATGGTGTGATGTATTACACAAACTTATCAAGGTAAATGCATTTGATTATCCTGATTCATCAACTGTGATAGGCAAGTAATTTGGTGATTCTGTATATAAAACTTTTGTCAATTTTTGGAAAAACAAGGAAAATAATGATGCTAGTTAGTTGCTCCTAGCACCTCTGGCTGAATTGACAAAGAAAAAGAGGGAGCTACATGGTAAAATGAACCAACTTCTAGTATCTCAGAATACAGTAGAGGACAATAAACTCAGTGATAAAAACTGACTGGTTCCAGATACACATAAACAGTCTAAAGGTTTCTAAGTGTGCCCTAGAAGAGAATCTTTTTCCAATAAACCAAAAAGGCCGAGTAATGGAAAATCAAAACAAAGCACTCATTATAAAAATGGCTGGATTACAATGAAAATTTAAGCCCCATCCTTTGAGAGTGTCAGCAGGTAAAGTAATGGCA
This sequence comes from Lophiomys imhausi, assembly GCA_907164525.1. Taxonomy (NCBI): domain Eukaryota; kingdom Metazoa; phylum Chordata; class Mammalia; order Rodentia; family Muridae; genus Lophiomys; species Lophiomys imhausi. Next base: position 6,882,320 of record CAJQZJ010032031.1, on the reverse strand, counting down.
TCTTGGGATGGAGATGTGTGGGAGGATCCTGAGGATGAGAGCTTTGAATCTTCAAATTGACAATGGTTTACCTTTCCTAAGAAACTAGTCTCTCCACCCTCAGGAGATGTACTCATACCCTGACTTTGAATGAGTAAATTAATGTTTCATTGTCTGCAAAACCAGCTGTGACTTTCTCTCAAGGAGATACCAGGCATAACAATACTGATGTTCCACAGAGCACACCAACAGTTGTGTCTAGACCAATAAGCAGACTTAAGGAAAAGCAGATTCCTAGAGAGTAGTGTAGTCCACATGGAGGTTCACTGAACAACTAAAGAGCTTAGTAAGTTTGTTGATGCACTCAACCAGAAGTCTGGGGAATATATATGAGAATAGATTTTAGGGGTTGGGGAAAATGATGGAAGGAACATAAAAGTGGATCAGATGGGTTCATTGATATGGGCACCCTGAGTAGAGATTTTAGGTTTCATATGGAAGCTTTCACAGTTAAAGAAAAAGGTGTCAAAAGTTTATTTGAATGGTTGGCTGAAGCATTTGTCAAAAGATGACCTGCTCAAAAGGAGTTGGAGATGTTTGATATACCTTGGCTTAGTGTTGATGAAGGTAAGGCTCAAGAAAATTGTATGCTGAGTAAAGTCAAATCCTACACAATGTGAAGACCCAGAGAACATGACCTTCACTAATTCTATAAGACTCAAAATGGTGGGAGTGGCACAAGAACATTTGACAAGTTTGGTTTCACCCATTTCCTTGTTCCTGAACTTAACTGCTATTCAGTTAACTAAATGACAGTGGGTTCACTTGAGTCCTGAACTATCAGGGGCAAGATGACAGCACTGAATCGTCAAAGGCAAGGTGATAGTAGCTATCATAATGGGCAGCAGAAGCAAAGAGATTTTTATGGTGGAATGACTCACATAGACCTTTGGTTCTGGCTAATACCAGAACCAAATATATTTTCAGACATGACACAGATAAGAAGCCTACTGCATTTTTCTTTGACTTGTATAAGCAAAAAAATTCCCAAACTCATGAAAGAAAGGCTACATTGGATCAAGGTGAAAGGTAGTCTCACTCATGAGCCAGTTTCCTCACTTGATCTTTTCTAGACCCAGAGCACCATGAATGGAGAGAAGGCAAGATCCCTCTGAGGATGTACATTGCTAAAATACCTAAGATTTTTACTGTTATCCATTCTCTAGTCCTTCCCCAGAGGGACCTAAGGCCTTTGACAAGGGTTGCAGTACACTGGGGGAAAGGAAACAATCAGAATTCCTGGGATCTATTAGATATTTATTCTGAATTGATGCTGACACCAGGAGACTCCAGGAAATACTGTGTCCCTCCAGTTAAAGTAGGAGCTTATAGAGTTCAGGTAATTAATGGAGTTGTGCCTGATATCTGACTCACACTAAGTCCAGTGGATCCCCCAACTCATCTATGGTTATTTCCCTAGTTTAAGACAGGATAATTTGGGCTAGATATCTTTAGAAGATGGTAGAATTTCCACATAGGTTTCATGGTATGTATAGAAAGGGCTATTGTTGTTGTGAAGGATAAAAGGAAACTTTTAGAGTGGTCTCTTCAAGGGAAAATAGTGAATCAAAACCAATATCACAACCATGGAGAAACTGCAGAAATTAGTGTCACCATTAAGGATTTGAAAGATGCAGGAGTAGTGATTCCCACCACATCTACCATTAACTTTATTATCTGGCTACTCCAGAAGACAGATGGATTGTTGAGAATGACAGCTGACCATCAAAACCCAGTAGATTCTGTAGCAGAGGTAGTGCCCTTACTTGAACAGATTAGCACATCTCCTGGTACATGGTATGCAGCTATTGATCTAGCAAATGCATTTTTCTCAGTATATGTCCATCAGGATGACCAGAAATATTTTTATTCCAGTTGACAACGCCAACAGTATATATTTACAGTTTTACTTCAAGGATACATACATACATTATACATACATACATATATACATACATACTCTCCAGAGATCCTGATCATCTGTCTCTTCCACAAAATTTCACATTGGTCTGAAGATGAAATTTTTAATTATAAAATATATTTATTAATAGCTATAGGCACTGTTAACAAATATAAACACTTACCACCGAACTATTAGCCTTGAGAATGACTATACCCTCTATTACCTAATAACTAACCCTATTAATAACTATATTATTGTCTAACAACTAATCCTAACATTTTGGAAGGATATAGTATCTGGAAAGGTCCTCAGTTGTCAGGAACACCTCTGGAGTAGATCCTTTAAGGCACCTAGTCAACAGTCTTTCCTCAGGAGCGTCTCAGACCAGACTTAGGTCCTTTAGTGTAAATTGACTATGACAGCTTCACTTTAAATGAGGCTTAAGGCTTTCTTCACTCTGGAGCCTCAGCTGTCCACAGATCAACTTGGTTAATTTGTATTAGTCACTCAGCCACTCTGCCTCAGTCTTTGGGGCTGGCCATAATTCTATTCAGGCTGCTGTTTGAACTGGTCGAGCCCCTCTAGGCAGAAGCTGTGCCATGTGATTTTAATCCTTGGCCTTTTGCTGCATTGCTGAGGTGTTTTCTGATCATCACCTTCTCTCTGCCTCAGGGAGAGCTGACCATATTTTTACAGCTCTGTTTGAGATCAGCTCTTCAGTCTGCATGCATTTTCTCCATCAGATGATACAAACCACCTTGCATCTCGTTGTCTCTAGCATGCGAACTGTCAGGCTCTGCCCACATTGTGCTTAAATAGATTCTCTCCTATTTTCACCTGATTTAGGCTAATCTGGGCTCTGCCCTATAACAAAACTTTTTAAAATTATTCAATACTTATTTATTAGTATAATATTTACTTATACAAATATAAACACTTTACTACTAATCCTACAAATTCCTACAACCCTTTTGACCTAGCCACTAAACCTATTGATAACTATTACAACTTTTTTCCTAACCTTTTAGAAGGATACAGTCTCTGGGGCAGGTTCTCAGTTGTCAGGAACACAGTCTCTGTGGTAGACCCTTTAATGCACTTACCAGTCTGTTTTCTGGAATATCTCAGATATAGATTCATCAGGGTAAATTTGCTATGTCAGTCTCACCTTAAATAAGGCTTGAGGCTTTCTTCTCTCTGGGAGACCCCAGCCGTCTGTAGTCCAAATTATTTCCTTCATATCAACAACTCTGCCACTCTGCCTCAGTCCTTAAAGCCAGCCACAGTTTCGTTTAGGCCACTGTTTGGACAGGTCAAACCCCTCTAGGCAAAAGCTGAGCCACAGGGTTTAGTCCTTGGCCTTTCGCTGTCTTGCTGAGGCTTTCTCTGTTCAATAGTTTCTTTCTGCCTCAGGGAGATCTGGCCATCAGTTCACCAGCACTGTCTCCATCAGGACTCACTAGCATTGAAGCTCTCTAGCATGGGAGCCCTCTTTGGCTCTGTCCACTTATCCTTAAATAGGTGGAACTCTGTTTCAGCTTAATTTGAGCTCCTCCCATTTAGCAGCTGAAAACAATGCCCGGCCAGATACTTTGTTTCTAGTCCATTAAGTCATTCCTGTTTTTCCTGGCTTCAACCTTGTTTTTTGGGTATTTCCTGTTCCCTGTTTTTAGTCCACAAGCTGATAAGCTAATTGGTCACAGCCAAGTTGATCTTCATGCCCCGAATTAAGAGTCTGTATCAGAAACCCCTAGATATTTACTAACTCCCTACACCACCCACTTTGTAAGGCTATTAGCATCTGAAAAAAAATGCCAAGCCATAAACCTTGTTTTTAGTCCATATGCTGCCATACCAAGTGCCCACAAGTACCAGACTGATCTTCATGCCCCCTTTTAAGAGACTGTATCAGAAGCCCCTAGATATTCATTAAATCTAATTTATATTGATCTAACTCTCCTTACATTGGATAAGGGATTGGATACAATCCCACTATATTGAAGACATTGTGATGACTTAAATGAATAGGACACCCACCTTGGACATGTTAGTAACATAACCTGTTGGTATGTGTATCAGAGGATGAGAAATATATCAAAAAAAATTCAAAGGGCTTTTACCTCAGAGAAATTCTTTGGAGTCAGAGGTATGGAACATTCAAAGAAATTGCTTCTAAGGCAAAGGATAAGTTTTTGCTGTGGCTTCTCATATCACCAATAAAGGAGTACAATGTTTAATGGACTTATTTGAATTCTGGAGGCAACACTTTTTTCACTTGGGGTCTGTTACTGAGGAACATATTCCAAGTGATCAGAAATCTGCCTGCTCTGAATATGACCTGGAATAGGAGAAGACTATTCATCAGGTTCAGGGTGCTGAGCACAGTACTTTACCACTTAGACCGTATAATCCATGGATCCAGGGGTACTTGTGGTGTCGGTGGTAGATAAAGATGCTCTTTGGGGCATTTGGCAGGCCCTTGCAGGTGTATCACAGAAGAAATCTTTGGGATTTTGGGATAAGGCTCTACCATCATCTGAAGACAACTATTTTCCTTTTGGAAACAGCTTTTGGACCTTAACGGAAACTCAATATTTAACCTACCAAGTTACCACAGGACCTAAGCACCCCTCATAATATGGGTATTATCTGACCAATCAAGCCTTGAATTAAGTCATGCACAACAGCAATTCATTATCAAATAGAAGTGAAATGTGTGTGTGTTTGTGTGTGTGTGTGTGTGTGTGTGTGTGTGTATGTGAGAGAGAGAGAGAGAGAGAGAGAGAGAGAGAGAGAGAGAGAGAGAGAGAGAGGAGAGGAGAGAGATTGGGTCTGAATCTAAAGACACACACAAGTTATTTGAAGAAATTGCCCAAATGCCTGTGGTTTCTATTCCTTTTTACAATGCCTCTATTCAAAACTATGCACCTATAGCCTCATGAGATATGCCCTATGATCAGCTGACTGAGAAAAAGAAGACTGCCTTTACAGTTTTACTGCACGAATAAATTAACGCTCCATCCCTGTGTCAAAACTTAGGATCTTGACCATCTGTTTCTTCATCAAAATTTTACATTGTTCCACTATATTGATGACATTATACTGATTGGACTTAGTGAGAAGGAGGTAATAACACTTTTCTCTCATTGGTAACACATATGCACACCAGAGGTTGACAAATTAATACTACCAAAATTCAAAGGCATTCTACATCAGTAAAATTCTTAAGAGCCCAATGGTGTGGGGCATGCAGAGATACTGATTGGAAGGTAAAGGGTAAGTTATTGCCTCTGGCCCTTCCCACCTCCACGAAAGAAGCACAATGTTTAGTGACCTATTTGAATTCTGGAAAGAGCACATTCCTCACTTGGATGTGTTACTCTGGCCCACATGCTAAGTGAGTACAAAAGGTGCTAGCTTTATGTGGGAGTAGGAACAGAAGGTTCTTGAGAGGTTCAAGCTGTTATGCAAAGTACTCTACTACTTGGACCATGTGATCCAGCAGATCCAATGTTACTTGAGTTGTCAGTGGCAGATAGGGTTGCTGATTGAGGCATTTGGCAGGCTTCTATCAGGGAATAACAGAGAATACCATTGTGATTTTGTCCAGGCTCTACCATCAGCAGCAGATAACTACTCTCCTTTTGAAAGACAATTCTTGGATCCAAGATGGTGGCGGCCCTTGCAGACACATTTTGAATGTGGGGAAAACAGCTATAAAGCCACAGGGTTATAAGACACTTAACAACAATTTGAGTGATTCGAACATGCTAGGTGTCACCCAGCTCCCAGGGATTATTAAAAGTCCATAGGCAGGACTCTCCCCCCTTCTCTCCGACTCTCAGCAAAACAGGCTGGCAGAAGCCTCTGAATCTGGGAATCGGGACTCTTCACCAGAAGAGCCTCAGGGTAAGAGTTAATCAGTTACCTGGCAAGCAAACCCAAACTCCAGACAGGGTTACTCACAAGCCTCCTGGGTCCCCAGATTCCATGCAGGAGTCTCAGCTATTTAATGAAGGGTCCTGGACCCAGGGGGATCAGAATACACTTTTAGCAAAACCACAGCACAGTGGCAGGCAGGACGGCGCAGCAGCCTGTGGGTCAGGTCCGCAGGGCAGCATGACAGCCCAGCGGGTCCAGATTGAGACTGCCCAGGCAGGTTCACAGTTGCATTTTGAAAAGCTCAAGCAAAATTGTGCTTTCCCCAGAGGAGAGTTGGACATACATACAGGCCCCCCTCCATTGGATTAATGGACACAAGGAAAATAACACTGCAGCTTGTCTGAGCAGCAGGATATGCTTCCAGCAGAGCTGCAGCGTACTGGAACCTGGAAAACAGTGGTCCCAAATTGACAGTCTCCAAAGCCAGCTCCATACAGACATAGGTGGACCTGTGAGAGTGCCAGAAGGGCAGGCGGCCTGGTTGGAAGACAGATCAGGTCTCCACAGGGTACAAAGTCCTTTCAAGAAGAATTTAAATCTATGAAGAAATTCAAAGAATCCACAATTTCACAAGCGAAAGCAACTGATAATGCCATCAGAGAGCTCCAAGCCAAAGTGGCTCAACTTGAACAGGAAAAAGACAGGGCAAGGAAAGATTTCCAGGCAAAGACAAGCAAATTGGAGCAGGAAATGTACAAAATGAATAAAATCATTCAAAACATAAAAATGGAAATGGAAACAATAAAGAAAACACAGTCAGAGTTAAGAGTGGAAGTGGAGAATCAAGGGAAGAGAACAGGAACTACAGATATGAATAACAAAAACAGGATACAAGAGATGGAAGACAGGATCTCAGGCATGGAAGATTCGATGGAGGAAATCAGTACAACATCCAAAGAAAATGAGAAAGCCAAAAAAGCTCTCACCCATAACATCCAATAAATCAAGGAGTCAATGAAAAGACAGAACCTAAGAATTACAGGCATAGAGGAAACAGAAGACTACCAACTCCAAGATCCAGGAAATATCTTCAACAAAATCAGAGAATGAAACTTCCCAAACCTGAAGAAAGAGATGCCAATAAAAATCCAAGAGGCTTACAGAACAACAAACAGATTAGATCAGCAAAGAAATTCCTTTCGCCACATAATAATTGAAACTCCAAATATACAGAACAAAGAAAGAATATTAAAAGTTGTAAGAGAAAAAGGTCAAGTGACATATAATGGCAGACCATCAGAATTACACCTGACTTCTTCTCAGAAACTTTAAAGGCTAGAAGGGCCTGGACAAATGTCCTACAAGCCCTGAGAGAAGGTAGGTGCCCAGCCAGACTACTATACCCAGCAAAACTCTCTATCAGCATAGATGGAGAAAACAAGATATTCCATGACAAAATCAAATTTAAACAATATCTACCCACAAACCCAGCCCTACAGAAGATGCTAGAAGGAAAATTCCAACCCAGAGAAGATAACTACACCCAAGAAAACAGAGGAAATAGAAAACTCCACAGCAACTATACCCAAAGAAACACAGGACGACCACCTATACCAAAATAATGGAAAATAACAACCCCTGGTCACTAATATCCACCAATATCAATGGACTCAACTCCCCAATAAAAAGACCAAGACTTACAGATTGGATCCATAAACAAGACCCATCGTTTTGCTGCATATAAGAAACACATCTCACTAACAAAGATAGACACTATCTCAGAGTAAAGGGCTGGGAAAAGGTATTCCAAGCAAATGGTCCCATGAAGCAAGCTGGAGTAGCCATCCCAATATCAAACAAAATAGACTTCCAACTGAAGTTAATAAAAAAAAAAAGACAGAGAAGGGCATTACATACTCGTTAAAGGGAATATTCATCAAGAGGACATCTCAATATTGAACATTGATGCCCCAAATACAAAGGCACCTACATTTGTAAAAGAAACTCTTCTAAAACTTAAATCGCACATCAATCCCCACACATTAGTAGTGGAAGACTTCAACACCCCACTCACAAAAATGGACATATTATCAAGACAGAAGCCAGACAGAGAAATAATGAGTCTAACAGAGCTCATGAATCAAATGGACCTAACAGATATCTACAGAACTTTTCACCCAAATACAAAAGAACACACCTTCTTCTCAGTACCACATGGAATCTTCTCAAAAATTGACCATATAGTTGGACACAAAGATAGCCTCAACAGATGCAAGAAAATTGAAATAACCCTTTGTATCTTATCAGACCACCATGGAATAAAGCTGGACTTCAACAGCAAAAGAATCAACAGAAAGCCTACACACACATGGAAATTGAACAACTCTTTACTGGATGACTACTGGGTCAGGGAAGAAATAAAGAAGGAAATCAAAGACTTCTTAAAATCCAACAAAAATTAAGGCACAACATACCCAAACCTATGGGACACAATGAAAGCTGTGCTACGAGGAAAGTTCATAGCACTAAGTGCCTTCAAAAAGAAAGTTGTGACAGCTCATATTAGCGAATTAACAGCTAAACTGGGTGAATTGGAAAAATAAAAAAAGAAGCAAACACTCCCAAGAGGAGCAGAAGGAAGGAAATCATCAAACTTAGGGCTGAAATCAACTACTTAGAAACAAAAAGAATGATACAAAGAATTAATGAAACCAAGACTTGGTTCTTCGAGAAAATCAACAAAATAGACAGACACATAGCCAACTTAACTAAAAGGCAGAGGGAAAAAAACCAAATCAAAAAAATCAGAAATGAAAAGGGAGAGATAACAGCGGATATTGAGGGAATCCAGAGAATATTTGGGTCCTACTTTAAAAAATCTATACTCTGGGGCTGGAGAGGTGGCTCAGTGGTTAAGAGCACTGTCTGCTCTTCCAAAGGTCCTGAGTTCAATTCCCAGCAACCACATGGTGGCTCACAACCATCTATAATCGGATCTGGTGCCCTCTTCTGGACTGCAGGCATACATGCAGACAGAATACTATATACATAATAAATAAATAAAAAAAATCTATACTCCACCAAATTTGAAAACTTAAGCGAAATAACAATTTTCTTGATAGATTCCACCTACTGAAGCTAAATCAAGATCAGGTTAACAGATTAAACGGTCCTATAACCCCTAAGGAAATGGAAACAGTCATTAAAAACCTCTCAACAAACAAAAGCCCAGGGCCAGATGGTTTTAGCACAGAATTCTACTAGACCTCTAAAGAAGAGCTAACACCAATATTCTCCAAACTCTTTCACCAAATAGAATCAGAAAGAACACTGCCAAACTCATTCTATGAGACCACCCTGATTCCTAAACCACACAAAGACCCAACAAAGAAAGAGAACTTCAGACCAATCTCCCTCATGAACATTGATGCAAAATATACTTAATAAAATACTAGCAAACCGAATTCAAGAACACATCAAAAGTATCATACACCATGATCAAGTAGGCTTCATCCCAGGAATGCAGGGATGGTTCAACATAAGAAAGTCTATCAGCGTCATTCACCATATAAACAAGATGAAAAAAAAAAACCACATGATCTTCTCGCTAGATGCAGAAAAAGCATTTGACAAAATCCAACACCCGTTCATGCTAAAGGTTCTGGAGAAAACGGGCATAGAAGGACCGTACCTAGAAATAATAGGGACAATATATAGCAAGCCAGTGGCCAACATCAAATTAAATGGAGAGAAACTTGAAGCATTTCCTCTAAACTCAGGGACAAGACAAGGATGCCCACTTTCAACATATCTCTTCAGTATAGTACTTGAAGTTCTTGCTAGAGGAATAAGACAACTAAAGGAGATCAAGGGGATACAAATTGGAAAGGAAGAATTCAAATTATCCCTATTTGCAGACGATATGATAGTATACATATGCGACCCCAAAAACTCCACAAGAGAACTCTTACAGCTGATAAACACCTTCAGCAAGGTGGCTGGATACAAAATTAATTCAAAAAAATCAGAAGCCCTTTTTTTTTTTACAACAAACAAATGGGCTGAGAAAGAAATAAGGGCTACAACACCCTTCACAATAGCCACAAACTATATAAAATACCTGGGTGTAACTCTAACCAAGCAAATAAAGGACTTGTACAACAAGAACCTCAAGCACTTGAAGAAATAAATTGAAGAGACCTTTAGAAGAGGGAAAGATCTCCCATGCTCATGGGTAGGTAGGATCTACATAATAAAAATGGCCATCCTACCAAAAGCAATATATATATTCAATGCAATTCCTATAAAAATACCATAACAATTCTGTATAGACCTGGAAAAAGCTATTCTTAATTTCATATGGAACAACAAAAACAAAAAACCCAGAATAGCTAAATCAATCTTGTACAATAAAAAAACATCTGGAGGTATCACCATCCCAGATTTCAAGCTGTACTACAGAGCAATAGTAGTAAAAACAGCATGGTTCTGGTATGGAAACAGACCAGTAGATGAATGGAATCAAATTGAAGACCCAGAAATGGACTCACACACCTATGGCCACCTAATTTTTGACAAAGAAGCCAAAACCACACAATGGAAAAAGGACAGCATCTTCAACAAATGGTGCTGATCCAACTGGATGTCCACATGTAAAAGAACAGAAAGCCAACAGCCTAGGTTCTAAGACCAACAATCAATAAATGGGAGCTCATAAAACTGAAAAGCTTCTGTAAGGCAAAAGGCACTGTCATTCAAACAAAATGACAGCCTACAGATTGGGAAAAACTCTTCACCAACCCCACACCTGCAAAGGGCTAGTATCCAAAATTCACAAAGAACTCAAGAAATTAAATGCCAAGAAACTAAATAATCCAATTTAAAAATGGGGAACAGAGCTAAACAGAGAATTCACAAAGGAGGAATTCCTAAAGGCCGAGAGACACTTGAAGAAATGCTCAACATCCTTAATCATCAGAGAAATGCAACTCAAGACGACTCTGAGTTTCCATCTCACACCTGTCAAAATGGCTAAGATCAAAAGCTCAAATGACAGCACATGCTGGCGAGGGTGTGGAAAAATGGGAACACTCCTCCATTGCTGGTGGGAGTGCAAGCTTGTGCAACCACTATGGATGTCAGTCTGGCGATATCTTAGAAAACTTGGAATAGCTCTGCCTCGGGACTCAGCCATACCACTTCTGGGTGTACATCCAAATGACTCCTCATCGAATCACAAGGAAGTTTCCTCATCTCTGTTCATAGCAGCTTTATTTGTAATAGCTAGAAACTGGAAACAACCCAGATGTCCCTCAACCAAAGAATGGATTAAAAAACTCTGGTACATCTACACAATGGAATACTACTCAGCTATCAGAAACAAGGAAATCATGCAATTTGCAGCCAAATGAATGGAACTAGAGAAGCTCATCCTGAGTGAGCTAACCCAGCGTGAGAAGGATGCTCATGGCATCTAGTCACTTATAATTGGATTTTAGCTATATAGTACAGGATATCTATACTACAACCAATGCACCAAAGGGAACATGGACATAGACTTTTTTTGTTGTTGTTTTGTTTTTTGTTCGTTTGTTTGTGTGTGTGTTTTTTAGTCTTCTCTCCCTGGCAATGAAACCCTTTTCACTGGTGGTACTGCCTTGTATGCCCCCAGTGTATTAGGAGGCTTTTGGCCCTCATATGACTTCTGAACCAGGGCGGGGGACTGTTATGTAGGGACACTCCACTCCAGAGGAGTGGGATGGAAGGGTTAGGGGGTAGAGGGTGGGAGGATGGGGCTGGGAAGGGGAGAAAGAGGACAATATGATGGAGATGTAACCTGAAGCAACAAATAAATAAATTTTAAAAAAAGACCACTCTTGGCCTGCTATTTGGCCTTTATTGAAACTGAGTATTTTTTCTGTTTTTTTTTTTAATTATAGTGTTTATTTATTACATCAAGTTACGTCTCCATCATAGTGCCCTCTTTCCATCCCTCCCGGTTCCATCCTCCCACATTCTCCTCCCTCTCCCACCCATCCCACTCGATTGTAGAGTGTCCCTACATGTCAGCCCCTCTCAGTTCCACAGTCATATGAGAGCTAAGAGCTTCCTGTTGCACTGGATTAGCACCCCCAGGGCATATTGTTTGACAGTTGGCAACCAAGTTGCCATGCAACCTAAGCTGTCCATCATAAGTTTGGTGTTATCAGACCCACCAAGTCATGAAGTAGGATGTGTACAGCAACAATCTATTATCAAATGGAAGTGGTGTATATGTGATCAGGACAGAATATGTCCTGAAAGCACAAGCAAGTTACATGAAGAACTTGCCCAAATGCCAAAGTCTCTACCCCCATTGCAATGTCATCTGCTGCCAAGCATGCACATATAACCTCATGGGGTGTGCTCCATGATTGGTTGACTGAAGGAGGAGAAGACAAGTGCTTTGTTTACTGATGGTTCCTCATGTTATGCAGGCATCACCCAGATATGGACAGCCACAGCATTACACCTTCTTTCTGGGACAACCCGGAAAGACATCTGTGAAGGGAAATCTTCACAGTTGGCAGAACCCTAGGAAATACACCTGGCCATCCATTTCATTTGAAAAAAGAAAATGCTAAATGTATGATTTTTTTTTTCACTGATTCATGGGTTGTGGCCAGTGGATTGGTTGGATGGTCAGGGAGGTCATGATTAGGAAGTTGGCAGGAAAGTCATCAAGGGAAGAAGTATATGGAAACATCTCTCCAAACAGACAAAGGATGTAAGGATAATTTGTGCCCCATGTTAATGCTCATCAAAAGGTGATTTCAGCTGTGAAAGAGCTCAATAATCAAGTAGATATAATGGTCCATTCTATGAAAAGTCAGTCTCTTTCCACAACCATTCCTCTCATTGCCCCATGAACAAAGTGGCCATGGTAGCAGTAATGGGTGTTATACATGGGCTCAAGAACATGGACTTCCATTCAGCAAGGCTGAACAGGCTACGGCTGCTGCTGAGTGTCAGATCTGCCAACAGCAGGGACTAAGACTGAGTCCCAGATAGGGCATGATTTCCTAGGATGATAAGACAGAAACCTGGTGGCAGTTTGATTACACTGGACCACTTCCTCCATAGAAAGGGTAATGCTTCATCCTTCTTGGAGTAGATACTTTTCTGGTTTTAGATTTGCCTTTCTTGCATATAATTCTTCTGTCAAAACCACCATCTGTGGACTTATAGAATGTATTATTCTACATCATAGTTTTCCACACATTGGGCTTCTGAGGAACTCACTTCACACTAGAGAAGTGAGATAGTGGGCCCATGATCATTGAATCCACTTATCTTACCATGTTGCCCACTATCCTGAAGCAGCTGGCCTGACCACAAAATGGAATGGCCATTTGAAGACACAGTTACAGTGTGAATTAGGTGGCAGCATCCTGAAGAGCTGGGGCAGAGTGCTTCAGAAGACAGTATATACTTTGAATCAATACCCAATATATAGTCTGTTTTCCCCCATAGCCAGGGCCTAAGGGTTCAAGAATCCGGAGGTGGAAAGAGGAATAATTCCACTCACTATCACCCCTAGTGGCCCACCAGAAAATCTTTTACTTCCTGATCCCATGACCTTAAATTCTGCTGTCCTAGAAGTTTTGATCATCAAGGGAAAGTGTTCCAAACTGGAGCCACAACAAATATTCCATTGAACTGGAAGCTCAGATTCCTCCATGGCCATTTTGGGCTTCTTAAGCCAAAAGGCTAAGAAAGAATAATAGTGTTAGGAGGTGTGATTAATGCAGATTACCATGGGGAAATTAGATGCCTTCTTCACAGTGGAGATAAAGTTTATGTCTGGAGAGCAGGAGATCCTTTAGGACATCTCTTGATGCTGCCATGTCCTATGATTAAAGCCAGTGAGAAACTATGACAGTCTAATCCAGACAGATTAACAGAGGACACAGACTCTTCAGGTCACTTCCCCAGGACAAAAGCCAAGACCTATTGAGGTGCTTGCTGAGGGAAGAGGAAATTCAGAATGATTAGGAGAGGAAAGTCATTATAAATACCAGCTAAGGCTATTTTCTAGTTGCAGATAAGAGAATTATAATTTACATGAGTCTTTCTGTCATATTTCAAAACGTGTGTTTGTACAGATATTTGTGTTTTCTTTCCTCAGTTTCTGTATCATGTGATGTAACGTCAATTAAGAGAATATTAATGGGTACCATATTTAAATTTAACATAATAAAAAAGTCCCTAAAGGGACCTCACCACCTATTCTAAATTTGTAATGGATTTGCAGTTGTACAAGTGATAGTTATGTTAAGCATAATTATGATGTTGTTAAATACATCTGTTTGTAATTGTATGTGGGAAAGTTTTATTATAGTTAGGTGTTATTATGACCTGGTTATTGTTTTCAGTTAGAAATTAATCATGAAATAAGGAAACATGATTGTGCGTCAAGTCAACAAGGGATAGGTTTGCGATGGCTAGTCTTAGTCGTCAACTTGGCCACATCTGAAATTGACTAAAACTCATAAATGGAGGGCACACATGTGAGGGTATCTGCTTAATTTGACACGGTAAAAATCTACTTCTAATCCAGAACTTTAATCCAGATCTATCATGAGTCATACCTTCTGCTAGAAGCCTATATAAGCACATGAAAGAAGAAAGCTATTCATCTGTGACTGCTTGCACTCACCTTGCTAGCAAATCCATTCCTTTGCTGGCATTAGAGCCTACATCTTTGTGATTCTAGTACATACTGAAGATTAGTTCAGACATTCAGCCTCATAGACTAAGCAACAACTGGATTCTTGGACTGTCCATTCATAGTCAGTCATTTATGGATTAGCTGGCTCACAGCCTGTATGCCATTCTAATAAATCACTGTGTGTGTGTGTGTGTGTGTGTGTGTGTGTGTGTGTGTGTGTGTGTGTGTGT
>CAJQZJ010032031.1:6717814-6862957 GCA_907164525.1 Lophiomys imhausi | reverse complement strand
AGAAAGAAAGAAAGAAAGAAAGAAAGAAAGAAAGAAAGAAAGAAAGAGAATTCTCATTGTAAACCTATCAAAAGTAAGTGAGGGATAGTTATGTCACAGTCTGAATGTTGGCTTGGAAGTTTCTCCAGAAAACAAATTGGTCTATAACTTTTCAAATTAATCAAACACATATTTTCAGAACAGGGACAGACATAGATCCTTTTGTAACATACAGAATGAATAGCCTTAAATTCAAGTTACCTACAGAGTCTTTGTTATTTTCTCAGATTTTTATCAACATACCTTTACTGGATAATATTTATGTAAGCATTTATAATATCCATGTGTATGTTTAGGTATCCATGAATATCTTAGAACTTAGAAATGAATAAGACATACTTCATTATAAAGAAAAAAAGTTAGTGATTGTAACTATGGTGACACTGATTTGGGTTACCTCAAATACTGTGTTCCAACATGGTCTAGGTGTGGACTGGATACATTTAGAAAAAAAACATGTACAGCCATTAATCCCAAGGATTTTCAGACAAAAGGAACTCATAATCCTTCATTTCAGCAGTCAGGAAAAGGTTGGTTACACTGGCAGTATAGCCCAGTGGGAGGGCACTACATGGTAGACTGGAGTGACAAACAGCATGCAAATTGTGGCACTTCTGCTTGTGTTTAACAAAATGATTAAGATTAATAGCTACTGTTTATGGTACCTCTAAAACTAAAACAAATTTATTTTTAGACAAATTTAACTAAGCATCATTCTGAGAAGGACATTGTAGTATCTACAGTATCTGTAGACACTGCTTAACCAAAATAAATTGACTGTACATTGGTTTGGTATAGCTTAAAATGCAAGGAAAGAAATAAAAATGCATTTATCCATGTTCACCACTGATACTACAACTTTTTTGGTAGTCTCAGCTGGATTAATACAATTCTCAGAGTGTAATGCTACTCTGTATTTTAAAGTGTTATTTTATCATTCAGTAATGTAGCCCTTCTTTACACAGAGAATGTATCCCAAAGGAATAAAAGCAATACAAAAATTCTTTCATGAACTTATCTCTGTATCTAATCCTATATTTAACTCATATAATGGCCAATAAATTTACAAGTAGATACAGTATAATCATTAAAACTATTCTGACCATAATTATGAGCAATAATGGCATCTTTATTTATAATAACCAGAAAGGAAACAACCCAGATGTCCCTCAGCTGAAGAATGCATAAAGAAACAGTGGTATATTTATACAATAGAATACTATTCAGCTATTAAAAACAAGGAGATCTTACAATTTTCAGGCAAATGGATGGAACAAGAAAAGATCATCCTAAGTGAGGTAACCCAGATCCAGAAAGACAGACATGGTATGTACTCACTTATAATTGGTATTAGCCATATAGTACAGGAGAACCATGCTACAATCCACAGACCCAATAAAGCTAAGTAACAAAGTAAGCCCAAGGGAGAATGTTTGAAGTTCACTCAGAATAGAAATAGAAATAGACTCCAAAAGTGGATGAAGAGAGGAAACTGAGTGGGAGAGGGTGTGGGGAGGGGACGGAGGAGGGGATCAGGGATGGGGAGAGCAGGAGTGAGAGATGAGAAGACTGAGAGAGGGAAAGGAAACTGATGGGGCAGACTTCTCTAAAATAAGCTGGAGACATCTGACAGGGTATGCTCCTGGGAGGACAAGAGGGTGACTTTAGATGAGACTCCTAGCAGTGAGGGACAGGGGGATGAAAGTAATCACCTCAAAGCGTGTCAGGAATCCCAGTGTTGTGAAGGGCACACCAACCACCCACAAATGTTTCGACCCTACAGATGTATAGGGATAAAGATGGAACAGTGATGGAGGGAAAGGTCAATCAATGACTGGCACAACTTGAGTCCCACCCCATGGGAGAGAGCCAACCCCTGACACTACTAATGATACTCTGATAGGCCTGCAGAGAGGAGCCTAGGGTAACAGTCCTATGAGAGGCTTCACCCAGCAGCAGATCAAACAGATGCTGAGACCCACAGTCAAGCATTAGTCTGACTGAACCTAGTGCCCCCCATGCATACGCAATTGATTGGCAGCTCAGTCTTCATATTAATATCCTAGCAAGT
The DNA here is from genome assembly GCA_907164525.1 of Lophiomys imhausi. Taxonomy (NCBI): domain Eukaryota; kingdom Metazoa; phylum Chordata; class Mammalia; order Rodentia; family Muridae; genus Lophiomys; species Lophiomys imhausi. Next base: position 6,860,847 of record CAJQZJ010032031.1, on the reverse strand, counting down.
AGAGAGAGGACTGCCTTTTGGCAAGGACTCTGTTGCCAGGTTGTGGATCACTTTCCCCTAGCAAGGTTGCAATGTCTGGCCTCAATGGAAGAAGTTGCTCTTAAGCCTGATCTGACTTGATGACCTGGAGTGGGTTGGTATGTGGAGAAGCAGCTCCCCTTTTCTGAGAAGGGGGAAGAGGGTGGGAGGATGGAACTGGGAGGAGAAGAGGGAGGGGGCCATGATCAGATTGTAAAATGAATTAACAAATTATAAAAATACAAAAACCAAAAATAAATAAATCTGAAAACAAGAAAAAGCATCAAGTTATATATAAAAGAATTATTGTCTGAACAAGGATAGTAACAACAGACATGCTAAAGTGGACAGGGAAAAGTCCACAGGGCCTCAACTCTACACAAAGAACTACAGTCAACTGCAGAATCCTGGAAAATGGGAGAAATTATCTTCCTCAGAAAAGAGCACACCAATTGGTTATCCAGCAGTAATTGATCATCCCTAAAAACATTCATTTAAGTAATTATATATAGGCTGAGCAGGTTATATTTAAGAATATATATTTATATATACATATATACATATAACAACAATTGATGAAGAAAGAGGCCATAAATTTAAGAGAGTAAGGTGGGTACAAGAGAATAATGGAGGGTTAAAGGGGATGAGAAGGAAGGGAGAAATGGTGTATTTATATTATAATCTCCAAAAACAAAAGAAACAATAAAAACAGTCATCACTAAAGACAGTAACTGTTAACAAACCTTATAGAGTAAGAGAGAATAAGATGAAAACAATGAAAGTATCAACTATTACTGTTATGTTCAGAAAGTTCAAATAAAATCTTAAAACATTTTATTTTAATTTATTTATTTTCTCATGGTATGTTCCCTATGATTGGCTGGTGGAAGGACAGCTTGACTAAGGCCAGGACATATTTTTATGGGCAGTTCTGGGTGTAGCAGCACCCAGCAGCAGGCAGAAGTAGTTCAAGTTCACTCAGAAGGGAGATAGAAGAGACACCTAAAGTGGATAATGAGAGGGAACTGAGAGAGAGAGAGAGAGAGAGAGAGAGAGAGAGAGAGAGTTCCAGAAGTTTAGTCCATTGTAATGGTGGGGGAAATGGCCCTAGAATAGTAGATGAGAGTGACATCCTGTTTCACAGGCGGGGGGGTTTGTCTGGTGTGGGCTTGTGAAAAAATAAAAGCCACTCCCAGTGACATATTTCCTCCAACAAGGCCAACGCTATTCCAACGAAACCACATCTCCTAATACTTGTAATGCTTTCAAAGAGTTCTACTCCTTGGTGACTAAACATCCATATGTATGAGCCTATGGAGGCCCCTATCTTGTCTGTGTATGGATCATGGAGAGTGACAGTTGACTATAATAAACTTAATTAAATATTGACTCTTATTATAGCTCCTGTACTAGATATTGTGCCTGAAGGGAATGAAAATTATTAAAAGACCCCCTAAATCGGCAGTAGAACCAGGCCAGCCGCCAGGTGATTCCCGGAACTTAGCTGACCATAAACAGGTTAAAACCAAGAATGAAGGTCAATTGGGCCACGGGCCCCCAGGGCTTCAGGAACTGGCTGACCACAAAGTAGATAACAAAACAAGATTAGATTCATTCCTGAGACAAACAGATGTAGGATATTTCCCGCTGGTTAACTAATGGGCTGGGCTGGTACATTCCAGCTGTATTTCCCCTCCCCCTTGGGTTGTGGTAAACGATGGGCTGGGCTGGTACTTCCCACCTGTAATTTCCCCCACCCCCTTAATCTGTGGTGCTCCCCCATAAAATGTTGGACTCTCCCCCAAATCATGGTCGCGACTCCTAGCCCTGCGTGGGATATGAGTGGCGTCCCTCAGTGCACTGAGCCCCCCCCTTTCCCCTTTTTTCCCCCAAAATAAACCTCTTGCGATTGCATCAAGATGGTCTCTTGCGAGTTTTGGGGCGGCCGTGATATCCTGAGTGTCGGGTGAGGAACTTCCCTCCCCCGGGTCTTTCATGCCCTTAGTTGAACAGATTGAACACATCTCCTGATGCACACTGTGCAAGTGTTGGTCTAGGTATTGTCTTTATCTCAGTACCTTTCCAGAAGAACCACCAAAAGCAATTTCAGTTGGCAAGGGCAGCAGTATACCTTTACAAATTTGTCTAAGGGGTATACTAATGTTCTAACCCTGTGACATAACTTATTTAGAAGTGATCTTGATCATCTGTCTCTTCCAAAATATCACACTGTTCCACTATATTGATGGCATTATACCTATACAAAGTGAACAAGAGGTAGCAACCACTTTGGACCTATTTGTAATATATATGTGCATCAGAGGATAAAAAATTCAAAGAGCCTGCTCTTCAGAGAAATTTTCAGGTGTCCAGTGGTGTGGGTTATACAGAGACATTACTTCTAAGGTGAAGGATAAGTTATTGTACCTGACTCTTCCCATCACCCAGAAAGAAGCACAACATTTAGTGGCCTATTTGGATTCTGAAGACAGCACATTCCTCACTGAGGTGTTTTACTCTAGCCCATATACCAAGTGACCTGGAATACTGCTAGCATTGAGTCAGGCCTGGAACAAGAGAAAACTCTTCAGCAAGTGCAAGATGACATGCAGGATGCTTTACCACGTAGGCCGTATGATCAGCAGACCCAATGTGGTATCAGTAGCAGATGAGGGTGAGGTTTGAAGCCTTTGGCAGACCACTGTAATGAATCACAAAGGAGGTACTTGGGAGTTTGGGCCAAGGCTCTACCATCATCTGCAGAATTTTATTCTCCATTTAAAAGGCAGTTCTTGGCTTGCTCTTGGGCCTTGGTAGAAATTGACCATCAAGGAGCCACCAAGTTACCAAAAGACTAGAGATGCTCATTATCAAATTGGTATTATCTGACCCACCAAGCCATAGAATAGATTGCACACAGTGGTGGCATTATGAATCCTGAGCATGTCCTGAAGGCACAAAAAAGTAACTTGAGAAAGTTTCCTAAAAGATTATGGTTCCTCCTGCCAGTAAAAGACACCACATAACTTAGTTGCAGAATGCAAACAAACAAACAAAAAATGCTGGAACTGAATTGGAAGCTTCCTCCCTAGTAGTTAGCAGCTTGGGGGAAAACACAGCAATGGTTTTGTATGCAGGTTTCAATGCAAAATGTAAGGGGTTAGTACCTAGCAGGGAGACTCGTGCCCTATTTTGTAAGCCCATGGCTGAGAGGAAATGGATACCCGGGTTGAACCCACTACTTTGCTTCACTAAATGGACATGTTGTCCTGCTCCCTGTTAAATATTTATACCTATAGGTGAGAGCTGTCAGTCTTCATTAAAGGGTGTTTTCTTTTTAATGAATGGCATTTAGTGAAGATACTCAGGAATGATTAAGGTACTGATAGCAAGAGACTGTTAAGTACTCATCTTGAGTACCTATATCACCTTCTCTTAGACTCAGGGAACTTTATGACATAGTGAATAAAACTAACATAAGGACCAAACAATAGGAAAGGCCATGAACTGCTGTCTCAGAGCACTCATGAGCCCTGCATAAGGCTCAGACAGCAAATATCCAGCCATAGACAAGGGAAAGTGGAAGCGGTCTCCTAAGACATCACTCTGCTGAGGAACTTAATGGCAGTGAAGAGCTGCTGGAGAATAGGGTGTGGTCTTCAGTTATGTAGTCATTGATGAGTCACTCATACTAAGTGAGTAGTTTCATACCAGTGCTCATTGAGTGGCCCTAGTTAAGCCCATTTTGCCATAAAGAAAAAAAGATAAAATCTATAAAATTATAACAGAATATTTATATTTAAAAGCACTTATATTTATTAATACTTAATAATCACCAATAAAATACCTAAATCTATAATCTAAAATCTATAATCTATCTAAAAACCACTATAATATCTAAGAACATTTAACTAACACTATTTTAACTTTCTTAAAAGGATATTAATATTCTAGTTGTAGGTCTGTGCAGGGTGACTTGGTTTACAGCAGTCCCATTGAAAGACCCGGGGGAGGGAAGTTCCTCACCCGACACTCAGGATATCACGGCTGCCCCAAAACTCGCAAGAGACCATCTTGATGCAATCGCAAGAGGTTTATTTCGGGGGGAAAAGGGGGAAAGGGGGGGCTCAGTGCACTGAGGGACGCCACTCGTATCCCACACAGGGCTAGGAGTCACGACCCTGATTTGGGGGAGAGTTCAATATTTAATAGGGGAGCACCACAGATTAAGGGGGGGGGGGGAATTACAGGTGGGAAGTACCAGCCCAGCCCATTGTTTACCACAACCCAAGGGGGAGGGGAAATACAGCTGGAATGTACCAGCCCATTAGTTAGTCAGCGGGAAACATCCTACATCTGTTTGTCTCAGGAATGAATCTAATCTTGTGGTCAGCCAGTTCCTGAAGCCCTGGGGGCCCGTGGCCCAATTGACCTTCATTCTTGGTTTCAACCTGTTTATGGTCAGCTAAGTTCCGGGAATCACCTGCGGCTGGCCTGGCTCTACTGCCGACTTAGGGGGTCTTTTAATAATTTTCATTCCCTTCACCATCAGATAATATCTTCTAAGCTTAAAGTCTGTTGGGCCTTACTTTGCCAGTTCACAAGACCAGTTTATTTCTACCACCAAATTGTGGCTGGTTTATAAAGCCATTCCAATCACCAAACTGAGGCCAACTTTTTTCATCAGCTAAGACTCGCTTCATGATCTCTCTGGCCCCAGGCAAATCTCACAGCTGGTCAAAAGTCTCTACTTAAAAGTGTGTTGCAAGATAGTATGAATGTTGAGTCACATATAGACCTTTAAACTCATGGAGTTGGGTAGATAGTAGAATGTTAAAGTCAGGGGCCAAATAGGTATAAACTGAACATTGGGAAGGTATACTGGGCCAATTTACTCTCATAAATGTGGCATATTTATATCTATTGTTTTGTATAATACTTACTGTTATAAGAGAAGGAACCAGCTGTTGGACTGAAAGGGGAAACTTCTGGAGGGAAGAGGGTGGAAGGGCGGGATAGGAAGGGGAATAGGGAGGGGTTTGTTACTGAGATGTAACTTGAAGAAAAAAAAATATTTAATTAAAAAAAAAAAAGTCTCTACAAAAGGCTGCTGACCTTCACTCTCCTGTCTGCCCTTTGTGGTGCCCGTGAGCCCCAAGTCAGACACCTTAAGGGAACCTCTCTCTCAGCAGGTTTTATGCCATGCCTTTGTCTCTATCACAATCTAAATTCAGTTAATAGCATGCCTTGCTGCGTGCTTCTCCAGCATGAGTTCTCAGTAGGTGAGGGCAGGAGGAAGAGAGAAACCTCGTAGAATTCTCTGGTTTATATATGGTATTATCTCATCATCCTTGGCAGTCTCAAGCGTCCAAAGTCTCTTAGGATTTCCAGTGGTCCTGTTGGTGTGGCAACCTATGTCATCTGCGGGGCATGTGTGTTTCTCAGCCATGCCCTTTCAACAGGCTAATACATTTTACAAAGTCAGCAACTTCAAAGGATGCCACGCCAGTCCAATTTCCCTATGAGCTACCACATGCAAAGCTGTACTGCCTACTAATTTTACTAAAAAGGCCTAACTTCTACCACATAAAATATCAGTGATGCTTAATGATAAAATCATTATGTATTGATAAATCTCTCTGAGTTTATTATTGACAGAAACTGTACATTAGAGACTAATAAATGGTAAATGTGCATTTCTTTTAATCTAAGTTTACACACCTCTAGAATTTTGTTTACGTATCTTGGGAATCTGTTATCTACGGATTCAGAACTCAATTTATGCCATACTCTTTCTTATGTACTTCCTGGCTTAAATATTGTTTAATGGATATTTATGAGCACAATGTTGTAAATATTTATGGGGTACCATGCAATTGATGACATCCAAGTACCATGTAATGTTTAAATAAGAGTAAATAGCTCTATCTCCTCAAATGTTCATCATCTCATGGTATAAAAATTATAAAATTAACAAACCTCTGACATAAAAATTCACAAACTTCTGGGTTTTTTCAAATGTATATTTCTGTTTATCTTTATCATTAGTCACCCAACTTTGCAATTCATACTACAGCATCTTTTTTACTTTATTAATTTTTAATTTAAATTTACTTTAATAGAATACATAAGTGTTTTATTTATAGTATTTCAACCTTCCCTCTCTCCCTATAACTCTTCCTTTGTCCCCCACTCCCTCTTAACTATATAATCCCCTCTTTAATTATTATTGTTACTCACACAAACACACACACACAGTGCTCTTAGTTCATTTAATATTGTTTATATGTGTATATATTTAAGATGATCACTTGGGACTGGATATGTATTAGTGGGATAATCCTTGGAAAACTGATTCTCCATTTCTCAAAAGTCACTCATTATCTATAGCTCTTTTTTCAGAGGTGGGGCCTTGTGAGATTTCCACTAAATATTTTGATATGCCAACTGGTTTTGTCATTAAGCAGGTCTTGTTTAAGCAACAATATTGTTTAAATTCCATGAGTATAGCTCCATTTCCATGCTAGGAAACAGTGCTCTTGCAGTCTTTACATGTCCACTTCTAAGACGCTCTCATTTTTAGGTATAGTGTTATGTTGCAGATGTATAGAATGAGGTGGGACACCCCAGGCTAGTTGCTCTCTACACTGTAACCAGTTGTATATTTCTGTGATACCCTTTCTCTGCGATAAAAAGATACTTCTTTAATGAGGGGTAGGTGTTATGATTATCTGTGGATACAAAGATAAGTATTTAAAATGCAGTTAGAAATTATGAAAATGGTAGTTGTAGGTTATCCTCTGGGGTCTATGACCTCATCAAACATGGTAAGCTAGGTTTCAGTACCAGGGATGGATTTCGTCCTATTGGACTTTTGTAGATGTCTTGGAAGACTGATCATTGTCCATAGACTATTGGTTCTTTTTCTCCCTTGGTATTTTGTATAGCACTTTTGAATTCTATGTGAGCTAATCATCAGGGAGGAAGTTTCCTAGTCAATTTTAGCTGGATTCCAATAATCCATTTCTCCAAAATAGGTGGTATCTTCAGCAATAGGGATTTATCATTGAATTTTATACCAGAACTTGTAGCTTATAATTATAACTAGAGTCTTATAATTATAACTAGAGTCCATTGATCAATTTTACCTTTATCTCCCCAATTCCTCCTCAATCACTGGATAGTCATGAGGAAAATGATGGGAAGTTTATTTGTTGAGTTTACATAGTAGTACTAACTGCACTATAGTCTATGTACTTTCTGTAATAATATACTCTATGGAAAAAAGAGAAGGAAAAAAATTGTGTGCTTGCTTCAATCTCATGCATCCCCTTGAAATCTGTTTTCAGTTTAGTATTTTTTGAACCAGGTCTACAAAGATGAGAGAATAAACGGTCAATATATGTTTTCACATGTTTCTCTTATAGGTAGATTCTAGATGTTAGATACACACACATACACATAGAAGGGAGACTAAAAGAAAGAGATAAGAGAAAGTGGGGGATTTGATAACAAAACAAGATCAAAGTACATAGCATTCTTAAATTTTTATGAAACAGTACCAAATACATTAAATATGCCCAAACAAAAGTGAAAACGAAATTAAGAAGTCTTTTAGGAATTTTAAAGGGTAATGAATGAGAATAAAATAGGGAATTAAAGATGTGAATTTTTTGTTAAATGTCTATTAGATATATTTTTCTCTCCAACACGTATCTTCTTCCAATTCAGATTCACCTTTATTCTTCAATAACAGTTACTCTATAATGAGCCTAATAGAAAGTCAAGGGTAAAAAATGATGAAAGCTGGACCTCAGATATCTTACATAAGTGACATGTTGAGGAAAGGCCACCTCGATGCATCATATGAGTGCAGGACTATTTACTATTTATTATGCAATTTGTGGGGTTGTGACGTAAAGATCAGGTCTAACCCAGAAGTAACCCACACACTCTTTCTCTAGATTCAGAGACTTGTTTTTCAGAAGAAATATCTACTTTGAACACTTTCCAAAAAAGTGCTTTCTACCACATTCTCAAACAACTTTTTCATATTTTTGGAAATTCAAAGTCTCCATGCCTATACTTAAATTTGTTTCAAATGCTTGATACAAAGTGATTAGACAACAAATCATCATTTATTCCCAGTTAATATTTTAAATAAAATATATAATATAAAATTTAGAACATTTAAATTACTACCTTTGAATGTGTGAACAGAGACAAAATATACAAAACATATTTGAAACTTCTTAATTATGTTTACTTTTAGTTGGACTCTTTTCCTCCTACTGGCTTGCCTCATCATTCTATATATGAGGGCATGTGCCTAGTTTTACTGCAACTGTCATTTTCAGTTGATATCCCTTGGAGGCCTGCTCTTTTCTGAAGGGAAAAGGAGAAGTGGATCTGGGAGAAGGGAGGTGGGGAAAAAGGACTGGGAGAAGTGGAGGGGTAAAACTGTAGTAGGGATATAATATAAGAAGAATACATATGAAATAAATAAATAAATATTTAAGAAAGGAAGAAAGAAAGAAAGTTCTATTTAACTTCCCCTTCCCAGGGAGATCCTTGTCTCCCCTTAAGCCCTCCTTGTTACTTAGCCTCTCTGGGTCTGTGGATTGTAGCATGATTGTCTTTCACATAACAGCTAACATCCACTTATAAGTGAGTACATACCATGTTTTTTTCTTTCTGGGTTTGGGTTATCTCACCCAGGATGATTTTTTTCTACTTCCATCCATTTGCCCACAAATTTCAAGATGCCATTGTTTTTAAGAGCTGAATAATACTCCATTGTGTAAATGTACCACATTTTCTTTATTCCTTCTTCAGTTGAGAAACATCTAGGTTGTTTCCAGTTTCTGGATATTATGAATAAAGTTGCTGTGAACATAGCTGAGCAAGTGTCCTTGTGATAGGATGTAATGTCCTTTGGATATATGCCCAGGAGTGGTATAGCTGGGTCCTGAGGTAGATTGATTTCCAATTTTAAACTATACAAGTTTTACCTCCCAGGAGCAGTGGAGGACGTTCCCCTTGCTTCACGTCCTCGCCAGCATGAACTGTCCTTTGTGATTTTGATCTCAGACATTCTGACAGGTGTAAAATGGAATCTCAAAGTCATTTTAATTTGCCTTTCACGGATGGCTAAGGAGTGTTTCTCAGTCATTAGAGATTCTTCTGTTGAGAATTCTCGGTATAGATCTGTACCTCATTTTCTAATTGGATTATTTAGTTTGTTGAGTTCTGGATTATTTAGTCTTGTTTCTTGAGTTCTTTATATTTTGGATATTAGGATATATGTTACAGCTGAGTAGCTTACTGTTCTTGTAGGAATCCTAACAGTGGGAAATGGAATTGTCCCTGACTCTTTTGCCTACTTGTCAGACCCTTTTCCCTAATTGGGTTGCCTTGTCAAGCCTGACAAGGTCTTGCCTGGTCTTATTGTAGCTTGCTATGCCATGTTTGGTTGATGTCCTTGGAAGACCTACTCTTTTCTAAGGGGAGGGTATGGGGGGATGGATGTTGGGGAGAGGGTAGTAGAGGGGAGAGAATTGGTGGAGGGGAGAGTACAGAAAGTGCAGTCATGATGTAATATATGAGAGAAGAATAAAAAGAAGAAAGAATGAATGAATAGAAAAAGAAAGAGAAAGAGAGAATAGAGAATTTTAATAAAAAAACATTGTAAAGATCTATCAGATACAGTATAATTATTTTAGTTTTTCCATAAAATTATGGAATGTGTTTCAATTTAAAATAAAGTTGCAAAACATACTTGTTTAGAAAAACACAGATGTACAATGTAACAATAACTGTATAAATGAGCTGAGAGTAAAATAATTAGCATACATCTAATATTAGATAAAAAACACAGTTTTACTAATATAATACTGTCATGCAAATTCAAGAAAGAGTCTTCACTTCTATTTCTATTTCAGTTCCTGCACCCAACATCCAAAATTACAATGTTATCACTGCTAGATATATTACACATTTTTGTTTAATTTCAACATCAGTAGTGGTTACACACAATTACTACAAATTTGTAGGTAAAGAAATTTTATGGAAATTTGCTCAAATTTTCAGAAGTTGAATAAATTTCTGGGATTGCAATTCAGACTTACAATAGACTATTATCTAATTACTGGATAGACATCTCTCTATGACAAAGAAACTTGTACTTGAATGGTTCTTCAGCATCCAAGAAGGATTTGAAATACAGTAGGTGCTCAGCAATGAATTACTGAACTAAATGGTTCTTTAGAGATAGAGTTCACATTTTAAATAAAGATTTTTTTACATAAGAATAGAAACAAGACAAAAGTATGTTAACCTTTTCTGTATCTTTTGTTTTCCTGCAGCAATAAGAATCAGTTTATATTTACTTAAAAATAAACTAGTTTTCAAGTTAAATATATAGTTTTAAACTACCTTTTTTTGGTTACTACCAACAACAATGTAGTTTTCAACACTATATTTCTTTATAAGATTACACACACTAAAAAACTTCAGATATTAAAAAATGTGTCTTTGATGTTGTTATCATAGAAGCATGTTGCCTCTTTGAGAAGCAAGAACTTGTATTTTTTTTTTTTTTGGCATGCTTCTAAATCTCCAAGTCTCTGATGACAGCATTCTCTCATAATTCTTTTTAATATCCATTAAGTCAGAGAATAAACAATCTTGTAGTGTGACAAAATATTAGGCATTCTAACCTAGCTTCATCAGACAGTCCAGACTACACATGGAAGCCAAAATATTTTTATTGTCTTTTTTAACAAACCATGGTTTTTAAAACAGCACAAAATTAGAGCATTAAGTGAGACTTTGCTAGTAATTTCCCAGAATAAAGCTATTGTTCAGAAGCAGGTTGATTAAAATTAATATAGTTGAGGTAGTTCAAAGAAAATGGAAATTACATGTCTACTTTTTAGAAAATATTACCATAAACATTTTAATCTACTTTTCATAATTCTCATATTAGAAATAAAAGGGATAATAAGTTAAATCAATTTTCCAGGATCTAATTCAGTGATCCTTATTGGTCTCTATCAATGTTCTTTGCTTCTTATCATGAGTTAACCTTGGATCAGCAAAATTTCTCTAAGCCTTTGGTTTCAGTAGTTTAGAAAATGGATTGTCTATCTGGCTTCCAAAGATCATGTTCTATCATGCTAGATAAGAAACCATTACTTAATATGATTTGGTAATATACCAAATTAGATAGAAATGAACCATACATTTTTAAAATTAATTTTATCTTTTCTTTCCACTATCCAGTGATATTAAAACTAGATGCAAACAATAAAATTGTAATAGTAGCTTGAATTATTTTATTAAATATGTTAATAACTGTTAATTGTATTCTCACATAATAATTTTTAATAGTAAATGAGTCCATTACACCTATTATTCATAGATAAATTCTAAAAGACAGTCTATTTAAATAGTCTACTTTCTATGATTTAAATACCACAGATTCTCCATTGATTGTTTGCTCTATCCCTCATCTGATAGCAGTAGTCAGCACACTGAGAATCTATATTGTTAAAACTTTTAATCTATTATGTTCAAAATTGTCTTAGGATTCAAACTATTTGACCCACTGATTAAAATTATTTAGTGTTATTTAAAATAATTATTTCACAATATCAAATTTCCCAATAAACTTTTCAAATATTATTAATAAACCCTGTTATTTCTCAAAATCCTAATTAAAGTGGACACCACAAAATATCACAAGTCAGCCAAACAGGGGTGTTCTGGATTAGAAAATGAGAATATTTCATATTAAACTTCTTACAGAGTGTTAACTCTTGACATGTATGCACATAGATTTTATGGATACATGAAACTGAGTCTATGATCAAATTTTTGACAATATAACTTTTCTATGAAGAGACATTATAGATGTCAACACATTATCAAATGGATCCATGATCACAAAAAGCTAGCAAACACAACACTAATTTTAAAGCAAGCTGCTGCATATCTCTCAAACCTGACTTCTTAATATCATAAATTTAGACCAAATGATTTGAAAGGCAGATCCTACGTTAATTATGTGCTATTCTGTTAGAAAGCCTGAACTTACTCTCAGGATCTCTCCAGTCTTTTCACTGTATAATGTGGATTTATTTTCCAAAAAGTGAAATATAGGTTACTTATTTTCTTCTTCACTGATGTTCTCACTTCTTGGTTTCTCAAAGTATAGACTAGTGGATTTAGAAAAGGGGTGAAGATAGTGTAGAAAACAGAGAGACTTTTGTCCACTAGAAAGTTTGTGCAAGGCCACACATAAATGAAAATGCACGGTCCGAAGAACATTAACACAACTATGAAGTGTGAAGTGCAGGTGGAAAGAGCCTTAGACGATCCAACTGAGGAGTGGTCCCTGATAGTGACAAGGACCACAATGTAGGAAATGAGCAAAAGCAGAAAACTTACAAGAGCAATAATACCGCTGGTCGAGACCATGAAGATACCAAGAACATATGCATCTATACACGCCAGTTGGATTACCAAAGGAAGGTCACAGAAGAAACTGTCTACTACATTTGGACCACAGAAGGGTAGGTAGAGGATAAAAACTAGTTGACTCATTGTATGTAGGAAGCCTACCGTCCAAGAAGTTAGCACAAGTCCTACACACACTTTTTGGCTCATAATTGTTGAATAGTAGAGAGGTTTACATATGGCAATATACCTGTCGAAAGACATGGAAATCAACAGTACAATTTCAGTTCCAGTGAAAAGATGCAAAAGAAAGATTTGAGAAATGCACCCCTCAAAAGAGATGGTCTTGGGGTGATCAAAGAAGTCCATGATCATCTTTGGTGTTGCAAAGGAGGAGAGGCATATGTCAATCAGAGAAAGGTTGCTGAGAAGGAAGAACATGGGTGAGTGGAGCTGTGAGGTGGAGAGGACAGTGAGCAGAATTAGGAAATTCCCAAGCATTGTCACTAAATAGAAAATAGAAAATGCAATGAAGAAAAATATCTGAAGTTCGGGAGAATCAGTAAGTCCAAGTAACACAAATTCCGATACTCTGGATTGGTTAAGCCTCTCCATCTATCTGTAGACTCTGCTCTGTAGTCATAAAAGACACAAAATTATAGTTCTGGGAACACATAATATTTCTGTAACTTCATATGATGAACTTGTGATATTACTTAATAATTATCTATCTCACTGGTTACCTAAAGTCCATCGGAAAATGTTTGTAGGTGCAAGACGTTGTCGTTTGGGACCACTTAAGCAACTGATCCTGGGTAACACATGAGAAGCACAGGCTCTTGGATCTGTCCAGCAGGAAAACACAGTGCACATCAGACTGAGAATCGTAATCCCAACCACACCTATGATTCTATAGTTAATCTGACTACACCCATGCTTCAAGCACACACCTACAGGAAGGTAAATAAGTTCATGGGATGTACTAAATAATACATATACAAAAGAATAAGGGCTGAGCTCTCAAGGCTTTTTCTTATCCTAAAGAAGTGGAATTATTTTTTGAAACAACTATTCTGACAGTGTGTTTAATTAAAAATGCAAAGAATATGATAATTTAAAAAAGATTCACCCAATCCCTATGAAAGTGATAAATTGCTTACTTTTATATTCTTAAGCTCATGAAATTACTAGTGACCAAAAGTATACTTGTAAACATTCTAGAGGTAATCTCAACTTATATCATGTTATAATCTTAAAAATTGTTTTAAAGTTAAAAACATAAAACTATTCCATGTTTTCTCTTTTAGCCCTGTTTATGTAATGCAAAATTAGTGTATTAAACCGAGATAAGATGTTTAGAATCATATTTTCAGCATACAGATCATTTTTAAGTTAATTTTTCCATTTACAGTTCTAAATTTTGAAAACTTTATTGTGTACTAATGTCTATCAAATTGTCAAAAACATAGTGCAAATGAAATAAAAATCGGTTCAGGCTGATGAAGGCTAAGGTGAGAGATGAGGCTTACTCCTCTAGTCATCGAATGCGCTGCACACTTTTGACCAAAGAACGTGTAACCATCTTGTTTGTAAAGTGCATGTTTATTACAAAAACTTATCAAGCATAAATCAATCAAGTAAATAATAATATAATGTGATTTCAGCTCAGTTAGTTATAAAAAAAATCTGTACAGCACCAATATAACTTCTTTCTTCATTTTTATATAAACCAATATTTTTACAGGTAAAATTATGAATCCTTTGCTATATTAAATCATTTTGGAATTATCAACATATTTCATCTATAGTTTTGATAATAGTTTGACTACTAATAGATATGTCAATATATCTAATCTTATATATTATTCTTCTTTGAAAGAGTGATTTTTACTTCTTATTTTATATACAAATTTTCTAAGTTCACTGAAAGTGATTAAAATTTAAATATATGTATGAGACAGATGATCTATGCCAAGAAATCTAAAGTTTCTATAATAACATTTAGGTTATTTTTGTATTTGTACAGTTAGAAAAGAATGAAATCTGTCATAAATTCAGAGGATGGTCAAATAGAAATAAAATCAATAAACTCTGATTTTTCCCACTGTTTCTCTTTCATTAATTTACTTCTAATGATGTTCAAAATGTGTTTAAAATAGTAATGAAACATGTATTAGAAAAACATTTCATGAAAAGTTGAGACTAGGATTGAAATTGCTTTCTACTGAAGATTAACACTGTCACACACAGACACACACACACACAGAGAGAGAGATCAGTTCTGCTAATACCAATGTCATTCAGTGAACACTGTTGAATGTGGTCTCCTTCACTGAACTTATAGTTCAGCATGTGCTATGGTTTCTAGCTAAAGAATAGCTCTTAGTAAGAATTAAAGCAACTCTTCCAAAATAATTTGGCTTCTCTTTTGAGCACTTAACACAAAATTCCCACTCACTGCATCTTTGGCCTTCAGAGAAGAAATATTACGTCAGTTGTTCAGTTGTGGCATACCCCATAGCTCATTTAGGAGCAGGAAGATGACAAAGGGGAATAAAGCCCAATTGTTGTACAAAATAAGAAAAGTGTACTCTCCAAGTTCCAATCTTCCTCATTGTTTTGTCCTTACTTGCTACTGGACATTCAATGCCCAAATTTAAAATTATTACCATTAATACTATTCTTCATGTAAGTAGCTTACTGTTCTCACAAAGAAGAAAATACACTTACATACCACTTACTTGCACATACTCACTTTCCTTTTACATGATTAATAAACATTGTTACAATTTTTCAGATAACAAAATTGAAGTGCTCTTAAAAAAGGAACCATCACTCGGTAGTTAAGAGTAATAATAATGTTTTTGACCTAGGCCACATCCCAGCAGCCTTTCAACCTGCTGACCTCTTTAGTTGTGAGAGTTAGATTAGATGATTTATGTGAAGTTCTTAGCATAGCTCCTGGGTGACAGCCAAAGACATTTCTGGGATTGCAAATAAAAATGCTCATAAATGATCCTTGATTTAATCTTATTAGTAATAATTGATATAACATAATACAACAAAATATTCTAATCTTGCTTGAATTTAGGGATTCAATAAAACACCATGCTACCAAAGCAATTAAATTTTCTTTCAGGCAAAATTATTTAATTTATATTAAATGTTTGGCTTACACATTTTGCTATTTTCTCATACTTCCCTGACAGTGGTTTAATTATGATGGAAACTACTCTTATGATAAAAGAACCTAACCATAGATGAAGCTCTTCATCTCTAGACAGGCAACCTAATCACTCTGCAATAGAATATAGTCTGTCTTCTTTTTTCTTCAAGTTAAATATACTTTTTCTTTATTATATATATATATATATATATATATATGTACACACTTTATATAATTGTTAAACAAGTACCAACTTTTGTTACCAGGAGACACAGGCCACAATTTGCTCTCAAGATCTTCAGTATCATATCCAAGTTTTAACCTACATACCAGCTACACAGTCAGAATATGTTTCACCACATCCAAAAAACTGTGTAGGTCTTCTGAAATCACAATGGTCTTAGCAAGCATCAGTATCCAGGAACACGAATATTTATTTTCTCCTGTCCAGATATGGAAGCCTCTAGAAGACAGTGACATTTGGTAGATCAGGGATTAGATCCTACTATCTACTGCAGTGGGAGTTATTAAAATGCTGAGGTGTCTTTTCAAAGTTGCAAAGAGAACTGTGGGTGTGTCTCTTTTATTTAAGATATTTTCATGATGAAACAGTGTTCTTTAGAGAAAACAGTACAAGTGGAGCCTGCCTAGGAGAGGAAGACAAAGAACAAAATTACAAAGATATTTCCATTTACACTCCAGTGTTCAACATATCAAAATTGGAAACTATTCTTTAAGGCACACCAACTTATCTCCAAAAGATACATACTTTCTATAGCACCAGTGAATTTAAGTTTCTGATGAGACATTAAATACTTAGCAAAGACAAATAAATATAAAATTGGCTCTTTCTGTGAACAGGTTAATCCTACATAAAGTATGTCACAAAGCCCAAAGTACCTTGTGTACAATAATTTCAATTAAAAATTGTGTGTGTTTCTATGATATGTGTGTGTTGGTATGTGCATCGTATATATGTATCTGAAGCTTGTAAACTAGGTTTCTATGGGCCTTTTCTTTTTAAATTTAAAATTTTTTAAGCTATGTATTTATTCCATTTATTTTATACACATAAGTATTTCCCCTGCATGTATGTGTACTATTTGTGGACCTAGTGGCCACAAAGACCAGAAGAGAGCAATGGATGCCCTGGAACTGAAGTTCCAGATAGAAGCTGGAAACTGGACCCAGGTTCTCTGCAAGACAGCTGAGGTTCTAAATAGCAGAAACATCTCTCCAGCACAATGTTATCTTTTTAAACATCCTTACTGTTAGTTATCTTTCCCCTTATCCTCTTCTCGGCCCTATTTGTTTCTCCACCTAAACTTCCCCCCATTATTCCTCATTTGCCCCTTCATATTGAAAAGTTACAGATCACCACTCTTTATTAAGAGTATAATGAATCCTCTAGCCAGCTAAGAGAAGGTTCACGTCTGGAAAAAGACTCTTGCTTTTTATTTGTTTGTTTGTTTGTTTTAAGTAGAGGATACAACCATATCATGCCATGTGCAGGCTGAGGAGTTTTTGACAATGTAAACTTGGATCTTGTAAAACATCATATATAAGGCCATTCTTCCAGAGGAACAATTTGTATTCATCAGGACCCTTTCTCAGCCAAAGGAGAGCTTTGTCAGAGTTGTAAAACACTAGCAAGAGGAATAAGAAACTTTGCTGAAAAAGCAAATGTAGCCCCAGATTGGAAGAGCTCAGGTTAACATGACGCTGTCTAAGCCACTTCAATATCACCAGTGTTCTATAATCTCCTTTCCTTATGAGCCCCTCTGTGTCCCCTAGCTAGCTCCCTGGTATCTACAGGTATTCAACATTAAACATTTGCTAAAGACTCAATGCTAGGATCCACGTATGAGAGGCCTTTTTTTGTGTCAGCATTGTCTCATGCAAAGTACTTTTCCCAGTTACCTTGATTAACCTGAAAATTGTGATGGAAATTGCATTGGATCTGTAGATAGCTTTAGATAAAATTGTCGTTTTCACAAGATTAATCCCACGAACCCATGTGTATGGGATTATCTCTATCTTCTAGTGTTTTCTTCAAAGTCTTTGTCCAGTGTTTGACATTTTTCAGTGTAGATTATAGAGGCCCTTCACTTTCTCTGTTAGGTTTGTTTGGAGTTTTATCTAATTTTATTTTTCTATGGTAAATAGGATTGTTCCCATTATTTCTTTTTCAATATGTTTACCTTTAGTATATAAGAAGCCCTAGAATTACATCTAAGCTATTTTGACTTAGGGTCATTACTATGAGATTAGTAAATTTTGGGTAGGGCAAGTTGCTTTGTTTTTCATGGTACTTGTATATTTGCACAGGCATCTACCCATCTTGGGATTAGATCATTAGATCATGAGAAATTGTTGTTATTGTTGTTTTAATTAAAGTTGTCTCTTTTATTATCTTGTGATGTATTTTCAGTTTTCAAGAGATACTAGATTGTAGTACAATCATGATGATATTTTAATGATTTATTGATGTTTTAAGAACCAGGCTCTGTCTCCAATCCACCCCTGTGACTTTAGTGCTGTCCTCAGCAATAATCACTCTCTAGCAGATAACTTACTCTAATAATAGAGCAGTTTCAGAACTACTATCATGATAGAGACACTTTGTAAGTACCAGTTGGTATAGAGAATAGAAATAACCTGATCATACTGTGTTTATTAATATCTCAGTAATTGTGGGCACTAGGGGAAAGAAAAGAAATTAGAGGTAAGCAGTCACAGATATATTAGTAATTAATATGAGGTTGTTGTATGGGAAGTAGAGGATAATAATATACATAAGAATAGGAATACTAGAAGCAAAAGGAAAGCCTGGTTTGGAAATATGGGGCTTTGGGTTAATGGCAGACAAAAACGGTGGAGGTAAAGATATATGCCCAGATATCATAAACTAAGTGACCTCCAACACTTTGGGAGACATAAGAGTTAAAGAAATGGGTATAGAAAAAGGGAAAGGAGAGTAGAAAAGAAAAAGAGCAAAACAATAAAATTCATGAAGAGTAGAGGACCTTGTTGGAATGATACAATGGCATGCTGTACTATATAGAAAAATATAACTGAGTTGGGGCAGAGCTGGGTAGATACATAAGATGATGAAATAATCAGAAGATAACAAATAGATTTAATGGATTAAGGAGACCTAGGTGGAGATAAAGGTAAAATGAAATCAATGACAGAGATGTTACTTTTGTCTCCTTTGAAGTTCTTCAACTTTGTCTCCCTTATCTTGGTCTGGGATAAACTGTGTGTTAATTTTTCCAAGTTTAATTCTTCTTTTGCGAACTTTCCATTTCCCTTGCATGTAAAGTTTTCTTGACTGTTTTCTATGAGCTATGGAGAGTCAAGTCCAGTTCCATCCATCTGTGGTTGCTTTATTCCCACAGGGTTGACAACTGTGGGTGGCTATATTGTGAGGTAAGCATATTTTGGAGCCTAAGGTCAGTTCCCACAGCTGTGCCTTTTTCTGTTGGGGTGTTGATGGTGGTCCTGGCAGAAGTAACTGGGAACTCTTTTTGTAAAATTTATTTTGACACAACTTTGGTATATTCCCTAGCAGAAAATAGGGAGAAGTTCAGTGCAATGCTTTTTTCTAGGCATGACACATCTAACACAGGCATAATCTCACAGTAGTTGTGACTGACTGCAATGGGCTTTCAGAAGACTGGGCCTGAAGACAATCATAAATGAGGAAGGGGCCCTACCCCCTCTTTGCTGGATAATTTGTGAGGGATGGACAGACATTGTCTTTGGTTGTCTGCCTGTTGATGAGCTCACAAGGCTCTAATGAGTAACTCCAAAACCATAATCACCTATAGAAGTAGTTATTAAATTATTAGCAGTATTTATATTACAATTAATTGGTTGGCAGCGTTAATCTTTTACCCATCATTATAAATGATCACACAGAGACACCTGATAGATTTTAACAAGCTTTAGCCTGGATTGTGTAATCTAAGTCCATCTAAACTAACTTTTAACACTATTCTCCAAGTAAGACCCCAATATATACATACATCTCCTTGGGCTGTTATTCTCCACTCCAGGCTGATGTTCCAGGCTACATGAAATGATCTTCTTCCATCTAACCCCTTGCTCCTTCTCCTTCCTCCTTCTTCCTGTTTGTTCTCTTCCCCTGATCCTCCAAAAAAAAAAAAAAAAAAAAACCCTCCAACCTCTTTCCTGCCTACTTCTCTTCTACCCAAACCAGACTGGGGGCAATTTGTAAAAACCAATCAAAGAAGTTTGGGGGAATCAAGAGTTACAAACATCATTTTGGGGGCTACATGACTGCCCAATCATAGTAAGGGTGTCAGGATACAACCAATTAACAATTGAATACAAGCAGATGGGGCCCCATCAATCACCCAGATGGTACTGCTGGTTAAACCCAGTGGGTCACAAAACAAATAAAATATGTGTATGGGGGAAAGAATTATAGGGAAGATAATAGGTGTGGGGATGAAATAAGAGAGAGTAGGGAAGAGATTAATCAGAAAGTACTACATATGTATGAAATTTCAAAGAACTAATGTAAATGAAAGTTTTTTAACCTATTGCTTCAAGTTTTTTTTGTCCCTTTTGTGTTGTTCAGGCAGAAGGAGAATTCAGTTCCTGATACTCTACCATGATCACAGACAGAAATATTCATTTTATTTTAAGAATTATCCTGAAATTTAAACACTGGTTACTGAAATAGCTCAGTGGGTAAAGATATGGTTCATTCTAAGGACCTACAGGGTGGAAGGAGAACCAACTCCCACACATGTTTACTGAGGCATACACACACACACACACACACACACACACACACACACACACAGAGGGGAGGGACAGGACAGATAGAGAAAGAGAAATAGTAAATGAATGTAAAACATTTTTAAGAAATAAATAACAAAGTCAATTTACTATATGTGTCTACAGATGGTACTATAAAAGTGAGAAAAAATGAAAATATTTGTTTTTAAAATAAAAAACATACATGCAAACTTAATATACAACATTAATTTAATCAATATAAGTAGTAAAGACAGATAATTTCAATTGTTGTTGGCAAAAGATTAAATTGACAGAACATTTTGATTTGCACAGAGTAGAGCTTAAGGTTTAACTGAGATTCAATAGTGGTCTGGGCCAAGCGAGGGATGTCATCCTTTTTCACTTCATGTTTAGGCTGTCATATTGGTGAGAATTTATGAATGCAGCTTCTGATATTACTAGGAAACACAATCTGATCTTGTAAATGTCCTGATCTTCTGACTCGTACAATGTCTCTGTCCCCCTCTTCTGCAATGTTCTCTGAGAGTTAGGTGCAGGAATGTTTTGTAGATGTGTTCAACAGAACTAGACTATACATCTCTGTATTTTGATTGGTTGTGATTTTCTGTAATGGCCTCCTTCTGTTAGAAAAAGAAGTTTCCTTGATGAGGGGTGAAGACAACATTTATCTGTGGGTCTAAGGACAAATTGTTGTTAGAGATTATACTGGTATAGTAAATTTGTTTAGCTAGGTAAACAAGAACAAGCGTAACTTCCCTCCTGTTGAGCACATTTGAAATCCAATTGAAGAACTACTGGGTACCAACAAGGCATGTGTGTCACTATTGCGATCTTCAACACCACCCTGTCCACACTGCTATTGCTACCAAATGACTAACACAACTGCCCAGCCCCAGGGTCTCTTTGAAGTCTCCTTGAGCAAACGACTGCCCAGCCCCAGGGTCTCTTTGAAGTCTCCTTGAGCAAACGACTGCCCAGCCCCAGGGTCTCTTTGAAGTCTCCTTGAGCAAACGACTGCCCAGCCCCAGAGATAAGAAAACAGCCAGGGTCAAAGTTCCTGACGCTCAAAGCAGGGCCCCTCCTCTAGGAATTTCACCAACGACGAAGCTAGCCTCTTGCCTTTTGCATCAATTTTATGTCTGTTTCTCATTGAGGGTAGGCAGAAAGATAGGGTGATGACCCCCCAGGGGGGGGTAGGCCATACATTTGGTGCATTGGCCAGGAAGAACTGACCATTGTGAGAATGGACGTGGATGGATCGGAGAAAACTAGGTACCAAAGTTGTCCTTGACCTGTTTCTTTGTTTGACTCTCTATGCTTCTGTTCTGCCTGTTGCATGTTCTTACTCTCATTTTGTTTTCAGTGCATTCGTGAACAGTCTGAGGAAGTTTGCCTGAGTTGGAAACGGGAAGTTTGTGCGAGTCTGGAAATGCGGAAATGCATGTAGGAAGTGGCAAGCAGATACGCTGGGCAGACGTGCCATTGATGCCACAATCAAGGGAGATATGGGGAGACTTTCCTGATTTCCCAGACGGTGTCCCAGAGTGATTCCAGGCCCCTGTCCTTTGGTCGGGGCATGGCCACTGGTCCCAGGGTGCTAGTGGCTTTGGGCAGCCACTGATTTTTTTTTGTTTTCCCCCTGTGGTCCCACCAATGAGTTTGGCGGCGATGACTCTGTCTCTGTATTTTCATTGCCTGCCTTAGACATGGGAGTGCTGGTGCTTGGGGAGCCCACATGATGCAGCGTGCCACAGAAACGCATTAGGTTTCTGCGGGGAAGACGGCAGGTTTTCAGGTTCTGTCTGTCTAATCTGACTTTCTGTTTGTGAGACCATTTGTTCTTGTTTGTGTCCTATTTTGGCTTCTGTATCGTTCTTGCTTTGTGAGTGCCAGATATGACTGTTTCCTTGTTTTGGTCTCAGACTGATTTGGGCTGATATTCCAGGCTTGTTCAGGTTCTGCCTAGCCAGTTCTTAAAAGAAAGAGCTTCCTAGAAGGCTAGGGGAAGCTTTGGTCAGCTGACTTTGTGTTTGTTTGTCTTCCTAACTCCCTCTGACCAAGACTAAGAAGGACAGACTTGAGAAAGTTCATCTGTATATGTTTTTGACTGTGTCTTTCTCTTGTTCCACACAGGAGAACAAGTTTGCATGCAAACTGAATGTGCATGCACGCCAGTTTTAGATAGATCTTCACTGTGTTTTGTTTGTGTTTTTTTTTCCTGTGCCACACAGAGATTGATAATCTCCCTTCTCCCACCATCTGTGCCTGGATCAAGAAGAGAGGAAAAATGGGAACTTACCAATCCTCCCCACCAAAATCATTGTAAGGGGGTAAGGCCCTCCTCTCCGGCAGGGCAGCCCTGAAATTCCATTGTCAGCTGGAGCACCAGTGCAGAATGATGGGGAAAGGAACACAGAAGGCTCTCTAAGGTAAAACCCATCTTAAACTTGGTGAATTATGGAGTCACCCCTCCTCCCCAGAAACAGAAATGAAAACTAGACAGGATAAGGGGGATTTGTTGCAATCAGAAGAGATGTAAAGGATCATCCACCTGCTCAGGCAAAATATCTGGGCTATACACTCCCTTGGTGCACTCCCTCTGCTGCTGGTTCTGATTCTGGCAGTCAGCCAACATAATTTCTACTCAACGCTTTAAATGTTAAAATAAAAATTTGTTTAAAGGTGAAAGAACTACTTTCAGTAACTTTTCTGCTTTACAACTTAGCTTAATACAGCCTGCTAAGAAAAACAATGAGTTTTTGTTATGGATGGTTTCTCTAATGGTAGAGTTGCCTGTATAATTGATAATGTTAAAAAAAAAGGGACAAACTTAAATCTGCAAGTAGAGTCTTTAGAGACTCTGAAAAAGTAATGTCACTATGAATGGGATGACAAATAGTCCAACATGTCATAAGTTTATGTCCCAAGCTATTAATGGGATTAAAGCCAAGTTTTCTCAAATGTATATTGTTCATTATGTGGATAGTACTTTATTGGCAGATGAAAATGAGGACAAACTTTTGCAAGCTTACACTCAATTATCCTGGTGCAACTCGTTTAAGATTACTGAGTTATTTCCAATCCTTTTGTGGACTATTATGGCAATCTATTTTTAGGAAATTGGATAGTGCAGGTTGATGGCTGGCCAGTCAAGCTCGTGGTCATGTAAAATACTAGTGTTAGTTTATCACTGCTTCCTAGATTAAACAAATAATAAATGGTTAGAAATATACAGTTTGCCTGTACTTCCTCACTCAGATAACTTTATATAAGTACAGTATATAAAAGTCTTTGGAGACACTTAGTAAACTTGGACTGGGGAAATTTTTTTGTCCAAATTGTGTTTACTGGAAAAAATAGGCTAAAAAATCTAAATGGGTGAATTAATTAAATCTTTACATATTGATGCAAAAATAGGAGATAGAGTATTGTACTTATGTAATTCTTAAAAATACAGTGTAAAGTTCTAGTCCTTTTTTGAAAGCTACCATCACAAACTCTTTAGGATAATTAAGATATACATGTTGTAAACATTTAAGGATAGAAAATTTAAGCTAGGTCTGAAGGTCCAAGAAAGTGTATGAAGGTCTGAGGTATGTAAATGCAAGTTATGAAAGAAAGCTTCTAAGAATGCAAGTTATGAAGGAAAGCTTCTAAAAATGTCTAGGACTATGAAAGGTTGTTAAGGTTTGGTAAATGCAAGTTACTATGGTTGGAAAAAAGATGACAAGAAAATGATTGAAGGTATAATGTAAATGCAAGTCAGTAGTTGATCAAACTTACAGTTTTATTAAGTATAAATATAAATGTTTTTAAATAACAGCTATATGGGCTGCACTGCATGGTTCACAATCCACAACCTGCAAGGTGATTTCACCATCCTAGATGGCCATGTGGTATAAAGCAACAGTTATGAAATGTCTTAGTCCTAATGAGCTCTGTTGTTATTGTTACCTTCTTTTAGACTAAGAAACCAACAAATCTCATGTTTTAAATTATTAATGGATTTTTATATGATGATAAAAATTCAGAATTTTATCTTTAAGGCATACTGTGTGATGATTCAACCCTGGTTTATATGTCTATGTATGTCTTTGCTAGATATTGGATATGGTTAAAACCCAAGACTCAGGATTATTAATTAAAATATGTAAGCCATATGATATAATTCCATAGTTGCTTTTTAGTTGAAATATTGGGATGTGCTCTGGAGGCATTGAATTAAATTTTTTACACTATTTATAGAACTTGGTTTTACCTTTTAAAATTATGGTTATGCTCCATGCCTTTTAAATTTATGGCTATGCTTTAGCTGTGTCTTAACTCTCAAAAGAGTTAAAAATTGTTATCTTGAAATATGCCTAGCCTTACTTTTGCTAATGTTCTTAAGATCTAATATAAGCTATAGACTCTTTATAAACTAAATCATACAGGAAACTGCTATGCTGTATAGTGAGTCTCTTTATGAACTCTGTTTATATATTTAATTTTATTTTAATACTAGAAGATGTTCAAACTCTGAATTGTGATTTTTTTAAGACTTATTAACCTAACAGGGATAGAACCCTGAAATCCTAGTCTTTAATGGTATCTAAGAAACGCAAGCTAATAGTCACCTTATTCATAGTTATGCCATGAATTGATACAGTTAGTTATGATATTAAGCCTTTTCTAGCCTCCTATACAGATTTTCACAGTCAGGGAGTAACTAACTAGAAACAAGATCCATCATAGATAGATATGGTGGTCCTTGGACACCTCAGAGATCTGCACAACATGACATTTAAATATTTAATACAGAAAGCTTTTCTGCTAGACATGCCAACTCCTGACAGAATTCCTAGTTTCCTCCAAGGAAGAAAACCAGCACTGAACTCCACATGAGACTTGCTTTAAATGTGACAAAGCTGGTCACTGGACTAGACTGCCCAAGCTGAAAGGGCTGGATACAGATGGAGAAGTCAACTTCTGGACTTTGCCAAGACAAGGAAAGAAGTCCTTCATAATTCCTATCTCATAAAAACTCTGTCACACCTTGGTACTGGTGGCCAAAGATGGATTCCCCATGGACACAGAGGAGCAAAGAATGGCTGTTAAGGAAAAGGCTCAGTCTTTATAAATTCAAAAGTGAGTTGGTTTTGCTTACTCAGATGATACTTGTTCTCAGATTCCTGATGAGTCTAGAGACTATACTAATAAAATATTTGACAGTTTAACAATAGAAGCTAAAGTTTCAGATGCCTTCTCAGTCTGCCTTACTACCAGACTCAGGAAACAGTTAGCACTCTGGACTCTGAATCCAGCAATCCAAGATAATTAGCTCCTTACCCTAAGAAAAATTCATGTTAATTTATTGGCTATTTAAGATTACTAAATATCTGTTATTATAAGGACAAAAAGGTTTGTCTTGCTGATAGGCTTTATGTTAAAATATATTTTGGGATCTAAAAATACTATAATGTTGATAGATACAGAGATGCTTCAGGTTTCTTCCCCTAGCTATGTTACTGTTAAACTTCCAAAAAATTGTTGGTCTAGCTCTGGTAAAACATACCACTAGAGGATTAGTCACTGGTTTAATATTTTATATCTTCTTTGGCTCAAGAATTGATCATGCTAATAATTCAAGGTTGTTTTTCAAGTCTTTGTCATATTGTATTTCTGAGATCTAGTCATAAAGCCTGGATCCACCAGTCTCAGATCAAACAGGATTCTAAATGAGTATAACTGCCTATTCTTAAAAATGAGATTTCCTCCTTGGTTTTGGGGATCCTTACTCTCCCCAATTGGTAGACAATTCTAACTTCTGTTTCTAGTTTATGTTTGTCTCAGCAGATTCTCACCTGGCTGAAGGACTCTATTCAGAGATAACTTGTGGACTGCAGACTACTGAGCCCTGGACTTCCTGAGAACTGATGTGAACCAGTCCAACTGATATGGTTACTCCCTGTCTTTCAGATGTCCCATTGCCCAGCCTTTGACTAGCATTTCAGCCTTCTCAGACCCTGACAACAATGCCCCAATGTCAGTTGGAAGTAGTTACACTATCCGTTTCCACTGACCCATGTAACAGGCTGAAATGCTAGTTCAAAGCTTTATGATTAGAACAGATCCAAGAAAAAAGGGAGGAATTCCTGTCCCAAAGGACTGGACAGGTTCTGCTGCTTCATGACTGAACAATTACAAGGAGAAGGGGGGAAATTATGAGACTTTAGACTCAGGTCCCAAAAATGAAAAGATGGACATTAGACTCAAGCCCTCACCCTGAGCTGAGCAGAAGTTTGTGAAATTCCAATGTCTTGACCTGCCATCTATCTGGAACACCACCCCTTCTCCAAGGCTGTTGCTAGGAAATGACTAACACAATGGCCCGGCCCCAGGGTCTCCTTGAAGTCTCCTTGAGCAAACAACTGCCCAACCCCAGAGATAAGAAAACAGCCAGGGCCAAAGCTCCTGACACTCAAAGCAAGGCCCCTCCTCTAGGAATTTACACCAATGACTGAGCTATCCTCCCCAAAATGTATATAACCCAAAGCTTTGCAAAGTTCGTGGTTGCCTCCCACCCCTAGGGTGTAGGCCACCCCACACCCATTGGCCACGGGCATCGGAGCAATAAATTCCTCTTGCTTTTTGCATCAATTCAATGTCTGTTTCTCATTGAGGGTCCGCAGAAAGGTAGGGAAGAACCACAGCACAATTTAGAGTGTTAGAAATGCAAACCCAGACAAAGGAAGGAAAATGGAAGAGCAGAGGCTTCCATGAATGGAAAGATGATTCTATGGTGCTTCAAATTGAAGCAAACAGTAGTCCACAGGAGTGCTCTGTCTGTTTAGCCAAATCATTAGTAAGGGAAATGAATGATTAAAATTTGAAAGCTGCATAAAAGAAAAGCGACAAAGAAGGCTAGAGTCTTCTTACCAAAGTCAAGACTCAAGAAGAAATGACAGGTTTTCTTCATTATTATATACACAATCCAGGACCTCTCCCATCTCTAAATGTTTACCCCAAAACATAATCTGAAATTAATTTCAAAGTCTAAATCAGTCCTCAGGAGAAAGACATATAACCCAGTGTATATTTAGGGCCTATCAATATATACAATAAACTCTATTTAAACCTAAAAAAATAAAAAATAAATAAGTAATCATTGCACCAACAATGGACCAACAAGCAAAACAAATAGATGTCTGAAAAAATGTAGAACAGAAGGTGATTTAATCAGTCATATATTTCATATGGAAAATAAGTACAGAAATATACTAGTATTATTGAAAAAGTTTGAGCCCCTCCAAAAATTACAAACAGGACAACAATTGCTGACTACCTTAACTGCTTTCACTTGATGGTTTCAAAAGGAACAATGAAAGAAGGGTAAAAAAGAAATAAAGGAACAAAGGAAGTGCATTACTTCCAGGGGTCTGTAGTCCTCCTCCATCTCTTATCCCAGATCTCCACCTAATGTTTGTGTCTCTTGGGATCTGTTTTGTTCTGCTTCTGGGTGGAATTTCTTGTAGGATAGTTATGCTAGATCCCTGTTCCTTTGGGTCAGTGCATTGTAGGATAGTTTAGAACAAGTTTTTTATGGTAAGAAAATATTTATGAGAAGCAACACACACTAAACAAAAAAGAAGAAAAAGGCTTAGACTAGACCTAGACCTCCCCCCATACAAATATAGGCAATTTTAACTACATACAGATCCCTAAGCAAGTAGTGAGGGCAGTCTCAGCCATGGGCTTTGTTACCTGTTAGTGGAACACTTTACTCTAGCTGAGATGCCATGTCAGGCCCCAGATCAAGAGGAAGCTCTTAGTCCTCATGTGACTGATGAACTGAGGGGAGCTGATATAAACCTCCCCCACCCAAGGAGAAGGATAGGAGGAAGAGGGGGTAGAGGGTGGGAGGGTAGGACTGAGAGGGGAGGGAGAGGGGGCTGTGAGCAAGATGTAACTTGAATTAATAAATATATGTTAAAAAAATAAACATACAAAATGATATAAATACAAATATCACAAAACACCCACAATTTTTTGTGTACTTGTGCAATTGAAGTAGAGAGGGATATTTATTAACTTATGAGAAAGTTGCATGAAAGCAAACTCTGAAAAATGATAAATACTTCCTGTACAGGACACACAAAGGAGAGTATAAACAGTCACTGTCCTTCATGAGTTTCCCTGCAGATGAATATTTTCACAAGGAAGTTGAACACAGACTAAAACGTGAAAAGCAAAATGAAGAGCTGTCCTTTGTCCAGTAAGCACTAAGTGCTGCCTGTCTCCAAATAAGCAGGGCAAGTACTGACACTGATGAGAAGCACTTACTAGAAGCCAGAGTGATGTTTCAGTGGCTAGTGGTATTTGCTATCCTTGCAGAGGATCTGGGTTACATTCTGAGAACCCACATGGTAGTTCCTGACCACCCATAACTGCAATTCTATGTGATCCAACACCCTCTTCTGAATTCTGTGGGCAACAGGCAAAAATGTAGTACACACACATACAAGAAGGCAAAATACTTATATACATAAAATAAATCCTAATTTTTAATTAAATGTACTAAGTACAAAAAAATTAGTACTATGTACTTAGTACTGATGGTCGGTGTGGCCATCAGACACACTATGAAAAACTGGGTATGTGGAGAGATGATCCAATTTTGGCTTATAAGTTAAAGAAAGATAAACTCCAATAACTTCCTGTTGGTTCTCAGTAACGTCATCATGTGTCTGTGTAGTAGTTTACTAATTGTTAAAACTACCCCATTATGAGAATTTCCTTTTCTTATCTTTCACAGTAGTTTAAGCAATGGGTGTTTGTAATAGCAATATCCCATTTTGCAAGTGCTTAAGAAATAGTGGATGCAAACGTCATTAGACTTTGGTTGGGAAAAGTAAAAGAAAATGAGAAAGGAAAGTTAAGATGATGATGTAGACAAAGTGTTCAAGTAAGGAGCAAAGGAACTCCATGAAGCAGCTGAATTAAGTAAGTGCTGTATTAGCAAGTCTCACTTTTACACAGAAGCAAAGAGAGGCAGCAGTGACTTTGACTGTGAGGGAATGAAATGGTCTCAAAATGACCTTGGGAAGATTCATCTTGGAATGCATTGAGATGCTGAAGATAAGATGCTTTTCCTATGGTCTAGATGATGAGAAAGGCAACAGATCAAAAGAAGTTGTGTCTCAACTCAGGGAACAGTCAGAAGAGAAAAAAATGTTAAAAACTTGCTTGTGTTTTATTCTACTTTTGATGTTGAGAACAAATGAGGACCTCAGCAACATAGCAGAAAACCCTCTGCCATTTGGCTGTGGATGTTTTCTGACATATTAGCCTAAAAATCACAGTGAATTAACTATTCATGGAATCATATGGTCATGATCCATTACACAACGGACAGAACTGTGGGTTAGTTGTTCTGATGCTTAAAATAATAAGATGTTCGTATTACATTTAGGGGGTGCTGAAACTGTTTTAGCCTAAAGCCTATCCTAAGTAAGGTTTCTATTGCTACGATGAATTGACATTACCAAAATCAAGTTGGAGAGGAAAGGGTTCATTTTATTTACATTTCCATATCTTAAGCTATCAATCAATGAAGTGAGTAGGATCTCAAACACCACAGGAACCTTGAAGCAAGAACAGATGCAGAACCAATGTAAGGGTACTTCTTCTTGGCTTCCTTAGCCTGTTTTTTTTTTTTTTTTTTTTTTTTTTTTATAGAACCCAGAACTATGAGCCTAGGGATGTCATGATCCTCGATGTGTTGGACCCTCGCCTATCAATCACCATTGACCTTATGGGACATTCCTCAATCTCAATTGAGGTTCTCTCCTTTCAGACGATTCTAGTTTGTGTCAAGTTGACCTAAAATAAGCCAACACAAGTCGCTTTAGGGATTTTTACTCATACATCTTTATAAAGTTTCATCTTTACATTTATCCCACTCATCCCATATACTTCAACAACTCTGTTAACCCACTTTAAACCCTTTAAAACACACAAACTTCATTCTTTCATTATGTGTAACTCTGTCAAATTACCAATATACAACCTACAAAAAGAGATATACTCAAGAAGAACAACATTTGTTTTATAACAATAAATTCTACGCAAAATTATCAGATTGATTTCTCATTTAAAAAACAATTAACAAATTAAAAACCAAGTGATTGACTTTTTCACTGAAGTTTTTACTTTCTGATTTCGAAGGGTATAAATCACAGGATTCATCAAGGGAAATAATACTATGTGGAAGATATAAACAACTTTCAGCTGATAAGTCCATGAATGGACGCATATAGAAAAAAATTGCAGGACCAAACATAAGAAATATAATGATAACATGGGTGGTACACATGGATATAGCTTTGTTTTTTTCCTTCAAAACATGACCTGCGAACATTACATAGCAGGCTCTAGGACTCATGACAGTGGAATAATGCAAAGGCTTGTAGATGGCGATGTAGCGGTCAAACGCCATCACAACCAGTAGTAACCCTTCACCTCCTCCAAGGAAGTGCAAGAAAAATAGCTGAGTGATGCAGGCTTTGTAGGAGATTATCTTCTTCTCAGAGAAGATGTCCACCAACATCCTAGGAGTCACAATGAAGGAGTAGGAGGCATCCAGGAAGGCCAAATTTCCCAGGAATAAGTAAAGTGGGGCAGTGAGTCCAGAGTCTGACCCAATGGTGAGGATAATGAGGCAAGATGATGATGTAGAAAATTAAACTCAGAACAAAGACCAAGTGAGTGGGTCAGTCTTCTGAGGATGAATTCTGTGACAACTGTCCTGTTTTCTGTCTCCATCACCAGTCCCTACACAACATTAACAAATGAAGCAGTTCTTTATATGTCTTCTGACTGGATCATAGATAGTCTCCCTCTAGAAGCATGGTTAGACACAAGTGTATTATCTCATCTCTCTCTCTACAATAAACCATCACCTCTCTCCTTTAGCTTTTACGTCTCATAAATGTCAACATATTGCTCCTGAAAGCACACCTTCTTGCCAGCTTTATAGTCTAGAGCTTCATCTTGACTCTCATGTGAAACAAAAGACATCATTGTTTTGGGTTTCTTTCTGATCGCCCTGAAAGGGATTATTTGTTTCCATGACAAAGAAAACAATAATTAGCTGAAGGTATTGAAGTCTTCATAAATATATTTTACAATGGACTGGATGAAGATTGGTAACAAACAGGAGTGATGCATATATTATTTTATAGTAATTGTTTCATAGGTATATCTATTCATCAAAACTATTAAACTATATATTAGTTGATACTTCTTTTTTAGAGATAAATTATGCCTTAAGTATTTTGGAAACCAGCATTTTCCCGAGAACATTTTATTTTTCTTTACAGAAAATATAGATATTAACAGAATTTTGGCCAATTAAAGATTGGAAAACTGATATTACCCTGTGTAATTATATTGCTATGTGGCCTTCACACTATATCAAAATAAACATGACAAATTAGGGTTATAAAAATTTCATACCTGGGGGTAACTCTAACCAAGCAAGTAAAGGACCTGTACAACAAGAACTTCAAGCCCTTGAAGAAAGAAATGGAAAAGGCCATCAGAAGATGGAAAGATCTCCCATGCTCATGGATAGGTAGGATCAACATAATAAAAATGGCCATCCTACCAAAAGCAATATACAGATTCAATGCAATTCCTATCAAAATACCAACACAATTCTTTTTAGACCTGGAAAAAGCTATTCTTAATTTCATATGGAACAACAAAAACAAAAATCCCAGAATAGCTAAATAAATCCTGTACAATAAAACAAAAAAAAAATCTGGGGATATCACCATCCAAGATTTCAAGGTGTACTACAGAGCAATAGTAATAAAAACAGCATGGTACTGGTATAGAAACAGACCAGTGGATCAATGGAATCGAATTGAAGACCCAAACATGGACCCACACACCTATGGCCAACTAAGCTTTGACAAAGAAGCCAAAACTGCACAATGGAAAAAGGACAGCATCTTCAACAAATGGTGCTGGTCCAACTGGATGCCCACATGTAAAAGAATGAAATTAGACCCATACTTATCACCTTGTACAAAACTTAAGTCCAAGTGTATCAAAGACCTTAGCATAAGGCTGGACACATTAAATCTACTAGAAGAGAAAGTTGGAAAAACCCTTGAACTCATTGACACAGGTCACAACTTCCTGAACAGAACACCAACAGCTCAGGACCTAAGACCAACAATCAATAAATGGGACCTCATGAAACTGAAAAGCTTCTGTAAGGCAAAAGACACTGTCATTTGAACAAAACGGTTGCCTACAGATTGGGAAAATTCTTCACCAAACCCAGAAGGCTAATATCCAAAATTTACAAAGAACTCAAGAAATTAAATACCAAGAAACCAAATAATCCAATCAAAAAAAAAAAAATGGGGAACAGAGCTAAACAGAGAATTCACAAAGGAGGAATTCCTAAAGTCTGAGAGACACTTGAGAAATGTTCAGCATACTTAACCATCAGAGAAATGCAACTCAAGACGACTCTAAGATTCCATCTCACACCTGTCAGAATGGCTAAAATCAAAAGCTCAAATGACAGCACATGCTGGTGAGGGTGTGGAGAAAGGGGAACCCTCCTCCATTGCTGGTGGGAGTGCAGGCTTGTGCAACCACTATGGATGTCAATCTGGTGATATCTTAGAAAACTTGGAATAGCTCTGCCTCGGGACCCAGCCATACCACTTCTGGGTATGCATCCAAATGACTCCTCACCAAATCACAAAGAAGTTGCCTCATCTATGTTCATAGCAGCCTTATTTTTAATAGCTAGGAATTGGAAACAACCCAGATGTCCCTCAACTGAAGACTCGATTAAAAAACTGTGGTACATCTACACAATGAAATACTACTCAGCTATCAGAAACAATGAAATTATGCAATTTGCAGCCAAATGGATGGAAGTAGAGAAGCTCATCCTGAGTGAGCTAACCCAGACTCAGAAGGATGCACATGGCATCTATTCACTTATAGTAGGATTTTAGCTATATAGTACATGATATCTATACTACAACCATCACACCAAAAGGAACATGGACATATACTTTTTTCCCTGTCAATGAGACCCTTTTCCCTAGTGGTGCTGCCTTGTAGGCCCCCAGTGTATAAGGAGGCTCTTGGCCCACATATGACTGCTGAACTGGGGTAGGGGACCATTAGGTAGGGACACTTCACTCCAGAGGATTGGGATGGAAGGGATAGGGGGTATAGGGTGGAAGGGCAGCACTGGGAGGTTTGAAAAGAGGACACTATAATGGAGATGTAACCTGAAGCAATAAATAAATAAATAAATAAATAACAAAAACAAAAGCAAAAAAACAAAACACAAAAAAATTCATTAATTTTATGACTATATGTATACACACACACACACATATCTTATACTGTTTGTGTGTGCCACAAATAGGTTGTAAGAGAGATGAAATTTGAATATCAAATAACCCATAGACTGTTAAGTTACATAAGACTACTTCAATATGATTTTAAAAAAGTTTTACAAAGCTTTAGTTACACATTACATTGGCTTTCTAAATAATGTCATTAAAATGAAGTATAGAGTTGAATAAGAAGGCTTTATTACCTACAGCTGAAAAGAGAGACAGTTTGAAAAATAAAGAAAGTAAAGGAATAATTCTCTCAAATTGAAAACTCAGTTCAAATATTTTTAAATATCAAAGATCTTCTGTATCTCTGCCCTTCATTTACCATCTATCTCTCTTCTAATCTTATCTTAATATATTTAATAATGACACAGACTTCCATATGTTGAAGTGCATCACAAACACACATCACACACACACAAATTTGCACATATATGTTCACTCAAAAATACATATACAGATACATACACATTGTATTCTAAGCATAATGTAAGCACAAAATGTGTAAAATGGATGGTTCCACACCCATGTACACATGAAAAACACATATTTTGGAGGAAGTCAGGGAAGGAGCCTCTAAAGGGAACCAAAGAAACATAATGGAAAATGGTATGTTCAACATACTTTGTATAAATGTTCAAATGCACAATGTGTTCTAAGTTCTAGGAAGTAATTTTCCTAACCTTAAGAATGACATGCCTATAATGGTACAAGAAGCTGACAGAACACCAAATATATTGGACAAGAAAAGCAAGAGGCAACACCACATGATAACCAAAACATTAAACATACAAAAGAAAGAAATAACATTTTATTTCTTTCATAAGAGAAAAATGAGAAGTAACATGTAATGGAAAATATTAGAAATGCATTCAATTTCTGAATTAAGACACTAAAAGCCAGAAGGGCATGGATAAATGTCTTGTGGACTCACAGATGCCACAATGCCAGAATAGACTACAATACCCAGCAAAACTATCAATCACCATAAATGGAGAAAACAACATATTCCATGACAAAGTCAAATTTAAACAATAATATCCATAAATGCAGCCCTACAGAAGGTAATAGAAGGAAAACTCC
Organism: Lophiomys imhausi; assembly: GCA_907164525.1. Classification (NCBI taxonomy): domain Eukaryota; kingdom Metazoa; phylum Chordata; class Mammalia; order Rodentia; family Muridae; genus Lophiomys; species Lophiomys imhausi. Next base: position 6,825,906 of record CAJQZJ010032031.1, on the reverse strand, counting down.
ATCCCAAGAATGATAACTACAACCTTAAAAATGCAGGAGAAAATTTCACGCCAGTAAAACCAAAAGAAGAGAAACACATACACACACATTACGAACAACAGCAAAACCATCATTGGTCATTAGCATCACTCAATATCAATAGAATTAATTCCTCAATATAAAGACAAGATAACAGAATGGATGAGAAAACAAGATCCATGCCTCTGTTGCATATGAAAAACACTTCTCAACATCAAAAATAGACATTACATCAGCATGAAGGGTTGGAAAAAGATTTTCCAAGCAAATAGACTCAAGAAGCAAGCTGGAATAACCATCATAATATCTAACAAAATAGACCTCAAACCAAAATTAATCAAATGATATGGAGAAGGATTCTTCATGCACACCAAAGGAAAAATTCACCAGCAATATCTGTACCCCAAATATAAGGGCACCCATATTTGTAAAAGTAATATTACTAAAACTTAAATCACACATCAAACTCCACACATTAATAGTAGGATATCTAAAATCCACAGTCTCACCAGTGTAGATAGAGGTCATCCAGAAAAAACTAAACAAAGAAATAATGGAACTAGCAGACAGGGTGAGAAAGATCAGAGAAACAACATCATTCACAATAGTTGTAAATAACATAAAATATCTTGGGTCAATTCTAACCAAGCAAGGGAAAACCACTATGATAAGAACTTAACTACTTGAAGAAAGAAATTAAAGAAGAAATCAGAAGATGGAAAGATCTCCCATGCTCATGGTTTGGTAGGATTAACATACTAAAAATGGCCATCCTACCAAAAGCAATATACAGATTCAATGCAATTCCTATCAAAATACCAACACAATTCTTTAGATACCTGAAAGGATACTACTCAACTTCATATAGAACAAAAAACCTAGGATAGCTAAAACAATCCTGTACAATAAAAGAATATCCAGAGGTATTACCACGCCTGATTTAAAGAGCTTAACAGAGCTATAATAAAAAAAACTGCATGTTATTGGCATAAAAGCAGACAGATTGGTCAATGGAACTGAATCAAACTCAGATATAAATTCACAGACATATGCCTACCTTAATTTTGATGAAGACACCAAAATTATGCAATGGAAAAAAGAAACCATCTTTAACAAATGATGCTTGTCTAACTGGTTGTCTGCATGTAAATGAATGCAAATAGATCCATACTTATGCACAAACTCCAGTAAACGTGGATCAAAGACCTCAACATAAATCTAGTTACACTGAACCTGATAGAAGAGAAAGTTAGGGATAGTGTTGAACTCATTGGCACAGGAGACAAGTTACTGAAAAGAACACTAATAGCGCAGGCACTAAGATCAATAATAAATGGGACTTCATGAAACTGAAAAGCAAAGGATGGTGTCAATTGGGCAACATAACAACTTACACAATGGGTAAGTATTTTCACCAATTCCACATCTGACAGACAGCTAATATTCAAAATATATAAAAAGCTCAAGAAACTGGACATCAACAAACCAAATAATCCAATTTAAAAATGTCTAAACAGGGAATCCTCAACAGAGGAATCTCAAATGGCTGAGAAGCCATTTTCCTTAACGATTAAGGAAATGCAAATCAAAACAACTCTGAGATTCCATATTATAGCTGTCAAAATGACTAAAATCAAAAACACAAGTTGTTTTTGTGTTTCCATTGCATTAGGTCTCTAGCTCATCCCAAAGCTCATGCTGGCTAAGATATGGAGTAAGGGGAACACTCCTCCATTTCTGGTGGGAGTGCAAACTTGTACAGCCACTTTGGAAATCAATATGGCAGTTTCTCAAAAAAATTGGAAATTAATCTTCCTCAATTCCCTGCCATACCACTCTTGGTCACATATCCAAAGTATGTTCCATCCTTCACCAAGGACACTTGTTCAACTATGTTCACAGCAGCTTTACTTATAATAACTGGAATCTGGAAACAATTTAGATACCCCCTCATCCAAAGATTGGATTTAAAAAATGTAGTATGTTTACACAATGGATTACTACTCAACTGTTAAAAAATAACTATAAAATCTTCAGGCAAATGTATAGAACTAGAAAAATCATCCTTAGTGATGTAATACAAACTCAGAAAGTCAAACATGGTATTGACTCATTTATAAGTGGATATTAGCTATAAATAAAGGATAAAAGAAGCTAAGTAACAAGGGGGGCTCAAGGGGAAACTCACGAATCTCCTTGAGTAGAGAAAATAGAATAGATATTGCAGAGATGGGGGACACTGGGGATTCAAGGAGATGGAATAAGAGAAATTAGATTGGAGGAGGATGGGGGAGAGTACTAGGAGAAACTAGAGGAATTTGGAGACATCTTTGGGATGAGCTAGAGACCTAATGCAATGGAAACACAGATATCTAAAAGGGTGACACTAGATAAGATTCCTAGTAATAGGGGACACAAAGCCTGAAATGGCCATCTCCTATAAGCAAGCAAGACTTCCACTGAAGGAACTAGGACACTAACCCAGCCACAGAACCTTTGACCTACAATTTGCTTTGCCTACACAGTATGCAAGGATAAAGATGCTGTCGAAATTATAGGAGTGGCCATCCAATGACTGGTCCAGCTTGAGACCCATGCCACAAAAAGGATCTTCTCCCTGATACTACCAAGAGGGCCAGGAACCAGAAGTTGGATAGCCCATAGACCCAAGATAGAATCAAACAGGACCAGCAATAAAAATAAATTTAATAATAACAAAATAAATTTTTTAAAAAATTTTAAAGTCAATGAAATGATCCCTATTGATATACTATCTGCTCTACTTATAGACAGGAGCCTGGAATGATAGTCATTAGACTGGCTTCATCCAGCAACTGGCGGAAATGAATTCAGAGACCCACAGCCAAACATTAGGTCTAGAATCCTAAGGAAGAGGGGGAAGAAGGATTGTAGAAGCCAGAGGGGTCAAGGACACTAAAGAAAACCCACAGAACCAACTAACCTAACTCACAGTGGCTCAAAGTGACTAAACCAATAGTCAGGGAGCCTATATGGGTCTGATCTAGGTGCTCTGCATATCCTGTTTTCATACACAATCTGTTAGTCTGTCTTTCAATTGAGAAATTAAGACCATTGGCATTTAGAGTCATCAATGAGCAGTATTAGCTGTTTTCGTTTTTAAAAAAAATTAATTTACTTATTTACTTTACATCCAGATCACAGTTTCTCCCTCCTCTCCTCTGAGTCCCTCCCTCCTACATCCTCTTCTCCACCTCCCCTCCTTTTGTGTTCAAATAAGGGGAGGCCATCCATGGATATCAACCCCCTTGGCCTATCAAGTTTCAATAGAACTAGCCTCTTCTCCTATTGAGGCTAGAAAAGACACCCCAGTTAGGAGTAAGGGATCCAAAGGCAGGCAACAGAGTCAGAGACAGCCTCTCCTCCTGCTGTTAGGGCTCCCACATGAAGACCAAACTGCACATCTGTTACATATATGTAGGGGGCCTAGTTCCATTCCGTTCCATCCTCTGGTGGGTGGTTCAGTCTCTGTGAGTCTCTATGGGCCCAGATTGGTTGATTCTGTAGGTTTTCTTGTGGTGTTCTTAACCCTCTGCTTCCTTTATTGGTTCCTCCTCCTCTTTCACAAGATTTCCCAAACTCCACCTAGTGTTTGACTGTGGGTCTCTGAATCTACTTTCATCAGCTGCTGGTTGAAGCCTCTCAGATAACAGTCTGCTCTCTGAAAATGTAGCAGAATATCATCAATAGGGTCAGAGGTGGGCTTTCTCTCATGTCATGGGTCTCAAATTGGGCCAGTTTTTGGTCGGCCATTGCCTCTATTTCTGCTCCACATTTATCCCTTCACATCTTGTAGGCAGGACAAACTGTGGGTCTAAGATATGGTGACTGAGTCGGTGTCCCCATCCCTCCATTGGAAGTCTTGCGTAGTTACAGGAGGTGGCCATTTAAATATCCCACTCTCTCTTTTTTTTATAAATAAATTTATTTATTTGTTGCTTCAGATTACATCTCTGTCATTTTGTCCTCTTTCCCCCCTTCCCAGCCCTGCCCTCCCACCCTCTGCCCCCTAACCCTTCCACCCCACTCCTCTGGAGTGGAGTGGACAGGTCATCAAGATAGAAACTAAACAGAAAAATAATGAAACTAAATAATATTATGAACCAAATGGTCCTAACATATCTACAGAACATTTCTCCCAAACACAAAATAATATACCTTCCTCTCAGCACCTCATGGAACTTCATTCAAAATTAATCACATACTCAGTCATAAAGATAACCTCAACAGATTCAAGAAAATTGAAATAATCCCTTGTATCTTGTACCTTATCAGACCATCATAGATTAAAGCTGGATTTCAAAAAAACAGAAAGCCTACAAACTCATGGAAACTGTATAACTCTCTATTCAATGACCACTGGATCAGGGAAGAAATAATGGAAGAAATTAAAGACTTTCTAGAATTCAATGAAAATGAAGGTACAATATATGAACCCTAACTTATGGGAAACAATGAAAACATTGTTACGAGAAAAGTATATAGCACTAAGAACCTTCAAAAAAATTAGGGAGATCTCATACTAACAACTTAACAGTACACTTGGAAGCTCTAGAAAAAGAAGCAAACATACCAAGAGGATTAGATGGTAAGAAATAATCAAACTCAGGGCTGAAATCAATATATTAGAAACAAAGAGAACAATAGAAAGAAACAATAAAACTGAGAGCCCCTTCTTTGACAAAATCAACAAGATATACAAACCCTTAGCTAGGAAGAAAGAGAATATCCAAAATACAAAATAAGAAATAAAAAAGGGGGGGCATAAAAACTGATACTAAGGAAATCCCAAAAGAACCATTAGGTCCTACTTCAAAACCTGTGTTCGACAAAATTGGAAAATATGAACAAAATGAATGATTTTCTTGATAGATACCACTTACTAAAGTTAAATCAAGATCACATAAACAATTTAAATAGTCCTGTAACCCCAAAGGAAATAGAAACAGTCATTAAAAATTCTCCCAACCAATAAAAGCCCAGAGTCAGATAGTTTCACCGCAGAATTCTACCAGATTTTCAAATAAGAGCTAATAAAAATACTCCTCAAACTATTCCACAGAATAGAAATAGAATGAACATTGCCAAACAGACAGATTGATCAATGAAATCGAACTGAAGACCCAGAAATAAACCCACACACTTATTAGACACTTGATTTTTGACAAAGAAGTCAAAACCATACAATGGCAAAAAGAAAGTATCTCTAACAAATGGTGCTGGTCTTGGTAGATGTTTGCATGTAAAAGAATGTAAATAATTCTTATCACCCTGTATGAAACTCAGGTCCAAGCACGTCAAAGACCTCCACATAAAACAAATCTGATAGAAAGGAAAGTGGAAAATTGTATTGAATATATAGATAAAGGAAACAACTTCCTGAACAGAATACCAACAGCTCAGGCTGTAAGATAAAATTAATGAATGGTACCTCATGAAACTGAAAAGCTTCTGTTAGGAAAGGAAACCATTAATGGGACAAAAGGTCAACCTACTGATAGGAAAAGTTCTTCACCAACTCTTCCTTTGACAGAAGTCTGATATGCAAAATATATAAAGAACTCAATAAATTAGACATCAATAAATCAAATAACCCAATTAAAAAATGTACAAAGCTAAACAGAATTCTTAACAGAGGAATCTCTAATAGCTGAGAAGGAATTAAAGAAATGTTCAACATCCATACTCATCAGGAAAATGAGTATGAGATTCCATCTCACACCCATCAGAATGATTCAGATCAAAAACACAAGTGATAGCTCATGCTGGCAAGGATGTGGAGCAAGGGGAACACTCTTTCACTGCTAGTGGGAGTGAAAATTTGTCCACCCACTTTGGAAATCAATCTGTCTCTTTTTGATTGTGTTGGCCTTTAGCCATCTGGTTGTGCCTGTTCCTGGCAGGCACCAGGGATGCAGGCAGAGTTGTGGGCTGGAAATGAAGTGTGGTTTACCAATGTTGAATGTGTTTTAGGGGGTCTTGACAGGCAGGTGATTGGCAGCAAGGGATTTGACCTGGTACTCACTAGCACCAATAGACCTCTGGGAAAGCAGGCATTGTTGTGAGCCAGAAATGGAGTGCAGAGTACAGGGTGCAGTTTGCTGTTGCTGGATGTGCCTAAGGGTACCTGGTGGGCAAGGGGCCTGGGATGGGGTCATACCTGGTTGTCCCAGATATTGGTAAGTGTGGTTGTTTCTGGTTCCTGCAGGCCTCTGGGAATGTAGCCTGAGCTGTGGGCTGAGTAATGGAGCTAAGGATAGAGGCTTGCTCCCAGGGTTCCTAGGAGGCAGGGGATTTGGGGAAGGGTCTAACCTGGATGTTCCTGTTGCTGACAGGCCTCCAGGAATGCAGGCATTGTTTTGGGCTGGAAATGGAGTGCAGGGAACAGGGCACATAAGGGAGCATGACAGGCAATGGGTGTGGGGCAGAATCCTGCCTGGTTGTCCCAGATGTTGACAGGCCTGGGTGTCCCTGATGCCAGTTGACTTCCAGTAAAGCAGGCAGAGCTTGATGTCCCTGCTGCCCACAGGTCTCCAGGAATGTAGTTTTCCAATTATTTTGTTGTTGCACTCTTGTCGTCTCCCCCCCTCCCTTTTTCTTTGATTTGCTTGTCTAAGATTATTTACCTCTGGTGGGTTCTTGGGGATAGTTCATTTCTTCAAGTTTAAGTTTTTCTTCTAGAACTTTCTGGAAGGCTCAATTTGTTGATATATACTGTTTAAATTTGGTTTTTATCATGGGATATCTTCATTTTTCCAACTATCTGATTGAAATTTTTACACAGTTTAGTAGTTTGAGCTGGTATCTGTGGTTTTTTAGAGTTTGTAGAACATTTATCCAAGCCCTTTTAGAGTCTCCATTGAAAAGTCAGAAGTCGTATTAGTAGATCTGTTTTACATGTTATTTGGCTTTTTCCCATGTAGCCTTTAACATTTTTTCTTGTTCTGTATATTTGGTGTTTTGATTTTCATGTGCCGTGAGAAAGTCCTTCTTGTCCAGTCTATTGTGTGCTTCTTTTACCTAGGGATGCACCTCCTTCTTCTTTAGGTCAGGGAAATTTTGTTTCATGATTCTGTTGAAAATATTTTCTGTGCCCATGACCAGGTTTCTTCTTCTTTTAATCCTATTTATCATAGATTTGATTTTTTTCAATGTATCACAAATTTCCTGAATTTTTTCTGGCTGGATTATTTTTGGATTTAACGCTTTCTTTTTTCTTTTTTAACGTCATTATGAATGTTTATTAGGAATTATAAAGAATGAACTACATTTCATAGAAATGTAGAGGTTACATGTACTTGAACTTAAAAGTTCAAAAGTGCATGTTTCTACACCTTGCTTAGTGAATGCCAGGCCCTGCTTACTATCCAACAGTCTGAAAGGTCAAACATCTGGAAAGGCAGCTCTACTTTTTTTTTTTTTTTTTTTTGGTTTTTCGAGACAGGGTTTCTCTGTGTAACAGTTCTGGCTGTCCTGGACTTGCTTTGTAGACCAGAGTGGCCTCAAACTCAGAGATCCACCTGCCTCTGCCTCCCAAGTGCTGGGATTAAAGGCATGCGCCACCACTGCCCGGCTCAGCTCTACTTCTTATGGCACACAGTGAAACAAAGGACAGACCAGACTCTGAAACAAAACACTGGAGAGATGACTCAGTGACAAAGAGCACACGCTCTTCCAGAGCACTTGAGTTTGTTCCCCAGCACCACAGCAAGTGACTCGCAGGGTGACTACAGCTCCAGGGGACTCACTGGCCCTGGCCTCCACACCTGCGCCCACATGCACACATAACTCACACATAATTTTTAAAAAGTTAAAAAGAACCTGAAATGTCTGGCAATGGCTGACATTCATGGACTGGATCCATCACTAAAATAGTAAAATTAGTGAAGTTTATAATGGTCAGGACAGATTATGTAAACTGTGGAGGAACCTGGACTATATAATAAACTTCCAAAATTGAAGAGCTTAACTATATTTTATTGATATAAATACAACATATCTCACAAGCATCTACTATTTTGCCATACTATGCAAGAGAAAAACTCAGATGTATTAAATATTAATGCAAAGAAAATACAGAAATGCTCTGTTACTGAAGTAGTTTCTTATATCTCATCTTCAATGTCTAAGATTCTTCTATCTCTTGTATTCTCTAAATGAACTTCTCTGAGATTCCTGTTTGAGTTTCTAAATTTTTCATTTCCAGTTTTTCAACAGTTTGGGTTTCCTTTAGTTATACCATTTACATTTTTGTATCACTTCATCCCACCGATTGTTCATGATTTCATAGGTTTCATTGATGTATTTATTAATGTCTTCTTTAGGTCTTGAGCATATTAATAACAGCTATTTTGAAGCCCTTTGTCTTATGCTTCAGCTGTATTGAATTTCTCAGGATATTCTACAGTAGAGCTGCTGGACTTTAGTGGAGCCAAATTGTCTTGACTGTTACTGATGCTGTTTTACACTGGCACCTAGGCATCTCTGTTTGGAATGATTATAATTCTAGGTGTTGGTATTTGGTCTTGTCTATGTTGTGTTGATCTTCCATTTCCAGATTTCTGTTGTCTTCTCTGGAATTTAAGAGCATGTGGTGGTATTGGGTTGCCTGATTAAAAAAATTACTTCTGTGATCTATGACCATTGGAGGTCCTGGGTAGAAGATGTTTCTAGGTATAAGGAGTTGACACTAATAAATAGGGATGGTCTATAAGGTTAGGGTTGCAAGAAGTGTCCACAGGAAGGAGTAAAGTTCAGTGTGCCACCTGGATCTGTGTAGATTTTGGGGAATGGGGGCAGTAAGAAAAGAGAAGTCACAGCAGGTGGTCTGCTGAAAAACTGAGGATTAGACTATGGACTAGAATTGCTGATTAGGTTAGGAGGGAGAGTAAAGTTTGCCTACCAGATTTCTTGGCTTAGCATGGCCAAGAGTTTTCCAGGGAGTCCAGGTGTTGATGGCTGAGACAAAGGGATGGAGTGGTGGAAGGCCTATAGGAGAAGGTCTTGTTTATCCCCCAGAATTGGGGTAGAGTGGAAGGAGATACCAGCAAGTGGTTAGCCACAAAATACTGAGGCATTGGAAATAGAGGACAGGAAGAAGAGTAAAGCTCACCTACATGATTTCCTGGATTGCATGACTGGCTGGTTTCGAAACAATTCATAGTGTAACACTTAAAAATGTATAAATGTTACATTTTCATAAAATGAGAATAAAAAAATTAAATGGCTTATCTAAGTATAAAAGTCAATATAAATAACATGCTCTAAGATCAATGATTAAAAGATGAGACCTCATGAAACTGAAAAGCTTCTATAAGGCCAAGGACACTATCAATAGAACAAAACAGCAGCACACAGATTGGGAAAAGGTCTTCACTGATCCCACATTTGACAGAGGGCTAATATCCAAGGTATATAAAGAACTCAATATGTTAAACACCAAAAAACCAAATGATCCAATTAAAAAATGGGATACTTAGCTAAATAGAATTCACTACGGAGGAATCTCTAATGGTTGAGAAGCATTTAAAGAAATGCTCAACATCATTAGTCATAATGGAAACGTAAATCAAAACGACTCTGAGATTCCATCTTATTCCTGTCAGAATGGGTAAGATCAAAAACTCAGGTGACAGCATAAGCTGGCCTGGATATGGAGAAAGGGGAACACTCCTCCATTGTCAGTGTGAGTGCAAACTTGCACAACCACTTTGGAAATCAATCTGGTGCTTTCTAAGAAAATTGGGAATAATTCTACCTCAAGACCTAGCTATGTCACTCCTGGGTATATACTCCCAATATGCATCAACAAATCACAAGGACATTTTCTCAACTATGTTCATAGCAGCCTTATTTGTAATAGCCAGAAACTGGAAACAACTCAGATGTCCCTCAACCAAGGAATGGATAAAGAAATTGTGATACATCTACACAATGGAACACTATTCTCTTATTAGAAACAAGAATATCATGAAGTTTGCAGGCAAATGGATGGAATCAGAAAAGATCGTCCTGAGTGAGCTAACGCAGACCCAAAAAGACATATATGGTATTTACTCACTCATAAGCAGATATTAGCCCATACATACAAGATAACCATGCTACAAGTCCACAAACCCAAAGAAATTAAGTAATAAGGAGAGCTCAAGGGATGATGCTTGAATTCCTAAAGGTAGGGGAAATAAAAGAGACATTGGAAGTGGATGGAGAGAGGGAAGTGGATAGGAACCCAACATTACTGCCATCTGAGAAGCTTTAACCAGCAGATAATGGAAACAGATGCAAAGACCCAAAGCCAAACATTAGGTAAAAATCAGGGAGTCTTGAGGAAGAGTTAGGGGAAGGTTTGAGGGGGCTGGGTAGATCAAGGACACCAGAAGAAGACACACATAACCAATTAACTCAGACTCAAGGGGGCTCACAAAGACTGAACCACCAAACAAAGGATTTCTTTGGACTGGTCCTAGGTCCACTACACATATGAAGCTGATGGGCTGCTTGGTTCTCAAGTGAATCCCCCTAACAATTGGAGAATGGTCTATCTCTGACTTGGATGCTGTTGCCTCCCTCAGGATCTCAGTTTCCTAAAAGAGCTGCCTTGTCTTGACTCAGTGGAAGAGGAGGCACTTAGTTTTGATACTATTTGATGTGCCTGAGTGGTTTGGTACTGGGTGGGGAGGAGATTATGGGGGAAATGGGTAAAAGGGTAGGACTTGGAGGAGAGGATAGAGGGGGATGACAATTGGAATGTAAAATTAAAAAATTAATTAATTAATGGAAAAAATTACATGTTTTATTAAGCAAAAAATTAAAATGTTAAATATGATATTTAGAATTACATGAAAAGCAATGTATATTTATATTTATTTATATATCACTTACCACAATGATATAAACCAGATTCACACAGATGAGCATCACATGTTCTCATCATGTGTAGAGAACAAAAAAAGAGAGATATAAATATATAAGTTGAATCATTTCAGAGATGAAAATGGGTGAGGAAACAGGTGGATGAAATGAGAGGACAATGGGATTAAATGTGGTTAGAGTGCATGACATGGGTTATAAAAATGGTTAAATGAAACCCATTATTTTGTTTTATTGTGCAATAAAATCTTTTTGAACATGAACGTCTTTTCTCTATCTAAGGTATAATTTACATGCAGTAAGTGCATACTTACGTACAACTTTACAGATTTTAATTCTTTCTCATTATTAGGTCTTGGAGAGTTCTTACAATGTTTTCTGACTTTATTTACCCCCTCTTCACTCCTCCCAGATCCACTCCCCTTTCCCTTTCCACTCAACTGTGTGTCCTCTGTTTGTTTGTTTTCATACATTAATTACAATTTGTACTTCCCATAGACTGTGTCTTTCACCTGGAATGTGGGCATCCCACTCAAAGAAAAAATATTCTCCCTCACCAAACAGGTAATTAGAGCTATTATTTCCTCTGCTACAGGCGGAAACTCATGCTCACTTCCCCTCTCTATGTTGAGATTCAGTCTGGCTTGCATTTGTACTGAGCTTGTTCATGCTGTCACAATTACTAGAACTTCATGTATGTGGCTGTCTTGATGTATCGGGGGACACTGTTTACTTGTATTCACCCAATGCCTCTGCCCTTTGTACTCTTTTTGCCACATATTTCATGATGATTCCTGAGCCTTGGGAGGAGTATACAGATATTTACTTGAGTGTTAAGTGTTCAAGGATTTTTGTTTTCTTTTTGTTTTGTTTTGTTTTGGTTTTGGTTTTGTTGTTTATGGTTTTTTTTTTGTTTTTTTTTTTTTTGTTTTTTGTTTTTTGACACAGAATTTCTCTGTGTACCAAGCCTTGACTGTCATGGACTCACAGAGATCCATGTGCTTCTGCTTCCAACATGCTCGGATTAAAGGTGTGTGCTACCACACCCGTTCAATGATTTCTAATTTTCTGCACATTGACTAGATGTGACTCTCTGGATTGATTATCACATACTACAAATACACGTTTCTTTCATAAGAATTGAAAGATGCATTCATCTGTGAATAATTAGTAAGTGATTTGGTACTGTGTCCACTTACCAGAATAATACTAACAGGTTCTTCCACATGCCTTTGAGAGGTCTAGACACGATGTTGTGGCCCCAGGAATGATTCCAGGTATGTGTTCCATCTTGTGGACAGAAAGTAAATTCAGTCAGAAAATGGTTTGTTAATCCCACAATAATTCTACCACTAATATACAAATAGAAATATATTCCCAGTTTCATGAGGTCCCATTTATTGAATGTTAGTCTTAAAGCCTGAGCTATTGGTGTTCTGTTCAGGAAGTTGTCACCTGTGCCAATGAATTCAAGGTTTTTCCCCACTTTCTCTTCTATTAGATTTAGTGTGTTGGGCTTTTTGTTAAGGTCTTTGATCCACTTGGATTTAAGTTTTGTGCAAGGTGATAAGTATGGGTCTAATTTCACTCTTTTACATGTCGACATCCACTTAGACCAGGACCATTTGTTAAAGATACTGTGGTTTTTCCATTGGACGGTTTTGGCTTCTTTGTCAAATGTAGGGAGTTAGAATAATTAAATTAGATTTAGAAAATATATAGGGGAATCTGATACAGTCTCTTAATTTGGGGCATGAAGATCAACTTGGCTGTGAGCGATTTAGCTTATCAGCTTGTGGAAAAACAAGAATGAAGTCAGGTGAAAACAGGAAACAAACAGGAGACTTAATGGCAGGAAAACAGGAAAGACTTAATGGACTTAAAGAAACAAAGTATCTGGCCTCACACTGTTTTTAGCTGCTAAGTGGGCAGAGCCCAAATTAAGCTGAAACAGAGTTCCTCCTATTTAAGGACAGTGCATGGAGCCCCATAAAAAAGAAGAGGCCCCTGATGGGAGCTCCGAGAGTCCTGCTGAAAAAAGTGCTGGCCATCATTTGATGGCCAGATCTCCCCGAGGCAGAAAGAAGCTGGTGAGCAAAGAAAGCTTGAGCAAGACACCAAAAGGCTAAGGACTAAACCCTGTAGCTCAGCTTTTGCCTAGAGGGGTTTGATCTGTCCAAACAGTGGCTTAAAGGAAACTCTGCCTGGCTTCAAGGACTCTGAGGTAGAGTGGCAGAATTGCTGATGCGAAGGGGCTGGGGTCTCCCAAAAAGAAGAAAGCATCAAGCCTTATTTAAGGTGAGACTGCAATAACCAACTTACCCTGACGAATCTACATCTGAGAGATCCAGAAAAAGGACTGCTAAGTGCGTTAAAGAATCTACAACAAACACTGTGTTCCTGACGACTGAGGACCTGCCCCAGAGACTGCATCCTTCTTTTTTTTTTAAATACTTTATTTTTTTTTTCAAGTTACATCTCAGTCACAAACCCCTCCCTATTCCCCCTTCCTATCCCGCCCTTCCACCCTCTTCCCCCCAGAAGTTTCCCCTTTCAGTCCAACAGATGGTTCCTTCTCTTATAACAGTAAATATTATACAAAACAACAGATATAAATATGCCACATTTATGAGAGTTAAATGGCCCAGTATACCTTCCCAATGTCCAGTTTCTACATATTTGGCCCCTGACTTTAACATTCTACTATGTAACCATCTCCATGAGTTTAAAGGTCTATATCTGACTCAACATTCATACTAACTTGCAACACACTTTTAAGAGTATCTTCTTAGATCTATAACACCCTCTTGATTCCTAAACAACTCAAAATTTAACTATGAGACTCTAGCTCTCTATTCTTCAACCACCTCAGAGACCTGAGAGGGATAAATATATCTGCTTAATATATCTGCTTTGATACAAAATTAATATATCTGCTTAATATATCTGCTTTGATACAAAATTAAAGGTAATGCTTCCTAATGGTATCATACCTAGAGATACTTAAAATTAAAATGTGAAGCTCTGGCCCCTTGATACCAACCGTCTAAAACGGTCTAGAATAGTTAAGTAAAACAAACTCCTAGTCATGCAAACATGTCACTTTGTTAGCTACTATGACAGTCTACCACAGATATTCTCTAAACTACCCAGTAATCAAGTTGCTAAGAGACAAGCAACATTTGCTTATCTAAATACAAGAGATGGATAGGGCATCTTCAAAAACCCAAAGAGATCTGCAGAATATGGCATTCAAAGATGTTATCTTAAATTAAGTTTTCTTTTTTTTTTTTGATATCGAGACATATCAGCTCCTGACAGCACCCCCTATTCTACTCCAAGTAGAAGACAAGCATCGAAGAATCTCCACTGTAAGATGGTTGAATTAGTGGCAAGCCTATCTCTTGGCATGAAAAAACCCCTTGCACCAACTGCAGACAGACTGCTGTCCAAAAAGGACAAAACTTGGTAGCAGGGAAGTCGACAGCCTAACTCTGCCAAAACAGGGTAGGTAAGTCCTTCATAATCCCTGCTCTACAACAAATGTCTGTCAGAGAAACAGGACCCAAAGGCTGAAGACTGATGCAGGAATGTATGGAGAGAAAATGGGAACTGTCCAGGCAGTCATTGGTATGTCATTTCTTAGTTTTGGAAGCTGCAGGCCCTGCACTTCTATATAAGCAGAGACTGCATCCTTCTAAAAGGTTAGGAAAATAATTGTCAATAGGATTAGTGGTTAGGTTAAAGGGACTGTAGGAATTTGTCGGATTAATAGTTAAGAAATTGTTGGTATTTGTTATAAGTGAATATAGTAATAAATAAATAAGTGTTAAATAATAATTTAAAACTTCGGTTACAGTCAAAAATTAAATGACCATGGGTATGTGGGTTCATTTCTGGGTCTTCAATTCGATTCCATTGATCCACTGGTCTGTTTCTATACCAGTACCATACTTTTGTTATTACTATTGCTCTGTAGTATAGCTTGAAATCTGGGAAGGTGATACCTCTAGATGTTTTTTATTCTACAGGATTGATATAGCTATTCTGGGTTTTTTGTTATTCCATATGAGGTTGAAAATTGTTCTTTCCAGGTCTATAAAGAATTGTGTTGGTATTTTCTTTTTTTCTTTTTTTTATAATAATTTATTTTTTATATCTTCAAGTTACATCTCAATCACAATCCCCTCCCTACTCCCCCCTCCAGTCCCAACCTTCCACCCTCCTCCCCCCTCAACCCCCCATCCTCTTCCCTTTTTTTTTTAGTCTAATGTATTTCTTTTTCCCCCCCAACAGCCCTCCCTTTCAGTCCAAAAAAATGGTTCTTTTTCTTATAACTATAAATACAATACAAAACAACAGAAATAAATAGGCCACAATTATAAGAGTTATATGGCTTAGCATACATTCCCAATGTCCAGTCCATATGTATTTGGCACCTGACTTTAACATTCTACTATCTAACCATCTCCATGAGTTTAAAGTTCTATATCTAACTCAGATTTCATACTAACTTGTCTCATAATTTTAAAAATATCTTCATAGAGCCAGAACACCCTCTTGATTCCTAAACAACTCTAAATTTAACTATGAGACTCTAGCTATCTATTCTTCAACCACCTCAGAGACCTGAGAAGGATAAATATATCTGATTATATAGGAAGTGCAGGGCCTGCAGCTTCCAAAACTAAGAAATGACATACCAGTGGCTGCCTGGACAGTTCCCATTTTCTCTCCATACATTACAGCATCAATCTTCAGCCATTTGGCCCCGTTTCTTTGACAGACATTGATTGTAGAGCAGGAATTATGAAGGACTTACGTACCCTGTCTTGGCAGAGCTAGGCTGTCGACTTATCTGCTTCCAAGTTTTGTCCTTTTTGGATAGAAATCTGTCTACAGTTGAAGCAAGGGGTTTTTCTTGCCAAGAGAAAGGCTTACCACCAATTCAATCATGTGTTGGTATTTTCATAGGAATGGCATTGAATTTGTATATTGCTTTTGGCATTTTTATTATGTTAATTCTACCTATCCATGAGCATGGGAGATCTTTCCATCTTCTTATGTCCTCTTCAATTTTTTTCTTCAAGGACTTGAAGTTCTTCATCATACAGGTCTTTCACTTGCTTGGTTAGAGTTACCCCCAGGTATTTTATATTGTTTGTGGCTATTATGAAGGGTGTTGTTTCCCTAATTTCTTTCTCAGCCCATTTATTTATCTTTTGTATAAAGAAGAGCTTCTGATTATTTTGAATTAATTTTGTATCCAGCCACCTTGCTGAAGGTATTTATCAGTTGTAGGAGTTCTCTGTTGCAATTTTTGGGATCACTTATGTACACTGTCATATTGTCTGCAAATAGGGATAATTTGACTTCTGTACAGCAAAGGACACTGTCATTAAAACAACATAGCAACCTACAGATTGGGAAAAGATCTTTACCAACCCCACTACCAACAGAGGGCTAATATTCAAAATTTACAAAGAACTCAAGAAATTAAACACCAAGAAACAAAATAATCCAATCAAAAATGGGGAACAGAGCTAAACCGAGAATTCACAAAAGAGGAATCTCTAATGGCAGTGAGACATTTGAAGAAATGCTCAGCATCCTTAATCACCAGAGAAATACAACTCAAGACGACTCTTGAGATTCCATCTCACACCTGTCAGAATGGCTAAGATCAAAAACTCAAATGACACCACATGCTGGCAAGGTTGTGAAGAAAGAAGAACACTCCTCCATTGCTGGTGGGAGTGCAAACTTGTACAACCACTATGGAAATCAGTATGATGATATCTTAGAAAACTTGGCATGGCCCTCCCTCAAGACCCAGCCATATCATCTCTGGTTATCCACCCAAATGATTCCTCACCAAATCACAAGGACATATCCTCATCTATGTTCTTAGCAGCCTAATTTTTTTTGTAATAGCTAGAAACTAGAAACAACCCAGATGTCCCTCAACTGAAGAATGGATAAAATATTGTGGTACATTTACACAATGGAATACTACCCAGCTATCAGAAACAAGGAAATTATGCAATTCACAGCCAAATGGATGGACCTAGAAAAGTTCATCCTGAGTGAGCTAACCCAGACTCAGAAAGGTACACATGGCATGTACTCACTTATGATTGGATTTTAGCCATATAGTAGAGGATAACTATCCTATACCCAACACATCAAAAGGATCAAGAACATAGACTTTGTTACCTATTAATTGGACAATTTGCCTAGGGGTGCTACCATGTAGGCCCCCAGTGCAAGAAAGAAGCTCTTAGCCCTCATATGACTGTTGAACTTAGAGGGGCTGATATGTGGGGACACTCTACATCAGAGGAGTGGGATGGGTGGGATAGGGAGGAGAGGGTGGGGGAGGTGGAGCCAGGAGGGGTGGAAAGAGGGCACTATGATGGAGATATAATTTGATGTAATAAATAAACATTTATAAATAAAGAAATAATTAATTAATTAGAAAGAAAAACCTGAAAAAAAAAAAGAAATATATTCCCAGATCTACGGTCATTATAGGTCACAGTGTTCATAGACTTTTAATTCTTAAATATTTATGTGAGAAAAAAGTAATAGTGAAAATATTCAAGGTATTAAAAGCAATATTTCTTTATACAGATACACTATACAATCATTACCTCACAAAAATACATTATGAGGAGGAAAAAGGGTAGTGAAAACACTAAAAAACTTCTTTATAATTATATTTCAACTCAAAAAAGTATTATTGTAGTCATGGTGTTAAACACTAGAACTTCAGGAATTATTCTAAAATTCTTGTTTTATATCATAAAATTGTCTCTGACAAACAGTTTCCCATTTTCTTCAATCTTAGACATACACTAGTAAAAACTCTTACACTATCTGGTCTTATGATTTCTACTTTTTATATTACAGCTACAAGTAAGTGATACAAAATACTTTCTTTTATGTGTTTTGATTAGATTAATAAAATCTCTTCTTAAAGTTTTATTTACTTATCTTGTCACAAATATCTCACCCTCTTTTATTAAATATTATTCTTGTGTCTAAGCCCATGTATCACGTTTTAGCCATCTATCTGCTGAAAATTATGTCATGTTCATACAATAGTGACTGTGAATAATGCTACAGTAAATAAGGATGGCAGCTCTGATATTTGTTTAAGGTTTTTTTGCAGCTTCAGATAAATGCTCAGGAATGAGATTGCTGGGTCATGTGGATTCTCTAATTTTTCAATACTAGAACAACTTTGTATCTTTTTTGTAATGTCTGTACCTTACAGTCGCATGAAAGTGCACAAGGACCCCCTTTTATACATATGGTCACCCATTTCCTTGTGACCTTTGTTGTGTATACTCTGAAGATTATAACTAATGTCCTGTCACCACAGATATCACTGCATGATCTTTGCTTCACATAAGCTTAATAATAACATCTTTTTATTCCTGGATTTTCTCAATTAATTAACATAATGCTGGCAGCTTATTTTTAGAAATACTATTTCATTATATTCTTCAACCTCATACAGTACATTCAATAATGTTTATTTCTTGACACCACTAATGCTTTTGGAGAAAACAATATTCCTTTACAATTTAATCAAAATATCCATAGTACATAATTCTGTGGCTATAATTTATTTTTCTTACCAAAAATCAATACCTTGAACAAATTCAAAACTGATGTAAGGATTAGTATGAATTTATAAAGTTTATTTCTACAGGACCATTATATCAATTATCTTTCAGAGTCAATCTCTTGCATTTGTCCTTTATTCATATATAATAGGAAAGAGTATGTGTTGCTTCTCATAAATATTTTCTTACCATGAAAAAATTTACTCTATTCTTCCATGGAGAAAACGAAGATTAATCTCCAGAAAAGAAGGAAGCGATTTTCCAGGAAAGGAGCTATATGTAAGTCAACAGTAAGACAGTGTACCCAAGTGAACAGCAAAACCAAAATGGAACAACAGGCTAGACAAAAAAAAAAAAAAAATGGAGTAGAGCTTTCAAAAACCATGGCTCCACAGATCTGCATTCTGATATGTTTCGCTTACTGTAGTGTTCTCTGTCTATTGTGAAGAGGTTCTCTTGATGAGAGGTGAAAACCACCAACATGCAAGAATAATAAGTATCTATAGATTGTTATTGGAGATTATGCTGTCTCAGTGTATATATCTGCAAGACACTCCCACACCTAAGGCTAAGGGAACATTGTACAACAGAGCAGGGAAATTGGCAAGAGAGAGAGGATGAGGGACTTGCCTAGGAGCTATGTCTCCTAGTTACATCAGAAGCTATATAGATATAGTCTCACCAACTTGATAGCCAAAATGAGAGATGAAGAAGGATGACAACAACGAACATGAAATGGAGGAGAAAATGTCCATTAGGCCTCAACCCTACACAAAGAACTACAGGAAATTAAGTAAAGCTCAGATCCTTGAAGGGAAGGAGGCAGGAACTGATTGTCCAGTGCCAAATGATCAACACCAATTACATACATTCAAGTTACATTATATGGACTCAAAAGTTTATATTTAGAAATATATATGTATATACAAATACATATATGTATTCGATAGAAATTGACAAAAAAGGCCATGAATTTGACAGAGAGATAAGATGGATATATGAGAGAATTTGTAAGTAAGAAAAGGAAGGAGGAAGAATTACAATTAAGACAAAATCTCAAATTTAAAAAAATAGTTCTTTCATATTTTCTCACTTATTCCTCAATTTTTATCAAAAATGAATATTTAAAGTGATGCAATGCATCACTTGACTAAGGCAAGTTGGGAGAGATACAGATAAACTTGACAGAAAGTGCCATGAAGGAAAAGTGTAGAAAGAGATAGATACTTTCTGGCAGGATACACAAATGGGGGGTAAAATCAGCCAGCATATCTATATTGGGTTTCCTTTGAGTTGTGTATTTTCACAAGGAAGATGAACAGAGAATAAATACTTGAAAAGGGATATAAAGAGTTCTCCTCCTTTGTCACAAAAGCACTAATGTAGTGCCTGGGTCTAAGGCAGTGGAGGAAGCAGATAGGGATGTCAAGTGTTGGCTAGAAGCCAGAGTGATGTTTCCATGCTTAAGAGCATTTGCTGGCCTTTTATAGTAGCTGGGTTCAATTCTGGGTTCATTGGTAACTCCAACTCCTTATGATCCAACATGCTCCTCTGAATTCTATGGTTAACAGACATAGGTGTAGTCCACAAACATACATGAAGGCAAAACGCTCATGTACATGAAATAGTGCTTAAAAATTCTTTAAATCAATATATTGACTACAAAAAATAATCAGTGGCCATCTGACCACTAGTGAATCATGGAGAACTGGCTATATGGAGACTCAGTCCAGTTTTGACCTGTAAGTTAAAGAAATTCCAATAGCTTCCTGTTGGTTCTCAGTATGGTCACCATGTGCCATTGTTAAAACTGCCCCATTATGAGAATTTTCTTTTCTTCCTTGCCTTTCACCATACTTGGAGAAATGGATATTTGAATTAGCAATATTCCATTTTGCAAGTGCTTAAAAAACAGTGAATTCAATGGAGTCTGATACAATTATTATATTTTGGTTGAGAAAAGCTAAAGAAAATGAGAACAAAAGCTAAGATGATGGTGTAGACAAAGCATTTGACTCAGAAGGCAGGATTGGGAATGCCAGGGAGCAAGTGTATTTCTTACTTGGAGAACCATAATTGCCTGAATTAACAGGTGAAATGTCATTTCATGCAGAACACAATGATGATAAAACTTTAAAGTGGATGGTGTGGGCCACGTCACGTTACAACCATATTAGCAAGTCTCACTTTTGTACAAAAGCAAGGTGAGGCATTGGTAAGTTTGATGGAGAGGGAATGAAATGTTTTAAAAATGACTTCAGGGAGATTCATCTTGTAATATGACAAGAAAATAAAAATAAGATGCTTTTCCCATGGTCTAGATGATAAGAAAGACAAAGGATCAAAAGAAGTTGTGTCTCAACTCTGGAACAATCAGAAGAGAAAACAATGTCAAAAACTACCCGAGTTGATATTGAGAATTAGTGAGGACCTCAGCAATGTAGGAGAAAACCCTCTGCATTTGACTGCTGATATTTTCTAACCTATTAGTTCATAGATCACAATGAGTTAATCTATTCATAGACTCTTATGATCATGTTACATTACACTATGGGCAGAACTATGGGTTAGTTGTTCTGATGCTTAAAATACTAAAATTTATTACTATAGTTATAGAGACACTGAAACTATTGATTTTACCATAAGACCCTGTAATGTTTTTACTCTGACATCATTTAAAATTTAATACCTACATCTATCACACTCACTCACTGTACTTAGACAAATCTATTTTTTTTCATCTTTTAAAACATAACAATTTTGTTCTCTCACTATGTATGTATCCATTAAATTGGCTATAATAGTACCTGACAAATGAGATTTAAACAAGAAGAATGTCATCTATTTTGTAACTTAATAAATGCCATGTCAAATTACCCCTGCCTGATTTCTCATTTAAAAAATCTGTTAACAAACTATTTGCCGAATAAGTAACTTTTTCATGGAAGTTTTTACTTCCTGGTTTCGAAGGGTATAAATCACAGGATTCATCAAGGGAAATATCACTGTGTGGAAGAAAGAAACAACTTTGTCAGCTGATAAGGCCGTGAATGGACGTGTATAGATAAAAATTGCAGGACCAAACATAAGAAATATAATAATAACATGAGTGGTACATGTGGATATAGCTTTGTTTTTCCCTTCAGAACCTGACCTGTGAACATGGCATAAAATAACTGCATAGGAAGTCAGAAGCCCTAGGAAGCACACAAGGGTAAGCAGGCCACTATTGAAGACCATTAGGAGCTCAACCACAAAGGTATCTGTGCATGCTAGTTTGATGACCTGTGGGACATCACAGAAGAAGTTATCTATATGGTTTGGACCACAGAAGGGCAAGCAGAGGATGAGGACAACCTGAATGATGGAGTGAACAAAGCCTCCAAGCCACAGAGTGAACAACATGACATAGCAGGCTCTAGGACTCATGACAGTGGAATAATGCAAAGGCTTGCAGATGGCAATGTAGCGGTCAAATGCCATCACAACCAGTAGTAACCCTTCACCTCCTCCAAGGAAGTGCAAGAAAAATAGCTGAGTGATGCAGGCTTTGTAGGAGATTATCTTCTTCTCAGAGAAGATGTCCACCAACATCCTAGGAGTCACAATGAAGGAGTAGGAGGCATCCAGGAAGGCCAAATTTCCCAGGAAGAAATAAAGTGGAGCAGTGAGTCCAGGGTCTGACCTTATGGTAAGGATGATAAGGATATTTCCAGGCAAGATGATGATGTAGAAAATTAAGCTCAGAACAAAGACCAAGAGCTGAATGTCACGTGACTGCGTCAGTCCTATGAGGATGAATTCTGTGACAACTGTCCTGTTTTCTGTCTCCATCACCAGTCCCTACACAACATTAACAAATGAAGCAGTTCTTTATATGTCTTCTGACTGGATCATAGATAGTCTCCCTCTAGAAGCATGGTTAGACACAAGTGTATTATCTCATCTCTCTCTACAATAAACCATCACCTCTCTCCTTTAGCTTTTATGTTTCATAAATGTCAACATCTTGCTCTTGAAAGCACACCTTCTTGCCAGCTTTATAGTCTAGAGCTTCATCTTGACTCTTATGTGAAACAAAAGATGTCATTTTTCTGGGTTTATTTCTCATTTCCCTGAAAGGGATTATTTGTTTCCATGATAAAGAAAACAATTTGATGAAGGTATTGAAGTCTTCATGAATATATTTTACAATGGACCGGATTCAGATTAGTAACAAATAGGAGTGATGCCTATATTAATTTTGTTGTAATTGTTTCAAATGTATATGTATTCATCAAAACTATTAAACTATATATTAGTTGATATTTCTTTTTTAGATATAAATTATGCCTTAAGAATGTTGGAAACCAACATTCTCCTGAGAACATTTTACTTTTCTTTACAGAAGATGTAGTTATTAACCAGGTGTAAATACAGAACTTTTGGTCAATTCAAGAATGGCAAACTGATATTATCCTGTGCAACTATCTTGCTATGAGGCCTTCATACTATATCAAAATAAACATGATTAATTATGGTTATAAAAATTTCATTAATTTTATGACATGAGATGAAATTTGAATAGCAAATAATCAAAGACTCTTAAGTTACATAAGAATACTTCAATCTTATTTAAAAGAAATGTTGTACAAAGTTTAGTTACACAATACACTGGCTTTTGAAATAATATCATTAAAAAGATGTATAGAGTTGGAGTAAGAAGGCTTTATTACCTACAGCTGAAAAGAGAGACAGAATGAATGAGAAAGGAAGTAAAGGAATAATTCACTCAAATTGAAAACTCTGTTCAAATGTTTTTAAATATCAAAAGATCTTCTGAATCTCCATCATTCATTTATCATCTATCTCTCTTCTAACCTTATCTTAATATTTTAATAATGACACAGATTTCTATATATTGTTAAACTGACAATTATAGAAGTGAATTGCATCACACACAAACACACATATAAATTTGCACATATATATTCACTCTAAAATACATATATGAATACATACAGCTTGTATCATAAGCATAATCTAAGCTCAAAATGTGTATAGTAGATTGTCACACACCTATGTACACATGGAAAGACACATACATTGGAGGAAGACGGGGAAGAGTCACAAAAGGGAACCAGGAAAACAGTGGAAAATGGATATGATCAATATACTTTGTATGAATGTACAAATACACAATGTATTCTAAGTTCTGAGAAGTAATTGTGAAAAACATTATCATTCCTTATTTTCAGAGCAAAAAATCTTTAGTTTGATAAGTACATGAATCTTAGATTACAAAATCAAAAAATACATAGATTTATCCTCAGCCTGATCCCAAAGCCTTAGATCAGTGTTCTTCAGAATTACTTGTAAAAGGAGAGCTAGTGCTTTACAAAATCAGGATCCTAGGAAACATTTTCATTTTAATTCTCACCATACCATTTCTGTATTGATTATTGGTTCTATTCTCTCACTTTTTTCAGTTACCTTATGTAAATTTTAACTAAAAATAAACATCAAAATGATTCATATTTTATTGAACACTATTCATTCCCAATATGATAATTCTAAACATCAGGAAGAGAAATAACTATATCATTCAGAATCCTCTTTAATTCAGTGTCCTCAAACTGGTTTATTACTTCTATGTGTCTTTGAACTCAAGACAGTAAGAGGAACACCTGAAGAACTATATCAGTTACATCCGTTTGCATTCCCATTTCCTTTTTTGTAAATTTGAATAATAATTGGAACATTTACTTAACAGTATACTAGTACTCTCACACAACAAACATCTCCTTCTTAAAATGAAATAAACAATACCTGATTGTTTCAACTTTGTCAATTTCTCTTCTTGCATTGAGCCCTTTTAAAATATGAAATACACAGCTAATTTGTGATGCAATGGAGAACTGCCCTTGGGGATTTAAAGGCTAATAAAACTGTAGAGAGTTTCAGTGGGAATTGTCAAAATGCCAACAGGTTGTGGATAAAGAATTAAACTAGGTACAAAATAAAAGTAAGGTATAAAACATTATGAATGTTAATGTATTAGAAATTTATGTCATTTTTATTTAGAAAATCATCCTATGTTAGAAAGTATAGTTTTCCTCCTCTTATAAAACTATTACTAATGTCCAACTAGTTTTCTATTCCAAGATTTATTACATATGAAAAATATATGTGCTTGCAAAGGTGTATTCTAAATTATTAGAAATGACCTGAGGTAATTTACACTAGCTATGAGCAGTGTAACATCTCTTTTTCCACATATGGTCTATGAGAATATATTAGTGTTAAAGACAAGAACATCCCAATATCATAATAGGCATAGTAAAGCTGCAAATTTCGAGATGATTAAGAAGCTCTGATGACTAAAGAAATATGGTCATCAAATACAATGTCACTGTTCTGTATACTTTTAAGTAAACTTATCTTTTGTGTGGTTTGAATAAAAAGCATTAAACTGAATCCTTGGATATCCATAGCTAAAGTAAATGGAGTTAGGGTCACTAAGTTTATCAAACATTTGGATATGTTATATACTTTTTTAGGACATCTAATTTGTTGTATTTTAATATTTCTAGTATCAATCAATTTGCATCATTCAGTTAAAAGAATTTGGATAATAATGCAGATGTGTTAAAGATGATCTTTCAGAAGATTGGAAAAACATTTTCTCAATTGAAAAGCTAAATTAATTTTACCCAACTTCTCCTGAAATGACAGAAAAATTACAAAGATATTGAAAGCACTTAAATATTTTAAGCATGAAAAATTTTGCAAGTATGGTTGAAATGCACCAAAATGCATGATTTCAAGCACATGAAATCATGATTAATGAAAGAAAATGATGTACTTATTTCTGATTTCATTAAATAAGGATTAATACTATTTTACCATGTAGAAATTCACTATGTGGAATATTGAATAGCATGAACACATTTTTATATTAGGAGATGATTCCCAGCTCAAAAGGCCAGAAAATATTTGTAACAAAATCAAAGAAAATTTTCTTTCTTTCTTTTTATGTTTATTTACTACTTCAGGTTACATGTCCACCCCTCCCAGTCCTGCCCTCCCACCCTGTACCCCCAAACCTTCCATCCCACTCCTCCAGAGTGGAGTGTCCCTACATATCAGTCCCCCATCCCAATTCAGCAGTCATATGAGGTCCAAAAGCCTCCTCATACACTGGGTGCCTACAAGGCAGTACCTCTAGGGCAAAGTGTCTCATTGACAGGTAACAAAATCTATGTTCCTGTTCCCTTTGGTGTATTGGCTGTAGTATAGTTATCCCGTACTATATGGCTAAAATCCGATTATAAGTGAATAGATGCCCTGTGCATCATTTTGAGTCTGGGTTAGCTCACTCAGGATGAGCTTCTCTAGTTAAATCCATTTGGCTGCAAATTGCATGATTTCATTGTTGCTGATGGATGAGTAGTATTCCATTGTGTAGATGTACCACAGTTTTTTAATCCATTCCTCAGTTGAGGGACATCTGGATTGTTTCCAGTTTATAGCTATTACAAATGTCTAATATCCAAAATTTACAAAGAACTCAAGAAATTAAATGCCAAGAAACCAAATAATCCAATCAAAAAATGGGGAACAGAGCTAAACAGAGAATTCACAAAGGTGGAACCCCTAATGGCTGAGAGACACTTGAAGAAATGTTCAGCATCCTTAATCATCAGAGAAATGCAACTCAAGACGACTCTGAGATTCCATCACAAACCTTCAGAATGGCTAAGATCAAAAGTCAAAGACAGCACATGCTGGCAAGATTGTGGAGAAAGGGGAACACTCCTCCATTGCTGGTGGGAGTGCAAGCTTGTACAACCACTATAAATCAGTCTGGCAATATCTTACAAAACTTGGAATTGCTCCTCCTCAAGACCCAGGCATACCACTTCTGGGTATACATCCAAATGATTCCTCACCAAACCACAAGGATGTTTCCTCATCTATGTTCATAAAAGTCTTATTTGTAATAGCTAGAAACTGGAAACAACCCAGATGTCCTTCAACTGTAGAAAAATTTCTTAACCTTAAGAATGACATGCCCACAAAGGTACAAGAAGTTGACAGAACACCAAACAGATTGGACCATAAAAGCAAGAGGCCCCACCACATGATGATCAAAATATTAAACATACAAAAGAAATAAATAATATATTCTCTCATAAGAGAAAAAGGAGAAGTAGCATGTAATGGAAAATTATTACAAATACATTCAATTTCTGAATGGAAATACTAAAAGCCAGAAGGGTATGGACAAATGTCTTGCAGACTCACAGATGCCACAGATGCCAGAGTAGACTACAAAACCCAGCAAAACTTTCAATCACCATAAATGGAGAAAACAAGATAGTCCATGAGAAAGTCAAATTTAAACAATACTATCCATAAATGCAGCCCTACAGAAGGTACTAGAAAGAAAACTCCCAAGAATGATAACTACAACCTTAAAAATGCAGGAAATAATTTCATAGCAGTAAAGCCAAAAAAGGGAAACACACACACACACACTACGAACAACAACAAAACAATCATTGGTCATTAACATCACTCAATATCAATGGATTTAATTCCTCAATACAATGACACAAGATAACAGAATGGATGACAAAAACATGATCTATACTTCTGTTGCATATGAAAAACACACCTCAACATCAAAGATAGATATTACATCAACATAAAGGGTTGGAAAAAGGTTTTCCAAGCAAATAGACTCAAGAAACAAGCTGAAATAACCATTATAATATCAAACAAAATAGACCTCAAGCCAAAATTAATCAAATGAAATGGTGAAGGATGCCTCATGCATATCAAAGGAAAAATCCACCAAGAATATCTGTGTCCCAAATGCAACAGCACCCATATTTGTAAAAGTAACATTACTAAAGCTTAAATCACACATCAAACTCCACACATTAATAGTAGGATATCCTCCTTATATTGATACAAAATTAAAGGTAACGCTTCCTAATGGTATCATTCCTAGAGATACTTAAAAAAAAAAATGTGAAGCTCTGGCCTCTTGATACCAACCGTCTAAAACGGTCTAGGATAGTTAAGTAAAACAAACTCCTAGTCATGCAAACATGTCACTTTGTTAGCTACTATGACAGTCTACCACAGATATTCTCTAAACTACTCAGTAATCAAGTTGTTAAGAGACAAGCAACATTTGCTTATCTAAATACAAGAGATGGATAGGGCATCTTCAAAAACCCAAAGAGATCTGCAGAATATGGCATTCAAAGATGTTATCTTAAATTAAGATTTTCTCTTTTTTTATTGATATCGAGTCATATCAGCTCTTGACACCACCCCCTATTCTACTCCAAGTAGAAGATAAGCATCGAAGAATCTCCAGTGTGAGATGGTTGAATTAGTGGCAAGCCTATCTCTTGGCATGAAAAAACCCCTTGCTCCAACTGCAGACAGACTGCTGTCCAAAAAGGACAAAACTTGGTAGCAGGGAAGTCGACAGCCTAACTCTGCCAAGACAGGGTAGGTAAGTCCTTCATAATCCCTGCTCTACAACAAATGTCTGTCAGAGAAACAGGACCCAAAGGCTGAAGACTGATGCAGGAATGTATGGAGAGAAAATGGGAACTGTTCAGGCAGTCACTGGTATGTCATTTCTTAGTTTTGGAAGCTGCAGGCTCTGCACTTCCTATATAAGCAAATATATTTATCCCTCTCAGGTCTCTGAGGTGGTTGAAGAATAGACAGCTAGAGTCTCATAGTTAAATTTTGAGTTGTTTAGGAATCAAGAGGGTGTTATAGATCTAAGAAGATACTCTTAAAAGTGTGTTGCAAGTTAGTATGAATGTTGAGTCAGATATAAACCTTTAAACTCATGGAGATGGTTAGATAGTAGAATGTTAAAGTCAGGGGCCAAATATGTAGAAACTGGACATTGGGAAGGTATACTGGGCCATTTAATTCTCATAAATGTGGCATATTTATATCTGTTGTTTTGTATAGTATTTACTGTTATAAGAGAAGGAACCATCTGTTGGACTGAAAGGGGAAACTGCTGGGGGGAAGAGGGTGGAAGGGCGGGATAGGAAGCGGGAATAGGGAAGGGTTTGTGACTGAGATGTAACTTGAAGAAAAAAAATAAAGTATTTAAAAAAATAGTAGGATATCTAAAAACCATACTCTTTCTAATGGTCAGGTCATCAAGACAACACTAAACAAAGAAATAATAGAACTAGCAGACAGGGTGAGAAAGAGATCAGGGAAACAACATCATTTACAATAGTTGTAAATAATACAAAATGTCTTCGGTCAATTCTAACCAAGCAAGGGAAAACCAGTATGATAACTTCAACTTTTTTGAAGAAAGAAATTAAAGAAGACATCAGAAGATGGAAAGATCTCTCATGCTCATGGTTTGGTAGGATTAACACACTAATAATGGCTATCCTACCAAAAGCAATCTACAGATTCAGTGCAATTCCTATCAAAATACCAACACAATTCTTTAGAGACCTGAAAGGATACTACTCAACTTCATATAGAACAAAAAACCTAGGATAGCTAAAATAATCCTGTACAATAAAAGAATATCCAGAGGTATCACCATGCCTTATTTAAAGAGTTTAACAGAGCTGTAATAATAAAAACTGAATGTTATTGGCATAAAAACAGACAGATTGATCAATGGAACTGAATCAAACTCAGACATAAATTCACAGACTTAATTTTGATGAAGATGCCAAAATTATACAATGGAAAAAAGAAACCATCTTTAACAAATGATGCTTCTCTAACTGGTTGTCTGCATGTAAATGAATGCAAATAGATCCATACTTATGCACAAACTCCAGTAAACGTGGATCAAAGACTTCAACATAAAGCTAATTACACTGAACCTGATAGAAGAGTAAGTTGGGGATAGCGTTGAACTCATTGGCACAGGAGACAAGTTACTGCACAGAACACAAATCGTGCAGGCACAAAGATCAACAATATATGGCACTTCATGAAACTGAACAGCTTCTGTAAGGCAAAGGATGGTGTCAATTGGACAAAATGGCAACCTACAGAATGGGAAAATATTTTCACCAACTCCACATCTGACAGAGGGCTAATATTCAAAATATATAAAGAGCTCAAGAAACTTGACATCAATAAACCAAATAATCCAATTTTAAAATAGGGTATAGGGCTAAACAGTGAATTCTCAATGGAGGAATCTCTTATGACAGAGAAACTTAAAGAAATGTTCAACATGCTTAACCATTAAGGAAATGCAAATCAAAATGATTCTGAGATTCAATCTTACAGCTTTCAGAATGACTAAGATTAAAAACACAAGCAACATCTCATTCTGGCTAAGATAGAGAGTAAGGGGAACACTCTTCCATTGCCTGTGCGAGTGAAAACTTGAACAGCCACTTTGGAAATCAATATAGAAGTTTCTCAAAAAATTTGGAAATTAATACCTCAGGACCCTGCTATTCCACTCTTGGACACATACCCAAAGTATGCTCCATCCTACATCAAGGACACTTGCACAATTATGTTCATGACAGCTTTATTTGTAATAACTAGAATCTGGAAACAACTTAGATATTCTTTTTTTCCTTTATTTTTTATTTCTTCAAGTTACATCTCAATCACAGTGCCCTCCCTGTTCCCCCTCCAGTCCCATCCTCCCACCCTCAACCCCCCATCTTCTTCCCTTTTTTTTTTTCTTTTAAATTTAAGGTATTCCTTATCTCCCCCTACAGTTTCCCCTTTCAGTTCAAAAAATGGCTCTTTCTCTTATAATAATAAATACAATACAAAACAACAGAGGTAATTAGGCCACAGTTATGAGGGTTATATGGCTTAACGTACATTCCCAATGTCCAGTCCATATGTATTTGGTACCTGACTTTAACATTCCACTATCTAACCATCTCCATGAGTTTAAAGTTCTATATCTGACTCAACATTCATACTAGCTTGCAACACAATTTTAAAAGTGTCTTCTTAGATCTATAACACTCTCTTGACTCCTAAACAACTCAAAATTTAATTATGAGACTCTAGCTATCTGTTCTTCAACCACCTCAGAGACCTGAGAGGGATAAATATATTTGATTTTATAGGAAGTACAGGGCCTGAAGCTTCCCAAACTAAGAAATGACATACCAGTGGCTGCCTGGACAGTTCTCATTTTCTCTCCATACTTTACAGCATCGATCTTCAGTCATTTGGCCCCGTTTCTCTGACAGACATTGATTGTAGAGCAGGGGTTATGAAGGACTTACCTACCCTGTCTTGGCAGAGCTAGGCTGTCGACTTACCTGCTTCCAGGTTTTGTCCTTTTTGGACAGCATTCTGTCTACAATTGGAGCAACAGGCTTTTCCTACCAAGAGATAGGCTTGTGACTAATTCAATCATCTCCCACTGGAGATTCTTCGATGCTCATCTTCTACTTGGAGGAGAATAGGGGGTGCTGTCAGGAGTTGATATGTCTTGATATACTTTTCACTGATGGTACTCTTTCGTAGACCCCCAATGAATGAGGAGGCTCTTGGCCCTCATACGACCTCTCAACTGAGATGAGGGACTGTTATATAAGGACACCCCACCCCAGAGAAATGGGATGGAAGGGTTAGGAGGTAAAGAAAAAAAATGAAATGGGATGTTTCGGTCTTTTACTACTAATTGTCATAAATTGTTTAGGATAATTAAGAAATGCAAACTAATGGTTATGCAAGCCGGTCATTCTGTTGGGTACTATGACAGCCTATTATACTTACTTTCTAAGCTAATCAGAAATAAACCTGCTACGAGACAAGCAACATCTGCTTACCCTAATATAAGAGATAGATAGGGCCTCTTCAAAAACCTCAAGAGATCTGCAGAACATGGCATTCAAAGATGTTTTCGTAACTTTAGATTTTTTTATATCAACTTAGATATTCTTAATCCAAAGAATGGATTTAAAAAATGTACTATGTTTACACAATGGATTACTACTCAACTGTTAAAAAAATATCATGAAATTTTTAGGCAAATGTATGGAACTAAGAAAATCATCCTTAGTGATGTAATACAGACTCGGAAAGACAAATATGAAATTGACTCATTTACAAGTAAATATTAGCTGTAAAGTAAAGGATAGCCACACTACAATCCACAGACCCAAAGAAGCTAAGTAACAAGGAGGGTTCACCCAAAGAAGCTAAGTAACAAGGAGGGCTCAAGGGGCAACTCATGAATCTCCTTGAGTAGAAAAATAAAATAGATATCGCAGGGGTGGGGGTTGGGGAACACTGGGGATTCAAGGAGATGGAACAAAAGAGATCAATTGGAGGAGGATAGAGGGGGAGAGTACTAGGAGAGACTACTGGAATTTGGGAACATCTTTGGGATGAGCTAGAGACCTAATGCAATGGAAACTTACAGATATCAAAAAGGGTGACACTAGATAAGATTTCTAGTATTAGGGAACACAAAGCCTGAAATGGCCATCTCCTATAAGCAGCCAAGACTTCCACAGAAGGGAATGAGACACTAACCCAGCCACAAAACCTTTGACCTACAATTTGCTTTGCCTACACAGTATGCAAGGATAAAGATGTTGCAGAAATTATGGGAGTGGCCATCCAGTGACTGGTCCAGCTTGAGACTCATGCCACAAAAGAGGGCTTCTCCCTGATACTACAAAGGGCCAGGAACCAAAGGTTGGATAGCCCATAGTCTCAGGATAAATTCAAACAGGACAAGCAATAAAAATAAAATAAAAATAATAAAATAAATTTGGAATAGCTCTGCCTCAGGACCCAGCCATACCACTTCTGGATATACATCCAAATGACTCCTCACCGAATCACAAGGAAGTTTCCTCATCTGTGTTCAAAGCAGCCTTATTTGTAATAGCTAGAAACTGGAAACAACCCAGATGTCCCTCAACCAAAGAATGGATTAAAAAACTGTGGTACATCTACACAATGAAATACTACTCAGCTATCAGAAACAGTGAAATTATGCAATTTGAGGACAAATGGATGGAACTAGAGAGAAGCTTATCCTGAGTGAGCTAACCCAGACTCAGAAGGATGCACATCTATTCACTTATAGTCTGATTTTAGCCATATAGTACATGATATCTATACCACAACCAACACACCAAAAGGAACATGGACATGGACTTTTTCTTTTCCCTGTCAATGAGACACTTTTCCCTAGTGGTGCTGCCTTGTAGGCCCCCAGTGTATGAGGAGGCTCTTGGCCCTCATATGACTGCTGAAGTGGGGCGGGGGACTGTTATGTAGGGACACACCACTCCAGAGGAGTGGGAGGAAGGGTTAGGAGGTAGAGAGTGGGAGGGTGGGTCTGGAAGGGGTGGAAAGAGTACACTATGATGGAAATGTTATGTGAAGCAATAAATAAATAAATAAATAAATAAAATTTTAAAAAATAAAAGTAAAAAAATAAACAAGGAACTTAAGAAAAAAATTACAGGTCAGTGAAATGATCCCTAATGATATACTATCTGCTCTACTTATAGACAGGAGCCTGGAACGATAGTCATTAGACTGGCATCATCCACCAACTGATGGAAACAGATTCAGAGACCCACAGCCAATATTAGGTAGAGCTCTAGAATCCTAAGGAAGAGGGGGAAGAAGGATTGTAGAAGCCAGAGGGGTCAAGGACACTAAAGAAAACCCACAGAACCAACTAACCTAACTCACAGTGGCTCAAAGTGACTAAACCAATAGTCAGGGAGCCTATATGGGTCTGATCTAGATGTTTTGCATATCCTGTTTTCATACACAATCTGTTAGTCTGTCTTTCAACTGAGAAATTAAGACCGTTGGCATTTAGAGTCATCAATGAGCAGTATTAGCTGTTTTCCTTTTTAAAAATTAATTTACTTATTTACTTTATATCCAGATCACAATTTCTCCCTCCTCTCCTCTGAGTCCCTCCCTCCTACCTCCTCCCTCCCACCTCCCCTCCTTTTGTGCTCAAATAAAGGGAGGCCATCCATGGATATCAACCTACTTGGCCTATCAAGTTGCAGTAGGACTAGCATCTTCTCCTACTGAGGCTAGAAAAGGCACCCCAGTTAGGAGTAAGGGATCCAAAGGCAGGCAACAGAGTCAGAGACAGCCTCTGCTCCTGCTGTTAGGGCTCTCACATGAAGACCAAACTGCACATCTGTTACAAAGATATAGGGGGCCTAGTTCCATTCCACGCATGCTCTCTAGTGGGTGGTTCAGTCTCTATGAGTCCCTATGGGACCCAGATTGGTTTATTCTGTAGGTTTTCTTTGTGGTGTTCTTAACCTCTCTGCCTCCTTTAATGGTTCTCAGTATGGTCATCATGTGTCATTGTTAAAACTGCCCCATTATGAGAATTTTCTTTTCTTCCTTGTCTTTCACTACACTTGGAGAAACCGATGTTTGAATTAACAATATCCCATTTTGCAAGTGCTTAAAAAACAGTGAATTCAATGGAGTCTGATATAAATATTATTATACTTTGGTTGAGAGAAGTTAAAGAAAATGAGAAAAGCTAAGATGGTGTTGTAGACAAAGCATTTGACTCAGAAGGCAGGATTGGGAATGCCAGGGAGCAAGTGTATTTCTTACTTGGAGAACCATAATTGCCTGAATTAACAGGAGAAAATGTCATTTCATGCAGAACACAATGATGATAAAACTTTAAAGTGGATGGTGTGGGCCACGTCACGTTACAACCATATTAGCAAGTCTCACTTTTGTACAAAAGCAAGGTGAGGCACTGGTAAGTTTGACTGAGAGGGAATGAAATGTTTTAAAAATGACTTCAGGGAGATTCATCTTGTAATATGACAAGAAAATAAAAATAAGATGCTTTTCCCATGGTCTAGATGATAAGAAAGACAAAGGATCAAAAGAAGTTGTGTCTCAACTCTGGAACAATGAGAAGAGAAAACAATGTCAAAAACTTGTGTTTTACCCGAATTGATATTGAGAATTAGTGAGGACCTCAACAATGTAGGAGAAAACTATCTGCATTTGACTGCCGATATTTTCTAACCTATTAGTTCATAGATCACAATGAGTTAATCTATTCATAGACTCTTATGATCATGTTACATTACACTATGGGCAGAACTATGGGTTAGTTGTTCTGATGCTTAAAATACTAAAATTTATTGCTATAGTTACAGAGATACTGAAACTATTGATTTTACCATAAGACCCTGTTTTTACTCTGACATTATTTAAAATTTAATACCTACATCTATCACACTCACTCACTGTACTTAGACAAATCTATTATTTCTTTTCATCTTTTAAAACATAACAATTTTGTTCTCTCACTATGTATGTATCCATTAAATTGGCTATAATAGTACCTGACAAATGAGATTTAAACAAGAAGAATGTCATCTATTTTGTAACTTAATAAATACCATGTCAAATTACCCCTGCCTGAGTTCTCATTTAAAAATCTGTTAACAAACTATTTGCCGAATAAGTAACTTTTTCATGGAAGTTTTTACTTCCTGGTTTCGAAGGGTATAAATCACAGGATTCATCAAGGGAAATATCACTGTGTGGAAGAAAGAAACAACTTTGTCAGCTGATAAGGCCATGAATGGACGTGTATAGATAAAAATTGCAGGACCAAACATAAGAAATATAATAATAACATGAGTGGTACATGTGGATATAGCTTTGTTTTTCCCTTCAGAACCTGACCTGTGAACATGGCATAAAATAACTGCATAGGAAGTCAGAAGCCCTAGGAAGCACACAAGGGTAAGCAGGCCACTATTGAAGACCATTAGGAGCTCAACCACAAAGGTATCTGTGCATGCTAGTTTGATGACCTGTGGGACATCACAGAAGAAGTTATCTACATGGTTTGGACCACAGAAGGGCAAGCAGAGGATGAGGACAACCTGAATGATGGAGTGAACAAAGCCTCCAAGCCATGGAGCCAACAACATTACATAGCAGGCTCTAGGACTCATGACAGTGGAATAATGCAAAGGCTTGCAGATGGCAATGTAGCGGTCAAACGCCATCACAACCAGCAGTAACTCTTCACCTCCTCCAAGGAAGTGCAAGAAAAATAGC
This sequence comes from Lophiomys imhausi, assembly GCA_907164525.1. Classification (NCBI taxonomy): domain Eukaryota; kingdom Metazoa; phylum Chordata; class Mammalia; order Rodentia; family Muridae; genus Lophiomys; species Lophiomys imhausi. The sequence goes on along the minus strand of CAJQZJ010032031.1, from coordinate 6,790,258 downwards.
TGAGTGATGCAGGCTTTGTAGGAGATTATCTTCTTCTCAGAGAAGATGTCCACCAACATCCTAGGAGTCACAATGAAGGAGTAGGAGGCATCCAGGAAGGCCAAATTTCCCAGGAAGAAATAAAGTGGAGCAGTGAGTCCAGGGTCTGACCTTATGGTAAGGATGATGAGGATATTTCCAGGCAAGATGATGATGTAGAAAATTAAGCTCAGAACAAAGACCAAGAGCTGAATGTCATGTGACTGGGTCAGTCCTATGAGAATGAATTCTGTGACAACTGTCCTGTTTTCTGTCCCCATCAGCAGTCCCTACACAACATTAACAAATAAGACATTTATTTTCATCTTTCTTGCCTAACTCATAGCTTCTGTCCTTCTAGAGTTATGGCTAGACACAAGTAAATTATCCTGTCCCTCTCCTCATTTGAACTGTCTCCTCTGTCCTGTAGCTTCTACATTTCATAACTGCCAATCATCTTACTTTTTAAGCCATACCTTCCTGCCAGCTTTAGTCCTGAACTTCTATTTGACTCTCATGTGTGGCAAAATATTCTATTGTCTGGGGTTTATTTCTCAGTACCCTAACACAGTTTGGTTTTTTGTTTTGTTTTTATTTGATGTTGATTTTGACAAAGAAAACAACCTACCTCCACATATTAAAGTCTTCATGCATGTATTTTACAAAGAAATGAATGAAGATTGTTAGTTAAGAGGAGTGACACATATATTCTAAGTCTTAACTTTAAAATAATTGTTTCATTTATGTATTTTTATCAAAACTATTGAAATACATTTTCTATTAATATTCATTTTTTAGACATCCACTATGCCTTAAAAACACTAGTCTAGTTAAACATACACACACACACACACACACACACACACACAGGCACACACACACACACGCACACACGCACACACACAAACTTCATATACTAAGGATGATTTTTCCTTACTGAAGATGTAGCATTAATCAGCTGTGACTAAAGAAATTTTCAGGCAGTTGAACAAAAGCAAAGTGGTGCTTCTCTGCATGATTATCTCCCTATGATACAGTGCTCTGTATCAGGATAAAGGTGAAAATTTGCTGCTAATGTTACTGCAGCAATTTAGTGACAAGTCTATGAAGTCCTATCTTTTAGTTTTATAGTTTTTATAGCATCATTTTGTTTTGACTATAAAATATAAAAAGAAACCTCTAAGCTATTTGTATTTACTACAAATAGGTTGTGAGGTGAAATTTGAATAACCAAAGGTTCATATCTTGTATAAAAAATAATTTAGTCTGATAGAGGATGATGTTTTAAATAGCCTTACTTTTTTTTTACATTTGTTTATTTCTTCAATTTACATCTCAATCATAGTCCCCTCCTTCCTCCTCCTTCCGGTCCTACCCTTCTACCCTCTTTCCCCTCACCCTCCTATTTGCTCTTTTTTTTTTTTAATTTAAAGTGTATCTTCCCCCCTCAAAATATCTTCCCCTTTTAGTCTAATAAAAGGCTCTTTTTCTTATAACATTAAATACAATACAGAACAATAAGAATAATTAGGCCACAATTATGAAAATTATGCAGTATAACATACATCCTCAGTGTCCAGCTCACATGTATTTAGCAACTGATATTAATATTCTATTATCTATCTGTCTCAATGAGTTCAAAGTTCTATAACTAACTCAGTTTCCATTCTAACTTGCATTACCAACTTAACAACATCTTCTTAGACCTGGAGCATCCTTTTAATTCCTAAACAACTTAAAATTTAACTGTGAGACTATGACTATCTAGTTTTCAATCACATCAGAGACCTGAGAAGGATAAATATATCTGAATAAATATGAAGTGCAGAGCCAGCAGTTGCCAAAACTAAGAAATAACAGACAACTGGCTGCCTGGCCCGTCCCCAATTTCTCTCCATACATTAGAGCATCTATCTTCACCCTTTTGGCCCAGTATCTCTCACAGACATTAATTGTACAACAGGAATTAGGAAGGATTTTCATAATTGAAATTGGCGGAGCTTGGCTGTTGAGTCACCTGCTTCCAAGTCTTGTCCTTTTTGGACAGCATTCACACAGCCTTATTTACAAAATTCAATTTTTAACTAATATCATTGAAAATGAAAAATAGAGTTGAAGCAAAGAGGGCTTCATTATCTACAACTGAAAAGAGAGACAGTAAAAGAACAAATCTCTAAAGTTAAAAATCAGTTCAAATATTTACAATTATACCTCTTTTAAATATTGAAGATCTCTGTTTCTATCTCTCTCATTCATTTATCATTCATCTCTTTTCTAACCTTATATTCGTTGATGTAATAATGATACAAATTTCTATGTATTGTTAAATTAAGGATTATATAATAAACACATTAGATCAGACAAGCACACACATGTATATGTTGTATGTTTATACTAAAAACTAAATATATAGATACATACACATTATATTCGAAGCAAAACAAAGCTCAAAATGTGTGTAATAGATGGTCACACACCCATGTGTACATTGCCAGTACTAACTGAACTTGGTATTATTATTAACACTAAAATGAAGACATGTAGTTTGAAGGAAGACATGGAAGGCACTAATGGGGAGTCAGAGACACAGTGGTAGACAGATATGGTCAATATCATTTGTATAAATGTATAAATGCACATGGTATTTTAAATTCTAAGAAGTATATAGGTGTGATACAGATTTTCTTTTCTTAATTTTAGATTGAAATTGTTGAGTTTTTTAGCTGCATAAATCTAAGATTACAAAATCAAAACTTACATAGGTAACTTCAGCCTGAGGTCCAAGCCCCAGATCAGTGTTCATCGGTAAAGGAGAACCTCATTTCCCTGCTATGTGGGAAACCATGTCAGAGTTTGTCTTTTTCAAAACCAGGATCCAAGGAAATATTTTCTTTTCAATTCTCAGTATAACATTTCTGTATTGATTATTGGCTATACTCTCTCACTTGTTTTAGCTGGTAGGTATAAATTTATGGCTAAGAATAAACATCAAAACTATTTGTACTTTTTAATACTTCACAGTCTTAATGAAACAATTCTGAATATCAGAAGAAAGAACTGTATTACTGATAATGCACTTTAATTTGGCATTCACATATCATTCTATTTTTCCTATACTTCCTTGCATTCAAGACAGTAAATATACAACCTGAAGAATTATATTTTTGCATCTCTTTGTTTTATTCTTTATAAATATGAATAGTAAGAACCATCACCTCACTAACTGTTCACTGGTACTCTCACAGAGCAAACATCTCCTCCCTCTAATAAAATAGGTAATACCTGATCCAACTTTATTTTTAAATTTTTCTTATAACAGAGGGGCCTTTTCCAGCTTGACATACACAACTAATTTGTGATGTAATGGAGACTGGGCTTTGGGAATTTGAAGGCTAACTAAGCTGCAGGGAATTTCTGTGGGAACTGTCATAATGCCAATTAAACTAGGGATTTAGTACATATAAATGTCCAAATATATATATCAATCGAGATTTACAGTGTAAGTAGTGGGTTCTAAAATAAACATTCTGTCACTGACATATTAGAGACCCTTGAGATAAAACTAATCTGAATGCCCACCCCCACCTGAAAACAACCCATCATGGTACCAGAAGGCACTGTGCAAGCTTCCAAAGGATGGAGCAAGCACAAGTCCTACTCAGCTATGGTGTCTATGAACCACAAAATGACCCATCTGGCATAATAACTCTGAGGTGCAGTAGTGGAAGACACACTTTGGTTGTAACCAATAAACCTCTAATTGAACTTAAGACCCATTCAACAAGAGGGAAATCATGTCTGGTGCTAGAAATCTAGCTAACTAATCAATGTGAGTGAAATCATGGTTACTGGAGGAGAATCTACTACATATTTACGAAACAAGCACATCCTTAACAACAATGTATAGACATTTGTTTAAGCACTCAAAGGCAAGTAGTCTTCACTCCTCATCAAGAAAACTTCTCTTTGCACAAAAAGAGACTACTTCAGAAAATTATAACCAATTCAAAATCAGATTCACAGAGCCCATCCTGATTAATACATCTATAAAACATTCCTGCATTCTCACCACCATGGTTGCCTAGGTGTAACCTTAACAAGGATGCCAATAATGACTGTGTCACAGCAGATAAAGAAAATCCCATGAGTTCTCAACCTTACACAAAGTCCTATAGGTACTGAGTAAATCTAGGTATGGGAGAGGTGGTCTTTCCCAGGGAAGAACACACCAATTGTCCAGTGACAAATGGTCAGCCCTGAAAATACACATACCAATAAAATTATATGGACTTAACAAGATATATTTAAGAAAATATACGTATGTGCATATATGCATGTAATAATGCTTAGTGAAATCAGAGGTACTGAATTTGAAGGACACCTGCAGGGGTATATGGGAGGGTTTGAAGGAAGGAAGTAGAAGGAAGAAATGTTGATTTTAGCCATATGGTACAGGATAACTATACTATAACCAATGTACCAAAGGGAGCAGGGAACATAGACTTTGCTTCCAATGAGATACTTTGCCCTGGTGGTGCTGCCTTGTAGGCTCCCAGTGTATGAGGAGGCTTTTGGCCCTCATATGACTGCTGAACTGGGGTGGGGGACTGTTATGTAGGGACACTCCACTTCAGAGGAGTGTGTTTGAAGGGATAGGGGGTAGAGGGTAGGACAGCGGGACTGGGAGCAGTGGAAAGAGGGTACTATGACGGAGATGTAACCTGAAGTAATAAATAAACATTTTAAAAAATAAAATAAAAATACAGAAGAATATTTAATGTACATATACAATGATGTTTTAAAATATATAGGTACAGTAATGTAAATCTAAATAATAAACAGATTTACCTTGTCTACCTAGAAAAAAAATCTCTTCTTTTTGCAACAGCTGTAGACCATTACAGAAAGCCACAACCAAAATGCAGAGTTATGGAGCCCTGCTCAATGAAAACATCTACAATACCACTCCCACACTTAAAGCTATGTAATAACTTCACAAAAGGCCAGCGAAAAGTTTCTAAAAGCCAGAGCAACAGGAAGTTTGTTATGAGATTGTGTCCTAGGAATTTAAGAAGCTATGCACATAAATATTTCATCTTCATAAGCACCTAATCATTAGCTGACCTACGACAATAATAACAGACAGGCTAATTAAGCAGGGAAAAGCCCACAAGGCCTCAACCCTACACAAAGAACTACAGGCAACTAAAGGATATGAATGGGAAAAATAGCCTTCCCTAGGGAAGAGCACATCAATCGGTTATCTAATGCCAGATACTTGATCTTGAAATCATGCATACAAGTAACATTGTACAGTCTGAGCAGGTTGTACTTATGTATGCAGGAATACATAACAATTAATTTAAAAGAGGCTACATATTTGAAAGGGAGCAAGAACAAGTATAGGGAGAAAAGGGAATTTGGAAAAAAGAAATCATTGCTTCAATAAGAAAGGATATTATGTAATCACACACACACACACACACACACACACACACACACACACACACACCACAACACAACACAGCATATATTACTAAATATATAAATGTAATCTGCTCCATCAGTGTAATGTTACTTGTATGTACGTAATTTTCAGGGCTGACCAATTGTCACTGGATAACCAACTGTTGGGCTCTTTCCTGGTGGACATTTTGCTCTCAGCATTATTTAGTTGCCTGCAGTTCTCATCATCTAGAGTTGTGGCCTCATGAGATTTCCCCATTAAAATAAATACTAAGGATAATTTCATTAGAGTTTGAAAGAAAAGCAGCAGGAAAGTCAAGCTGTAAATATCAACAGCTTCTTGGAAAGGGGAGAAAGAGAAGACAAAGAAGTCCATGAATTCAATGGAGATGAACAATTGAGGCCTGTAAATACCTACATGAAGGCAATGGGTCATCAGAAAAAAAGTGATGTCTCCTAGAGTAAGCTTGTTTAGGATTATTATTAGGTATCCAAAGCAAAACAAAAACAAGAAGCTTAAAAGAGGGGAAAAGGAAAAACTATGTTTTCTGAGCTAAAACTCAGAAAAAGCAGGGCAGGACAAGTAGAAGATGCAGCAAGGAAGCCATTCTTAGGATGTGTAAATGTGCTTCAGTAGAACTTGAAAATATTCTTCCCATCTCCTCAGCATTTCTTTTGGTAATTTATATTTCCTTAGGGTGGTCTCCTACTAAGGTTATTGATAGGCCCACTTGACATAACATATGAAATATATTGTGTCCTATTCAAAAATTAAAATAATTAAGAACATTCTTCTGCTTAATGGGGTGAAAGTAATAGGTGAAGGAAAGAAATAGTTTGAACAATATAAATTTACTGACCAGTTGATTGACAGGCCCAGTTGGATCAGGCTCTGAAGTACGAGAATAATAATATAATAATATGCAATGTTCTAATATTTGGAGCAGATAAAACTGGCATGTCTTCATCCAGTTTCAGAGTTAGAATTCAGATTTTATTGTATTGACCAATCAGAAGTAGCAGTCATTGAACTGGTCTTTCAAAAGACATGAAACTTTCTCCTTTTCAAATGGTAAATTAGAGGTTGGATCCTTAGCCAAATGTAAGATAGGGATTAATCCTCAAAGACCTTCAAGCCTTCTAATGCCCATTGAGCTGCCTAACTTTCCCTACTAACAAGTTTAGACCGAAAATCATTTAGGAGATAGTCATAGAGGTGATCTGGCTACATTTCTCTTAAATTGATAGTAAGAGTTTAGTGTCTTCATTTTTGCTGACTTTAAGTTCTTGCGGGATGATCAGGGAACCCAAACAGATAGATTTGGGTTGCTGTTGGGTCATCAGAGGATGGATATACTATAAAAAGAAGAAATAAAATTAACACAGCAGTTAGGCATGCAAAGTCCAAAATCTATTAAGATTGTTACACAATTTATAATAGATATAACCTATCCTTGCCATGAACACCTGGATATCCAATTAAAAATTATTATTGTTGGTGGGGATCCCAAATGGCAGCAGTCGGCAAGGACACATTTTGAGCTGGGGCGGGGGTGGGAGGGGGGACAGCTACAACATCGCAGAAATATAAACAAGCTGAGCAACATCCTGAAAAGCATGAACCCACAGGGTCACACCCAGAAAACACAGGGACTAGTTGGGGCCCCTCATGGGATCCTCAGACACTCTGGTAAACAGACTTGCCCAGGCGTAGCATAGCTGGATGTGGGGCGCAGTGCAGCACAGAACCCAGCCAGGACACAGGCAGCAGGGTGCAGCACAGCATGGACCCAGATAACGGGGAGCAGCGCAGCACTGTGGAGAACCAAGACAGCAAAGAGAGGCACGGCAGGGACCCCAGACATGGCATGGTGCAGAACCAAGGCCGAGGAGTGAGCCCTGGAAGTGGGCAAGAGCCACTCTAAAACCCAGTGAGTCAACAGACTCAGGCCCAAAGCAGAGGACAATGGCATGGGACACAGGCTCACAACCCAAAGCAGAGTTTAGTGGTGAGGGACACAGACTCGAGGTCCAAAGTGGAGACCAGCGGCATGGGGCAGAGGTCCAGGGTACAGAGCAGAGGCCACTGGTGTGGGGCACAAGCCACGGACCCAGAGCAGAGTCCAGCACCGACCCTGCTGCAGAAGTGGGCAAAAGCCACAGAGCGACTGGCAGGGAGGCACACGCATATCTGGGCCTACCCAGAAAGGTGTTGGACAGAAAGGTCCCTCTGCTGGATATATAATCACTTGGAAGAATTTTGCTCTCAGACAGGCAGAGGGTTGCTCTTCCTGCACTGGTACAGTCTGCCACAGGTCTGATTACTGCAGGGTCTTGGGAGGTAGCATCAACTGCCAGATGGTACCTCCCGGCTACCTGAGTGCTCAGTATTCACATGGTCACTGCAACACCCTAAAGAGGACTGGCAGTGCTACTGAAATGGTCCAGAAGATATCAGAAACAATCAGATCAGGGCAACCAGATGGCTAAAGGTCAGCAAAAGAACAAAACTGACAAAAATCAGGGAAATATGACACAAACAAAATTCAGCAACTTTAACACAGCAAGCCCTGAACAACCCACCACAGTTAAAACACATGAAAATGATGACAAATATATACTTAGGAAAATGATGGAGTCCTTTCAAGAAGAAATGAAAACACTGAAAGAATACAAAGAATTCTCAATTTTACAAATAAAAGCATTGGAGAATACCATTAGAGACCTCCAATCCAACACAGCCCAACATGAACAGTAAAGATACAAGGCAATGAAAGATTTGAAAGAATTGAAAGATTTGCAGACAAAGACAAGCAAACTGGAGCAGGAAATGTATAAAATGAATAGAATATTTTAAGACTTGAAATTGGAAGTAGAAGCAATGAAGAAAACACAATGAGAGTTAATCCTGGAGGTGGAGAATCAAGGGGAGACAACAGGAACTACAGACATAAGTATCAAAAATAAGATACAAGAAATGGAAGACAGGATCTCAGGTGTGGAAGATTCGATGGGAGAAATCAGTACAACAACCAAAGAAAATGAGAAATCTAAAAAAAGTTCTCACCCATAAAATCCAAGAAATCAAGGATTCAATGAAAAGATGGAACCTAAGAACTATAGGCATAGAGGAAAGAGAAGACTCCTGACTCCAAGGTCCAGGAAACATCTTCAATAAAAACATAGAATGAAACTTCCCAAATTTAAAGAAAGAGATGCCAAAAAAATTCCAAGAGACATACAAAACACCAAACAGACTAGATCAGAAAAGAAACTCCTCTCACCACATAATAATTGAAATTTCAAATATACAGAACAAAGAAAGAATATTAAAAGCTGTAAGAGAAAAAGGTCAAATAATATAAAATGGCAGACCCATCAGAATTACACCTGACTTCTCAGAAACTCTAAAAACTAGAAGGGCCTGGACAGATGTCCTACAAGCCCTGAGAGAACATAGGTGACCAGCCAGACTACTATACCCAGCAAAACTCTCTATCAACATAGATGGAGAAAACAAGATATTCCATGACAAAATCAAATTTAAAAAGTATCTATCCACAAATCCAGCCCTACAGAAAATTTTAGAAGGAAAATTCAAACCCAGAGAAGATAACTACACCCAAGAAAACAGAGGAAACAAAAAGCTCCACCACAGCTAAACCAAAAGAAACACACAACCACCACTTACACCAAAATAACAGGAAATAATAACCTTTGGTCATTAATATCCATCAACATCAATGGACTCACCTCCCCAATAAAAAGACACAGGCTTACAGAATGGATCAATAAATAAGACTCATCATTTTGCTGCATACAACAAAGATAGATGTTACCTCAGAGTAAAGGGCTTGGAAAAGGTTTTCAAAGCAAATGGACCCAGGAAGCAAGCTGGAGTAACCATCTTAATATTAAATAAAATAGACTTTCCACTGAAGTTAATCAAAAAAGAAAGAGAAGGACATTACATACTCATTAAAGGAAATATTCATCAAGAGGACATCTCAATATTGAAAATATATGCCTCAAATACAAGGACACCTACATTTGTAAAAGAAACTCTTCTAAAGATTAAACCACACAACGATCCCCACACATTAGTATTGGGAGACTTCAACACCCCACTCACAACAATGGACAGGTCATCAAGACAGAAACAAAACAGAGAAACAATGAGTCTAACAGAGGTCATGAACCAAATGGAACTAACAGATATCTTCAGAACATTTTACCCAAACACAAAAGAATACACCTTCTTCTCATCACCACATGGAACCTTCTCTAAAATCGACCATATACTCTAATACAAAGCAAGCCTCAACAGATACAAGAAAATTGAAATAACCTTTTGTATATTATCAGGCCACCATGGATTATTGCTGGGCTTCAACAACAACAGAAATAACAGAAAGCCTACACACTCATGGAAACTGAACAACTCTTTACTGGACGACTACTGGGTCAGGGAAGAAATAGAGAAGGAAGTCAAAGACTTCTTAAAATCCAATGAAAATGAACGCACAACATACACAAATCTATGGGACACAATGAAAATTGTGCTACAAGGAAAGTTCATAGCACTAAGTGCCTTCAAAAATAAAATTGTGACATCTCATGTTAGTGAATTAACAGCTGAACTGGAAGAACTGTAAAAAAAAAAAAAAAGAAGCAAACACTCCCAAGAGGAGCAGAAGGCAGGAAATCATCAAATTTAGGGCTGAAATCAACAACTTAGAAACAAAAAGAACAATACAAAGAATCAATGAAACCAAGAGTTGGTTCTTCGGGAAAATCAGCAAAATAGACAGACCCTTAGCCAAATTAAACTAAAAAGGAGAGGGGAAAAAAACCAAATCAACAAAATCAGAAATGAAAAGGGAGAAATAACAACAGACATTGACGAAATCCAGAGAACCTTTAGGTCCTACTTTAAAAATCTATACTCCACCAAAATTGAAAATCTAAACAAAATGGAAAATTTTCTTGATAGATTCCACCTTATGAAGCTAAATCAAGATCAGATTCACAGATTAAACAGTCCTATAACCCCTAAGGAAATAAAAACAGTCATTAAAAATCTCCCAACCAAAAAAAAGCCCAGAGCCAGATGGTTTCAGCACAGAAGTCTACCAGACCTTCAAAGAAGAGAATAGCAATACTCTTCAAACTCTTCCACAAAACAGAATCAGAAGAAACACTACCAACTCATTCTATGAGGCCACAGTCACTCGGATTCCTAAACCACACAAAGGCCCAACAAAGAAAGAGAACTTCAGACCAATTTCCCTCATGAACATAGATGCAAAAAGACTTAATAAAATACTAGCAAACCAAATCCAAGAACACCTCAAAAGTATCATACAACATGATCAAGTAGGCTTCATCCCAGGAATGCAGGGATGGTTCTACATATGAAAATCCATCAAGGTAATTCACCATATAAACAAGCTGAAAGAAAAAAAATCACATGATCATCTCACTAGATGCTGAAAAAGCATTTGACAAAATCCAACAGCCCTTCATGCAAAAGTCCTGGAGAGAATGGGCATACAAGGACCATACCTAGAAATAATAAAGGTGTTATACAGCAAGCCAGTAGCCAACAACAAATTAAATGGAGAGTAACTTGAAGCATTTCCTCTAAACTCAGGGACAAGACAAGGATGTCCACTTTTGCCATATATCTTCAATACATGTACTTGAAGTTCCTGCTAGAGCAATAAGGGAGCTAGGGGAGATCAAGGGGATACAAATTGGAAAGGAAGAAGTCAAATTATCCCTGTTTGCAGATGATATGATAGTATACATAAGCGACCCTGAAAATTCAACCAGAGAACTCTTACAGCTGAGAAACACCTTCAGCAAGGTGGCTGGATACAAAATTAATTCAAAAAAATCAGAAGCCCTTCTCTATACTAGAATTAAATGGGCTGAAAAATAAATTAGGGAAATAACACCGTTCACAATAGCCACAGACAACATAAAATACCTTGGGGTAACTCTAACCAAGCAAGTGAAAGACCTGTATGACAAGAACTTCAAGTCCTTTTAGAAAGAAATGGAAGAGGCCATCAGAAGATGGAAAGGTCTCCCATGCTCATGGATAGGTAGGATCAACATAATAGAAATGGCCATCCTGCCAAAAGCAATATACAAGTTCAATGCAATTCCTATCAAAATACCACCACAATTCTTTATAGACCTGGAAAAAGCAATTCTCAACTTCATACAGAATAACAACAACAACAAAATCTGCAGTATCACCATCCCAGATTTCAAGCTGTACTACACAGCAATAGTAATAATAACAGCATGGTACTGGTATAGAAACAGATCGGTGGATCAATGGAATCAAATTGAAGACCCAGAAATGAACCCACACACTTAATTATTAACAAAGAAGCCAAAACAATACAATGTAAAAAGGACAGCATCTTTAACAAATGGTGCTGGTCCAACTGGATGTCGACATGTAAAAGAATGAAATTAGACCCATATTTATCACCTTGTACAAAACTTAAGTCCAAGTGGATCAAACATGTTATCCTTATGTGGATTATCCCAAGTGGATTAACATAAGGCCAGACATACTACATCTACTAGAAGAAAAAGTGGGAAAAACCCTCGAACTTATTGGCATAGGTGACAACTTCCTGAACAGAACACCAACAGCTCAGGATCTAAGACCAACAATCAATAAATGAGACCTCATGAAACTGACAAGCTCCTGTAAGGCAAAGGACACTGTCATTTGAACAAAATGGTAACCTACAGATTGGGAAAAGATCTTCACCAACCTCACATCTGACAGAGGGCTAATATCCAAAATTTACAACGAACTCAAGAAATTAATTGCCAAGAAACCAAATAATCCAACCAAAAGATGGGACACAAAGCTAAACAGAGAATTCACAAAGGAAGAATGCCTAATGGCTGAGAGACACTTAAAGAAATGCTCAGCATCCTTAATCATCAGAGAAATGCAACTCAAGATGATTCTAAGATTCCATCTCATACCTGTCAGAATGACTAAGATCAAAAGCTTAAATGACAGCACATGCTGGCAAGGTTGTGGAGAAAGGGGAACCCTCCTCCATTGCTGGTGGGAGTGCAGGCTTGGGCAACCACTATGGAGGTCAGTCTGGCGATATCTTAGAAAACTTGGAATAGCTCTGCTTCGGGACCCAGCCATGCAACTTCTGGGGATACATCCAAATGATTCCTCACCAAATCACAAGGAAGTTTCCTCATCTATATTCATAGTAGCCTTATTTGTTTTTTTTTTTCATTTTTAAAATATGCATTTATTTTTATGTGTATGAGTGTTTTGCTCACTTGTATATATCCACACCACATGTGTGTCCACAGAAGCCAAAAGAAGACACTGAATCCCCTGGTACTGGGGTTACAAATGGTGGTGAAACGCCACAGATGCTAGGAACCGAGCACAGGTCCCACGGAAGAGCAGCCAGTGCTTTTAACCACAGAGCCACCTCTCCAGTCCCAGGATATGATCCATTTTTTACAAAACCTGTTTTATGTATATCCACAGAAATGTCATTAAGAAGAGAAATAGCAGAACTTCAGTACTGTTTATGTTTGAGAGACATGGCATTATGTGCATTTTAAATTTTGATTTGTGCTTTTCTCTATTTTCCAAAGCTTACTAATAGTTATAAATTTAATCATAAAAATGTTTCTCTAAAATAAAGTGATGCCATATATTTGAAAGAAAAATCCTGGTATTTCAGCCTCCAGAATAGCTCCAGGATTCACCCTTATGCTGCTTGCACACTTAGCTCTAATATGTAATATATATTATGTATATTATGATGTAGTTGTTAGTGGTCTAAAAAGGATGGGCATTCCTGCTAAACTAAAGCCAAGTAATTCTTGGATTTAGTCATTGCCACATTAGGAAGAGAATGAATGGGATAGATGTCTGTGGCAAGCAACAGAAAATGTAATATATATATATTTAAACAAGGTACTTCTTCCATGAATGTTCTTCTGAAAGACAAGTTATTAAGCCAGATCAAAGCACTGGAGACAGCAGAAATAAACCCCTACCACAACCTGGAAGCTGGGGTAACCAATATGCTCAAGCTGATAGAAGATTTCCCCATGAAGTTCTTTGTGGGAACGGAGGTGAAGCAGAATTGTTCCTGTTGTAGTTTTCTGAGCTCTATTGCACATGTTTGTTATTTTAAGGCTTATAATACACATTTTCTTTTTTTTTTGCTTTTTCAAAATATTTATTTATTACTACAGGCTCCATCTCCATCGCAGTGTCCTCTTTCCAACCCTCCCAGTCCCACTCTCCCACCCTCTACCCCCCATCCCTTCCATCCCACTCCTCTGGAGTGGAATGTCCCTACATAACAGCCCCCCACCCCAGTTCAGCAGTCTTATGAGGGCCAAGAGCCTTCTCATACATTGGGGGCCTATAAGGCCGCACCACTAAGGCAAAGTGTCTCATTGACAGGAAACAAAGACTATGTTCCTGTTCCCTTTGGTGCATTGGTTGTAGAATAGATATCCTGTACTATATGGCTAAAATTCGACTATAAGTGAATAGATGTCATGTGCATCCTTCTGGGTCTGGGTTAGCTCACACAGGATGGGCTTCTCTAGTTCTGTCCATTTGACTGCAAATTGCATGACCTCTTGTTTCTGATAGCTGAGTAGTATTCCATTGTGTAGATGCACCACAGTTTTTTTTTTTTTTTATCCATTCTTCGGTTGAGGGACATCTGGGTGGTTTCCAGTTTCTAGCTATTACAAAGAAGGCTGCTATGAACACAGATGAGGAAACATCCTTATGATTCCATTGTTGGAGGGACTGCAGACTTGTGCAATCACTATGGAGGTCAGTCTGGCTATATCTTAGAAAACTTGGAATAGCTCTGCCTTGGGACCCAGCCATACCACTTCTGGGGATGCATCCAAATGATTCTTCACCAAATCACAAGGAAGTTTCCTCATGTTCATAGCAGCCTTATTTGTAATAGCTAGAAACTGGAAACAACCCAGATGTCCCTCAACTGAAGAATGGATTAAAAATCTGTGGTACATCTACACAATGGAATACTACTCAGCTATCAGAAACAATGAAACCATGCAATTTGCAACGAAATGGATGGAACTAGAGAAACTCATCCTGAGTGAACTAACCCAGACTCGGAAGGATGCACATGACATCTATTCACTTATAATTGGATTTTAGCTATAGAGTACAGGATAACTCTACTAAAACCAATGCACCAAGAGAACATGATCATAGACTTTGCTTCCGGTCAATGAGATACTTTGCCCTAGTGGGTGCTGCCTTGTAGGCCCCCAGTGTATGAGGAGGCTCTTGGTCCTCATATGACTGCCGAAGTGGGGTGGGGGACTGTTATGTAGGGACACTCCACTCCAGAGGAGTGGGATGGAAGGGATAGAGGGTAGAGGGTGGGAGGGCAGGACTGGGAGGGTTGGAAAGAGGACACAGTGATGGAGATGTAACCTGAAATAATAAATAAATATTAAAATAATTATTATTGTTAATCAACTAAAATGGTAAGTCACCTTGATATTTGAGGCAGAAGCTAGAAGTCTATTTGTACATCATTAGAAGTTAAGTTGTATTGAATAGTTGCAATAATGTAAAGTCACATGTAGGGGTGGTAAAGGGTAACCCTAACCCTCAGCAAGATTTTTAGGACAAGGAAAAAAAAAGCCACATTTTATTATCAAAATATAATAAGAATGATCTTTTTGTGTCATTGCTATTATTATGCTCCTCTGAAACCTCTTGACCTGGGCCTGAGTAGTCCACATGACTTTCAGAATACTGTTTTCCAAGTTTAAGTGCCACTTACAACACTCAACTGCTTTCCTCCTCCAAAGACACAAAGTCTTCCACATTTCCCTAAACACAGCATCATCAGGCCTGTCACATTAATATGCCACTGCTGCCAAGATCCATCATACCTATGTTTCTATTGCCATGATAAAACATCATTACCAAGGCAAATTACAAAAAAAAAACCCACTTCATTGGGGGCTCACAGCTTCAGAGGGTTAGAGGCCTTAACCTGTCATGGAGGGAGCATGGCAACAGGCAGGCAAGCATAATGCCGGAGAAGTAGCTGAGAGCTTGTGTTGAGACAACAACCAGAAGCCAAAAACAGAGTGAGCTGACTGGGATTGATCTAGAATTTCAAAACTTCCAAGCCAACCTTTTGTGGCATGCCTCCTCCAACAATGGCATATCTTCTAATCCTTTCCAAATACTTCCATTTTCATCAACTGGGGGACAAAGCATTCAAAAATATAAGTCTGTGGGTGCCCTTCCTAGTCAAGCCACCATAAGGGTCATTGCCTGTCATTGCTGTCTACCCACTGGTGATCTCACCAGGCTTCAGTGAATAACTTCAAGTCAGTAGTCAGTCACATAGACTATCTGACTTGGTTAAACTCAGAGTACCAAAAAATAAGAAAATGAAAATCTAGAATTGGACTTATAGGAAAGAGAAGGGATATAGAAATGAAAAGAAGATAAAAGTATGTGAGAAAGAGAAAGAATAATTAGAAAATGTTTTATTCATGTTTTAAATTGCCAAAGAACAAATTTAGTTAAGAAAAAAAGTCAGTCAGCAAAGAATTGCTTTTAAACAATGGAAATGTTTACTATAATATATGATCTCTTTTTCTTCTACTGAGTATTTTATTTTGGTAGAGTGTCAATTTGCATGCAGTTAAAGAAGAAAGAGAAGAGACAAAGAGCAGGAAGCTGATAATTACATTTTTCAGAATTTATTTTTTTATCTTTTGTTCTCCCGTGATCTCTAAATTACTTTATACTTTTTATTTTGATTATAAATTCAGATAGAATTACATCACTTTTCTTTACCCATTTCCTCACTCCAACTCCCCATGTTCCACAACTCAAGTTGATAGTCTCATTTTCTTTGATTATTATTGTTAGATATGTATGTACAGAAATACATAAATACAACCTACTGATTCATTCATGGTTTTAAATGTTCTTGCCTGTGGCTTTAACATTAATATGCACACACAGCTTAGTGATACTAAATGTTGTTTACTTATTTTCTTTTATAAATACTTTCAAGTTGAATTAAACAGTTTTCAGTACAAAATCAGATTTACTACCCAATAGCAGGAACACACAGACATACACACAAATTTTCTCCTTCTTCAATTTAGATACTACAGAAATGTCTGGACAAAACAGCTAAATGTCAGCAAATTACAAAACAAAAATTCATAAGCCAAAATACATTTGCTCTAGTACCAAAACCAGGTAAAGGCACATGAAGATAAAGAATATGTAAAGAAGAAAGAGAATGAGGGGGAGGAAAAAGAAAAGGAAGAGGAGATTGAAGAAAGAAAAAAAGAGGAAGAGGGAGGATAAAGAAAAGGAGGAGGAGGAAAAGGAAGAGAAGAAGATGAAAAGGAGGAGGAAGGAAGACAGTGACTATAGGCCAATATATTTCACGAGCATAGATATAAATACTTCAACAAAATAACTTGCATACTGAATATAGGCATATATCAAGAAGATCATTCACTGCAAAGCTGTGAGGATGGTTCAAATTACATAAATCTACATGTTGACATCCAGTTAGACCAGCATCATTTGTTAAAGATGCTTTCCTTTTTCCATTGTACAGTTTTGGCTTCTTTGTCAAAAATTAAATGAACATAGGTGTGTGGGTTCATTTTTGGGTCTTCAATTTGATTCTGTTGATCAACTGGTCTGTTTCTATGCTAGTACCATGCTGTTTTTATTGCTATTGCTCTGTAGTGTAGCCTGTAATCAGGAATTGTGATACCTCCAGGTTTTTTGTTTGTTTGTTTGTTTGTTTGTTTGTTTTTTGTTGTTGTTTTTTTTAATTGTACAGGTTTGATTTAGCTATTCTGGGTTTTTTGTTATTCCATATGAAGTTGATATTTGTTTTTTCCAGGTCTGTAAAGAATTGTGTTGATATTTTGATAGCAATTGCAATGAATCTGTATATAGCTTTTGGTAGGATGGCCATTTTTATTATGGTGAACCTACCTATCCATGAGCATGGGAGATCTTTCCATCTTCTAATATCCTCTTCAATTTCTTTCTTCAGGAACTTGAGGTTCTTGTCATACAGGTCTTTCACTTGCTTGGTTAGAGTTACCCTCAAGTATTTTATGTTGTTTTTTGGCTATTGTGAAGGGTATTTCCCTAATTTCTTTCTTGGCCCATTTATCTTTTGTGTACAGAAGGGCTTCTGATATTTTTAATTAATTTTGTATCCAACCACCTTGATGAAGGAGTTTAACAGCTGTAGGAGTTCTATGGTGGAATTTTGGGAATTACTTATATATACTATCATATAATGTAATAAATCATATAAATGATCTTAAAGAGAAAATCACATGATCATCTCTATACATACACAAAATGCCTTTTATTCAGGATTGCTTCTTGGGTTTTCATTTGTCTGATGTCATATGAAGTTGAAGATTTTTTACAATTCTGTGAAGAATTGTATTGAAATTTTTATTGGAATTGCACTGAATCTGAAGATTGCTTTTGGTAGGATGGCCCTTTTCACAATAATAATCCTACCACTTATGCAACTTGGACATCTTTCCATCTTTTTGTGTCCTCATCAATTTATTTATTCAATCTTTTAAACTTCTTATTATATAACTCTTTAACTTGCTTAACATTATCCCCAGATATATATTTTTATTTAAAATATTTTTATTTATTTATTTTACATCCCAATTGCATCCCCACTCCTTCCTTTCCTCTCAGACCCACCCTCCCACCCAACTTCCTTTATACCTCCACCTCACCCAGCCCCAACTCACTCTGGCACATCAAATCACTTCAGGACTTGATCTATTATGAAAGGTACTGTTTTCCCATTTTTTTTCTCAGTTTATATATCATTTGTATATAGGGAGGCTACTGATTATTATGTATTAATTTAAAATCTTCACTACTAGGAATGTGTTACATTTTATGGAGTCATTGGATTAAGGGGTTTAATAGAACCCCCTTCAAATGATACTTTTCACAAAATCCTCAAAAAGAATAAATTGACTAACCAAGAAAGTGAAAAACATTCATAAACAAACCATTAAGGCATTGAAGAAAGAAATTAAAGACACAAACAGACCTCCTGTTTGATGGATTGGTAGGATTAATATAGTGATAATGGCCATCCTGTTAAAAGCAATTTACAGATACAATTCATTCCCTATCAAAATTCTAAAACCAATTCTTTACAGAAATTTAAAAAATCAATTAAAAAATAAACTCTATTATAAATATGTGCAAATAATATTAATCATCTTAAACATCATATTGAAATGCACAAAGACACACACAGAAGAGGAGAGAGAGAGAGAGAATATTGAAAAATAAAATAATTTCTGGATCACTCCCCAATTTTAAGCTGTACTACAGAGCTTTAGTGATGAAAACCGCATGGAATAGCATTAAAACTGACACAATGATCAATGGGGATTGTGATACAGATTGTATGAATTAGGGTCAGTTGTACTCTGCATTTGACCAGTTGCAGATTTCTGTGATGGTCTCCTGTTGTGTGCAAAGGAAGAACAGTTCTTTAATGAATAGTAATGCCTACATTTATCTGTGAATATATTATTTTAGGATGTGGTTAGAAATTATGTTGATTTTGGAAAATGGCAAAAGTAGGCTCTTCTCTAAAGTCTAGGAATTCAGCCATAGGCAGTTTCAGATTACAGTATGAGAAAGGAATTCCCTCCTATTGAGCAGGCCTTAGTCCAGTTAGATAGCTATTAGTTATTCCCAAGATACAGGAGCCATGACTCCACCACCCTTTGGGATTTCTTTTTATGTTGATCATTGTGGTTCTTAGATTTTACAACTGGGTAGGACAACTGATTGCTTCTTTCCCTTTGCAGCTTTCATAACAACTCCCTGTACTATGAGATATTTTTCAGGGAAGATGCGCCTAGGCCTTTTCTATCTTGATTGCTCTAAATCTTGTGACCAAAATGTGTGTTGTCTTCAGTAACAGGGTCTTCTAGGATGTAAACAATGGCATTTTCAATAACTTGTGTTATTTTCTGTCTCCTTAACTCCTAGACCAAAATATTTAAGGAAAGTTTCCAGCATCTGAAAAAGGACTCTTGTTGGATAGGCTATGACTTTTTCAGGAAGATGTGGTGAGGAAGTATTATGAACAAAAGTAGCAGAGCTATATTGAAACTGTGTGTGTGTGTGTGAATTATATATATTCATTTTATATATATGTATATGTGCATTTTAAGTGAACATAAACTGTGTCTCTATGACTTTTTGTCTTCTTATTGTTTTGTTATTATATGAATTACACATCATACACCCTGATCCCACTCATCTCCCACCTCCTCATCAGGCCCACCCTCCACCCTTGCAACCTCTCTCAACATAAAAAGAAAATCTCTTTGTGGAATCTGTAGTGTGTCACAGTGTGTCCCACAATATTCCCTTTTGTCCACACTTTTTAATTGCAAATCTTCAACATAATGACTCTTTGGTCTGGTACAAGGCCTCTGGCTTCTGCTACTTTGTCAATGCTGTAATCTCATTGGGACTCTTCTCATATATCCTTTTGTTGCCCTGTGTCATGGAGCTCCTGCAGTTTTGGGTCTGTAGAACTGGCCTCTTCATGCAATCCAGCAGTTCACACATGGGGTAGATGTTGGGTCAATTCAAAACCCTGGTTATGGCCTTGCAACCCTCACATCCAGGGCCAGATCTAGTATGCTCCCCAGGTAAAGTACAGGGTCTGTTCTCCCAAGTCCTGCAGCAGGTAAGGGGCTGGGCCAGCTCTCTTCCTCTCATGACCTCATCAGGGTCAACTCTCCCTCCTGCTACCTGTGGCAATGGCAAAAGGCAGGGAAGGTGATTTCTCCTTTGCCAATACTACCACAAAACAGATAAAAGGCAGGGCTGGATCTCCCACAGTAACATGGTTGGGGCTAGCTCACCCATAACTCTGAATTCCAAGGCCAGCTGTACTATGCTGTCCAGATGAGGTACAGGGCCTGCTCTCCCAAGTGCTGCAGCATGTAAGGGACAGCTCTCCTGCTCTTGTGACCCTAACAGGGACATATTTCCTGTCCACCATTGATAATGAGGGTAAAAGGGAGGGGAGGGGATCTCTCTCTGGCCAGTACCATTGAAAAGTAAACAAAAGGCAGGGTTGGTTCTCCCACCACACCCTCAGGGCTGGCTCACTTACCACCACCACATCCAGGGATATCTATACTGTGTTACAGAGGTGAGATGCAGGATCTCCTCTCCTGAGTGCTACTGCTGGTGAAAGAAAAGGCCAGCTCTCCTGCTCTCGTGACCCTAGGGCCAAGTCTTGAACCTGCTACAGGGGATGAATGACAAGGGTGAGGAGAATATATCTTCCTAATCCATGCCACCAATGGGAGATGACTTGTAGGGCCAGTTCTCCCAAGCTCATATCCAGTGACAACTCTCAAAATGTGCAGAGCCTGCTCTCCAGAGTACTGACCAGACCAGGACCTCCACCTGGCTTTTGGTGGTAAAAGACTCTGGCTGCTGCAGGGCCATGGACCCAGATATGGTCCCTGGTGGCAGCAGAGGCCAGGACCCCACTATGGTCCTAGGTGATATCACTGGCTACGCACATCAGGTTGTTCCTCACTACCCTTAAGTCTCCAGTTCTGTCTTTCTTCGTTGTACCTACATCCTTCTGTTTCTCTTTCTTTTCTATTTCTCCACCACTTACTTGCTCCTCTTAGTGGTACCTGGAGTATCTGAGTATCTGGGCTTGTCTCAGGAAGGTCTCAAGGGTGCTATGTCCTACTTGTGCATTGTGCATTATGGTGCCTGGCAGGGGTCATGTCCAGTGTGGTCTGACCTCCAGCCCTGTGTGACACCAGACTGGTGTTCATCTCAGGCTAGCTCCCTGTCCATGTCCCATGGTACAAATCTAGTGGTTGTCTCAGGCTTGCTCCATGCCCAGCTCTCCTGAGTGGCCATCTGCATGGGGTTCATGGTGCCAGGCAGGGTTCTTCTAGTCTCTGGCTTGTTTCTTGACCTGGAAGCACATCTGGTACTTGCCTGGTGCTAGACTGGTGGTTGTCACACATTATTTCCCTATCTGGGACCCCTGGCACCAAACTGGTGATGATCTCAGGCTTTCTTTTTTTTTATTTCTTCAAGTTACATCTCAATGACAATCCCCTCCCTACTCCCCCTTCAGTCTCACCCTCCCCCTTCTTTCTCTTCAACCCCCCATCCTCTTCCTTTTTTTTAAGTTTAAGGTATATCTTCCCCCCCAACAACTCCCCCTTTCAGTCTAACAGATGGTTCTTTCTCTTATAACAATAAATACAATACAAAACAACAGAAATAAATAGGCCACGATTATAAGAGTTATATGGCTTAGCATACATTCCCAATGTCCAGTCCATATGTATTTGGCACCTGACTTTAACATTCTACTATTCAACCATCTTCATGAGTTTAAAGTTCTATATCCAACTCAACTTTCATTCTAACTTACATCACAATTTTAAAAGCATCTTCTTAGATCCAGAACACCCTCTTAATTCCTAAACAACTCAAAATTTAACTATGAGACCCTAGCTATCTATTCTTCAACCACCTCAGAGACCTGAGAGGGATAAATATATCTGGTTATACAGGAAGTGAAGGGCCAGCAGCTTCCAAAACTAAGAAATGACATACCAGTGGCTGCCTGGACAGTTCCCATTTTATCTCCATACATTACAGCATCAATCTTCAGCCATTTGGACCCATTTCTCTGACAGACATTGAAGGTAGAGCAGGAATTATGAAGGACTTGCCCATCCTGTCTTGGCAGAGTTAGGCTGTAGACTTACCTGCTTCCAAGTTTTGTCCTTTTTGGACAGCATTCTGTCTACAGTTGAAGCAAGGGGTTTTTCTTGCCAAGAGATAGGCTTGCCACTAATTCAACCATCTCCCACGGGAGATTCTTCGATGCTCATCTTCTACTTGGAGTAGAATGGGAGTGCTGTCAGGAGCTAACATGTCTCGATATCAAAAAAAAATCTTAATTTAAGAAACATCTTCAAATGTCATATTCTTCAGATCTCTTGAGGTTTTGAAGACCCCCTATCTATTTCTTATATTTAGATAAGCAAATGTTGCTTGTCTCTTAGCAACTTGATTTCTGATTAGCTTAGAAAATAATTGTGATAGACTGTCATAGTACCTAACAAAATGACAAGCTTGAATGACTATTAGTTTGCATTTCTTAATTATCCTAAACAGTTTACGACAGTTGGTAGCAAAAGACTGAAACTTCACATTTCATTTGTAAACATTACTAGGTACAAACCTTTAAAAAGCGTTACCCTTAATTTTGTATCAATATACAAAGATCAATACCAATGTGGCCAAATATAATCTTAATTTTGTATCAATATACAAAGATCAATATCTATTTAGCCCAATACAATCTTAATTTTGCATCAATATACAAGGGTCAATGCCATTGTGACCAAATATAATCTTAATTTTGCATCAATATACAAAGATCAATACTGATGTAGCCCAATACAATCTTAATTTTGCATTAATATACAATGATCAATACCAATTTAGCCAAATATAATATTAATTTTGTATTAATGTACAAAGGTATAAGGGAATATTCATTAATCTGTCCTTCTTTCTTGATCTTTCCTATACTATGTCTATATCCCATTTTTTCTCGTCTTTTCACTCCTACATAGGAGAGAAAGAAGGATACAGAAAAGAAAAAGAGAGCGAAGTCCTTGGGTCTAACCTCCAAAACCTATTTAATAAGACCATGTAACAGCTTGTAATCTCTTCCCCTAAATAACAAGATTTTCTGTTATCCATCAAATGACCGGGGCGGGGGGGAACACCCTCCTCACCTTCTGGGGATGGGACGTTGCTCTCTTAAAATGACTTCCTGCTGATTTGGGATGTAGTAAACCTGTTTGGGGCCCAAATAAGAATGTAAAAAAGGTTTAAAATGTTAATAGAATCATTTGATGTTCAGTACTTTTGTGCTCAGTTGTTTAAATGTCCTAAGAAGTTTGTAGACAGAAACTGAACTTCAGGGCTTTACTGAAGTTCTGGCTGGAGCAGTCTGTGGAGCTGAACAATCTTAGTGATTTTGAGTTGTTGTGGTTGTAGACTTTTGGGGAAACAGCTATGGAGGAAGTCTGCAAGCCTGAATCATCTGGACTACTTATATTCTTTGGTGTCTGATCTGTTTTCTTCTGAGGTTTTTGTTGTCCAGTTGTCCCTGGATTCCTTGGATGGATGCTTTAAATCTCCTGAAAAGATAAGAACAGAGCCCTGCCCTAATCCTAACTCTGGGACACTACTTTTTTTGGGGGGGAGGGGTCAGGTAATATTTTTCCTGGAGCAAATTTGGTTTTTGACAATATAAAAAGTATTATCTTTCAATTCGGATTAAAAAATAAATTATTTTGATATTTTGGAACTAAACATACCTTTAAGTGTATATTTTGAGATCTCAAAGGACAATTTGTTTTAATTTCAGCTTGCCTTTTGTAAGTAGCTTTTAAACTTAAATCCTTCCAAATCCTATGTGCCTGTCTCTGCATTCTAAGTATTGGGATCAAAGACATGTGGTTCCCAACTGATGGGATTAAAATATGAGCTCCACCACCCCTGGATCAAAGTTTTTCTCTATTTAGAGCTTGTTTTATGTCAGTCTGACCTTGAGCTCTATCTCAGGCTTTCTTTTGTCATGGAATTTTAGGCTACTATTCATTTAAATGTTCATAGGTCAAAACACTGAAAGTAGCCTCTCTCCTCTCTGCCACCTATTGATGCACATGTGACACAGCAGCCACACCTCTAGAGGCAATTTCTCTATGACTATTGCAAATAACCTTATTATTATTTATCACTTCCCTTTCCCTAACTCTCTATATTGGACCCCTTTTACAATTTCCAGTTAACTGCCTCCTCATTTTCCCCGATTTACCCTTCATAGCACCTATGTCCAGTTACCTACCTCTCTGGAGCTCCCTCTCCTCTTGCATTGACTCTATTTTTCTAGTTTCTATGATTACCCCAGGTTATATATTCACATCTTAAGAATCAAAGCTTGGATCGACAAATGGGAAATATCATGTGACTTTTGTCTTTCTGTATCTGGATTACCTCATGCATTATAACATTATCTAATTCAATACAGAATGCAAATTTCATTTTTATGACAGTTGAATTGTACTACACTGGGTATATGTTCTGCATATTAAGTACTCACTCATCTGTGCAAGGGCCTTAGATAGTTTTTATTTTCTAGCTATTGTGAATAGAGTTAGAATTGGCATGTCTGAGGAAGCATCTGTGAACATGAATGTCAAGTCCATTGAGCATATGTCAAGGAGAGATATAGCTGAAACAGATGGTAGATGTCTCTTTTAGTTTTTTGAGAATTCTCAACACTGACTTCAAGACTGAATGCACCAGTTGGCACTTCCACTAGCAGTAAATAAGGGTTTCTCTTTCCTTACACTTCATTACCACTTTGTGATTTCTCTTCTTAATTTTTTATATTTTTATTTTTGAGATTGTATTTTAATTATAATATTTCTCCCTTCCAGTTCTTTCCTTTGTTAGGGTCCAGAATTTGCTGAAGAAAGACCCCAGACTCAAATAGTATGCAAAAACAAAGTGTGTTTATTCTTCAGAAACTTCTAGCATGCAGAGATCACCAATTAGGCTAAATGACAACTCCAAGATGAGGTCACAGATTCTTTTTAAAGACATTTATGGGAATTCCAGGGTGGGTTAGGTAATCTTCAACATTATCTGAGCATTCAAACTAAAAACACAAGAACAATAACTCCCAGCCTTTGGAAAAAGTACCAGGCACTTTTGGCCTAGTCAACAATCATGAGTTAATCATGACATGGGCAATCATGAGTTGATCATAAGACAGGGAGGGTTTCCAAACCATCAGTTAAGTAACTCTAAATAATCTTATCTTCCACAGCCCAGAACCCCCAGACCAGCGGTTATGCAACCTTAAGCAATCTTATCTTCCTCAGACCAGATGGCGAGGCTGTCTCTGGTTGGCTGCCCATTTCCTGCAGTTTTTCCAGCAATTGTTGAGCCCATTTCTGAGAAATGGGAATCTTAGTCCTGTTCTTATTTAACAAGAAACTGAAGCCTGTCATGGAGTCAGCCTGGCCCATAGGCTAATCTTCTTTTGGGCCTCGTGGTCCTTTGGGAATCTCAATTAGGGATCCCTCTGGGGCCTTTCACCTTCAAGCTATCTCATATGCCCCTCCCTGATCTCCATCAAACTCATGGAACCTTTTTACAACAGTTGTAAATGCATATGTATTTGTATATATGGGTTTATTCCTAAATAAAACCTTTGCACTTTGCATGTTGCTTTTATGTATATTTTCAAGGCTGTTTAGCACTGACCAATCAATTGGTATGCTCTTCTCAGGAGAAGACCATCTTTCCCATTCCAAGCTTTTTTAAATTGCTTATAGTTCTTTCTATAGAATTGAGGCCTCAAGGGCTTTTCTGCATCCACTTTGGCATGTTCACTGGTGTCATTCTTGCTGAACTCAGGCTTGGACAATCATTCTGGTAAGGCTTTACGGTTGTAGCTTCTGATACACAGTCTCACAACAAACTGTCATTCTCGGGTTTTACAATCTCTATCTCTTTCCACAATGTTCACTGAACCTTATGTAGGGTACAGTTTTATAGATGTATTCATCTGGATAGGGCTCCGCAACTCTGAATTTTTAAATATTGTGGTTCCTTCTTTTTCAAAGACAACTTTTCTTAACGAAATCAAAAACTACACTTATCTCTGGATATAAGGACAAATGTTTATAGATTTTTTTTGTTAGAGATTATGCTGATTTAGGAAATCAGTGGTTGTAGATTCTCCTCCAATAACTATGACTTCAATAGCACAGATTAGTGTGCTAGGTTTCCATTTAAGTCTAATTAGAGAGCTGCTGGTTACTACCAAGGTTTATGTGGCACTACTGCACCCTAGGATTATTGTGTCATGCTTGTTGTTCCTGTGGCTCAGAGGCATCATAGCTGAATAGATTGCTGCTGTCTGCTTTCCTCCTTTAGAAGCTCACATAGTAACTTCTGGTACCAAGAATAGTAGTCCTCTGGGAGGGGCCATTTATGTCTTCTCAAGCTCAGGACTCTTTTGCCCAGCTGTTGAAATGCATTGTGTCTTCTGCAATAGAGACTTACCTTCCACCAGTAGGGAGGGGAGTGGTGTGGTAACCAAGGGCAAAAGCAATATGCTGTATGTTTTGGAAGACTCTTGGACATCCCTAGCCAACAACTCAAAAGAGAGCTTCAAGTGTCTGGTATTGGGATTTTTGTTAGGTTGTTTATGGCTCTTGCAGAGAGCGGCCTCAACCCTATAAATGTTTATTAAAACTTTATATGTATATTTATACACTTAATTACAAGCACTGTATTTTTTATCCCTTTGGTAAATAGTTAACATTATGATTTCTTATGACATCTTCAGTAATACATACTGTTATTTTACCTAACCTCCCTCCTTCTTCTATATGTATCTCCTTCCCTATAGAGGGCAATAGGTCTTCATGCTCACAGTAGGCACTAAAGAAAACAGGACTGTTAAATTCAAGGATTTATACCTGTTTTCTACCCAGAAAGCTGGGATTGGATGTAGTTAATATATTGGTGATCTTTTGCTATCTATAGAAGCAGGCTTCACTGAATCCCCTAGACTATTATATTTATTCCAGACTACTGGGCATTGTTTCTCAGCCAATATAGCCCATTCTTATGAAAGATGTTCCATGTACTTTGTAAAAGAGCTTACTATTATGTTTATTCCAGACCCTTCCTCCATAGACCCTTATCTAGAGCACTGTTTCTCAGTCAATAGAACCCATTTTTATAGAAGAGGTCACAGGTACTTTGTGAAATACATGAACTTTGCAAAGGAGTTTTGACACATTTATGCCTTAAGCTTTGCTGTGATAATTTCCATAAGGAAACTTTCCCCAAAAAAATTGTACTATGCTTAAATATGTCAAGAATAAACTGTTCAAGGTCAGATTCTAGAAGTTTGAACCAACACTAGCTAACTAAGTTGTGTTGAACTGAGTTTTCTTCTTACATCACATGGATAGTTCCACTTCTGGCCATAACATT
This sequence comes from Lophiomys imhausi, assembly GCA_907164525.1. NCBI lineage: Eukaryota > Metazoa > Chordata > Mammalia > Rodentia > Muridae > Lophiomys > Lophiomys imhausi. Next base: position 6,762,525 of record CAJQZJ010032031.1, on the reverse strand, counting down.
TCCACCTCCCCTTTCCCTAAGGATTCCCCCCTTTTCCAATTTCTTCTATCAGTAACTTGCATCCTGACAGTTCCCTTAGCCCTCTCCCACTGTTTTTCTGTATTTGCCTCCCTCCACCTCCCTAGATACGCCCCTTTCCCATTTCCTTGACCAGATTACTTTTACCTTGCTATTACCCTTTGCCCTCCTCCCCTTTTTGTATTTACCTCCTTCTCCCTCCCTAAGGAACCCCCCTTTTCCTAGTTCCCTGGTCAGATTGCCTGTATCCTGCTATTTCCCTCTCCATTGTTCCCAATCCCCATATTCTGAAATGTTCCCTTCTTACTTTCCTGTTTTCTGTAGTTACTACAAACTATGTACTTGTGTCTAAGGATTTGGAGCTATGAGCCTCTAATAAGATAGAACATGTGATGTTTTTCTTTCTGGGTCTGTACTCCTCCACCTTGCTCTCTCAATTTCATGTTTTTTTTCTGTAATTGCTCACTTTGTATAATATTACTTTTATGTGTGTAATTTCATAGTTGCCCACTTGGTACTGGATAATCAGCTAGGGGTGGCCGGCCTTCTCTGGGGAAGACTATTTCTCCCACTCTCAGCATTCCTCAGATGAATATAGTTCTTTTTCCAGGGTTGGAGCCCCATGAGATTTTCCCCTTCCATATTAACATATATATTGTTTTTTGCCTCTAGACCTATAGTCAGACTCACCTCTAAATGTCTCTCACAGTGAGGTACAAATTGTTACCCATAAAGATATGCTAACCTGTAAAAACCTTTTTGAATTTTCTAATTCATATAAACAAAAGTTTGAGGAGTATGTGTTGGAATGGATTTTTAAAGTGTGGCAAAATGGGGAACGAATCATAAAACTAGGTTAAGCCGTATTGATTAATATGGATCAATTAATTGATAATGGATTTTATGGTTAATTTTACAGCTCAGCTTTTAAAATTTAATTAGTTGTCTAAAATATGAGTGAAAAGATCCCCTGCTGGGAATAAGCTGGAGATGCTGAATTGAATGCTCTTGACCTAATATTAATGGAAAGATTGAAAGGCTTAGGGAAATTAAAATGTTAGAATAGATTTTCCATGTAAAATTTAATCTTCCACATGGAAGTATTTAGAAGACATGATGTTCACTGATACTCTAATAGATATACACCTGTGGACGGGTTTCATTTACCTATTGATATCTGTCATTATCATTCTTCATATGTCATAACTCAAAATAAGAGTCATGGATGCTAAACTGGATGGATAACTTAAATGCAGTCTCTCTAAATAGACCCCAGAGTACCAGAGGCCAAGTGACAACACTAAATCACTGAAGGCAAGATGAGTATAAATATCATAATGGACATCATAGGCAAGGCAAATGTATAATTGCCTGACTCATATAGATCTTTATCCCGGACTAATTAATCATAGTGATTTTTCTGAGTTAATTTTGTATCCAGCAATCTTGCTGAAGATGTTTATAAGATGTACTAGTTCTCTGGTGGAAGTTTTGGGGTCACTTTTGTATAGTATTGTATCATCTGCAAATAGGGATAATTTGACTTCTTCCTTTCCAATTTGTATCCCTTTGATCTCCTTTAGTTGTCTTATTGCTCTGGATATGACTTCATGTACTATGTAGAAGAGATATGGGGAGAGTGGGCATCCTTGCCTTGTCCCTGATTTTAGAGGAAATGCTTCAAGTTTCTCTCCATTTAATTTGATGTTGGCTACTGGCTTGTTGTATATTGCCTTTATTATTTCTAGATATGGTCCTTGTATGCCAGCTTTCTCCAGAACTTTTAGTATGAAGGAGTGTTGGATTTTGTCAAATGCTTTTTCAGCATCTAATGAGATGATCATGTGGTTTTTTTTTCTTTCAGCTTGTTTTTTATGGTGAATCACGTTGATGGATTTTCATATGTTGAACCACCCCTGCATTCCTGGTATGAAGCCTACTTGATCATGGTATATGAAACTTTTGATGTGTTCTTGGATTTGGTTTGCCAGTATTTTATTAACTATTTTTTCGTCTATGTTAATAGGGGAAATTGGTCCATAGTTCTTTCTTTGTTGGGTCTTTCTGTGGTTTAGGGGTCGGGGTGACTGTGACCCCATATAATGAGTTTGGCAGTGTTCTTTCTGATTCTACATTGGGGAAGAGTTTGAAGAGTATTGGTATTAGCTCTTCTTTGAAAGTCTCTTAGAACTCTGTGCTGAAACCATCTGACCCTGGGCTTTTTTTTGCATGGAAGATTTTTAATGACTGTTTCTATTTCCTTACAGGTTATAGAACTGTTTAATTTGTTAACCTGATCTTGATTTAGCTTTGGTAGATGGAATTTATCAAGAAAATTGTCTATTTCACTTAGGTTTTCAAATTTTGTGGAGTACAGATCTTTGAAGTAAGACCTAAAGATTCTCTGGATTTTTTCGATGTCTGTTGTTATTTCTCCCTTTTCATTTCTGATTTTACTTATTTGGGCATTTTCCCTTGGTCTTCTTGTCAATTTGGCTAAGGGTTTGTCTATTTTGTTGATTTTCTCATAGAACCAACTCTTGGTTTCATTGATTCTTGTATTGTTCTTTTTGTTTCTAAGTTGTTGATTTCAGTCCTAAGTTTGAAATTTTCCTGCCTTCTGCTCCTCTTGGGGGTTTTTGCTTCTTTCTTTTTCTAGCTCAGCTCTTCCAATTCTGCTGTTAAGTTGCTCATATTGGCTGTCACAATTTTCTTTTTGAAGGCACTTAGTGCTATGATCTTTCCTCATAGCATTGCTTTCATTATGTCCCATAGGTTTGTGTATGTTGTGCCTTCATTTTCATTGGATTTTAAGAAGTCTTTGATTTCCTTCTTTATTTGTTCTCTGGCCCAGTGGTCATTGAGTAGAGAGTTATCCAGTTTCCATGAATGTGTAGGCTTTTTGTTATTTCTATTGTTGCTGAAGTCCAGGTTTAATCCATGGTGGTCTGATAAGATACAAGGAGTTATTTCAATTTTCTTGTATCTATTGAGGATTGTTTTGTGTCCAACTATATGGTCAGTTTTGGAGAAGGTTCTGTAAGGTGCTGAAAAATGTGTATTCTTTTATGTTTGGGTGAAATATTCCATAGATATATGTTAGGTCCATTTGGTTCATGACTTCTGTTAGTCTCATTATTTCTCTGTTTGGTTTCTGTCTTGATGATCTGTCCATTGTTGTGAGTGGGGTATTGAAATCTCCCACTATTTATGTGTGGGAATCCATGTGTGGTTTAAGCTTTAGAAGAGTTTCTTTTACAAATATGGGTGCCCTTGTATTTGGGGCATAGATATTCAGTATTGAAATGTCATCTTCATTAATTTTCTTTAATGCGTATTTAGTGTCCTTCCCTGTCTTTTTTGATTAACTTCAGTTGAAAGTCTATTTTATTTGATATTAAGATGGCTACTCCAGCTTAGTTTCTGGAACCATTTGCTTGGAAAAATTTTTCCCTGCTCTTTACTCTGAGGTAGATTCTATCTTTGTTAGTGAGATGTGTTTCTTGTATGCAGCAAAATGATGGGTCTTCTTTATGGATCTATTCTGTAAGCCTATTTCTTTTTATTGGGGAATTGGGTCCATTCATGTTGAGGGATATTAATGAGAAAGGTTGTTGCTTCCTGCTATTTTGATATAGGTGGTGGTTGTATGTTTCTTTGGTTTAGCTGCAGTGGAGTTTTTTGCTCCCTATGTTTTCTTGGGTGTAGTTATCTTCTCGGGGTTAGAATTGTCTTCTGTAGAACTGGGTTTGTGGATAGACTAAGTTTTTTTTTTTTCATGGAATATCTTGTTTTCTCTGTCTATATTGATAGAAAATTTTGCTGAGTATAATAGTCTAGGCTGTTCTCTTAGGGACTGTGGGAAGTCTATCCAGGCACTTCAGTGTTTTAGAGTTTCTGAGGAGAAGTCAGGTATAATTCTGATGGGTCTGCCATTATATCTTACTTGACCTTTTTCTTTTACAGCTTTTAATATTCTTTCTTTGTTCTGTACATTTAGAGTTTCAATTATTATGTGGTGAGAGGAATTTCTTTTCTGGTCTAATCTGTTTGGAGTCTGTATGCCTCTTCGAATTTTATCAGCATCTCTTCCTTTAAGATTGGGACATGTTCCTCTATGATTTTGTTGAAGATGTTTCCTGGTCCTTGGAGTTGGGAGTCTTCTCTTTCATCTAAGCCTATAATTCTTAGGTTCCATCTTTTCATTGACTCCTTGATTTCTTGAATGTTGTGTGTGAGAACTTTTTTAGATTTCTCATTTTCTTTGGTTTTTGTACTGATTTCTTCAATTGAATCTTCCACACCTGAGATTCTCTTCTCTTGTATCCTATTTTTAATACTCATTTCTGTAGTTCCTTTTCTCTTCCCTTGGTTTTCCACCTCCAGGATTGTTCTGCTTTGTTTTCTTTAAAGTTTACATTTCCAATTTCAAGTCTTGAACCCTTTTAGACATTTCATACATTTGGTGCTCCAATTTAGATGACTTTGTCTGCCAGCCATTGAGATCTTTCATAGCCTTGCCTCTTTCCCATTCCTATTTGGCTGAATTGGCTTGGAGGTCTCTAATGATATTCTGCATTGCGTTCATTTGTAAAGTTGAAGATTCTTTATATTCTTTCAGAGATTTCACTTCTTGTAAGGACTCTATCATTTTTCTAAGTATAGATTTGTCATTATTTTCATGTGTTTCAGCTGTGTTGGGATGGTCAGGGTTTTCTGTATGAGCATCACTGTATTTTGTTGGAGTCATATTTCCCTGATTTTTGTCAGATTTGTTTTTTTTTTTTTTTTTTTGCTGGCTTTTAGCCATCTGGTTGTCCTTAGCTGATTCTTCCTAGTGTCTTCAGGACCTGATGCTAAGGATAGGACTTAGATGGTCCCCAGGGCACCTCTGTGCCTCTTGGCCCTAGGCACTAAGCCCTTGTAGTCTGAGTCACTCAGGTAGTGCACACAGGCCAAGAACTTGCTGTTCCAGGGGTGGAACTATAGATGCTGAAGATCTGGTTTCCTGCTGGAGGAGCCAGCACTGACTGAGGGGTCAACCTGTTCAGGGCTTGCACTCAATGGAGTTCCCAGCAGCCTTCCAACCTGACCACCCGCCTTTCAGCCCTCTTTGATCTCACCATTCCTGTGGCTGTGCTGGTTTTGATTTGGGTACTGGAGCTGTCCTGGCAATTGGTGCTGCCCACCCGCCATGGTTCTGGACACTGCACTGGTGCCAGAGGTGTAACCCACTACAGGAAGTGTATCCCGCTGCTTTGTCTAGCTGCAGTGTTCTTCCTAGTGATTGTAAATCCAATGGAGGGGCTTGTATGCCCAACACCCCTCTGGGCAAGACGAAATATGCTTGCATCTCCCAGACCACCACTCTGTTGGAGATGCACTGCTATGGTCCTGCTTGCCAAAGCCTGGGACACTGCACTGGTGCAGGAGGCGTAGTCCGCTACAGGAACTGTATGCCCAACTGACCTGTTTTTAATAGAGCTTGATGAATAAAACTTTATAAGTCTTATTTTTAAAATCTGTTGATCTATGGGATTTTTTCAAAATATTGCCCACAACATTTTGTGTTTTTATTTATATGATCACATATTTTGAGCATGTGATGAATTATCATAATTAAAAGCAAGAGAAATATAAAATACAGCTGAGGATTTTTGTCATATCTGGTAAAAGCCATTGGATGCTACTATGGTTGTCAAAAATAATATGAGATTAATAAAACCAAGATTATAAAATTTCATACAAATCAATCTGATTAAATATAATTTTAATCTTGGGATAAGGGAATTAAGTTGCTAAGTCTATATATTCCTGTTTTTGAAAATCGAACTTCAACAACAGTCTTATTGAATCTTTATTCTAATTATTTCCTTCATGAGTCAGGCCATGTCATGATTCAGTTTGCCAAAGGATCCCCTTTCCCTGTCAATATTAACTTTAGCTTAGAAAATTTTTGTAAGTAAACAATTATCATTTTACTGAATCTTTGCCTTTTCATTATTACCTTTGACATGTTCAACAAATATTCTTATGTTAGTACTTAAAAATCACAGAAAATGAATGGTCTCTTTTCAAATAATACCATAAATAACTACACAAGCATAGGTTCTAAAACAAAAGCAACTTCTATGTTAACTGCTTCTGATATTAAAGGAAGACAATAAGGTAATATAAAATCTGGAAATGCAATTCATTATATATTTGTGTGTTTATATCTTTTGTATTTTTTCATGCTTTTAAGAGGGTTTTATTCATTTCAAGGTGATGAGAAATCAATTCAATATTCAGGAATCAGAACTGCAATCTGTGTCATTGTGGCTCTAGAAAAGAAGTCATGTTGAACACATAGATGGAAGAAGGTCAATATAAGAAAAAAAGTTCAAACTAAATAGTCAACATAAATGTACCACTACTCCATCTGTGTACTTGGGAATACTGGACCCGGCATGAGTTGTTTCCTACCTAAGAAATGTGTCTCTGTAATTAATTAAAAATAATAAATAAATATGATCTCTGGAGTTATTTTTAACATTCATATATATTTTTACTGATGTTGACAGGAATCTATCATATTTAAGTAGATATCAGCTATATAAACTACAAAACATTATCTAATGGGAAATAATTGAATTATAGTGCCAGATCTCAACATTAGTTATAATGCTAAGTATATCTAAATTAATATGACACATGAAATCATCAAGCATGAGAAATAAACAAAAGTGAAACAGGAGATACAAAGTTTATGTTTAGGGACTGGAGAGATGGCTAAGTGGTTAAGAGCACTGACTGCTCTTCCAGAGGATCTAGTTCAAATTGCAGCACCCACATGTCAGCTCACAAATGTCTGTAACTCCAAGATCTGACACCCTTACACAGACATACATGCAGGCAAAACACCAATGTACATAAAATAGAAATAAATAAATTATTTTTTAAAAGTTTGTGTTTAAAGCATGCAACTATATGTCTACTCATCTCAGTCACCATAGATCCATTTTCCTTCAGGCCCGACTTTCTTTCCTCTGAAGGTTATTATGTAGTTGATAAAAACTGTGAGTTGATTGGAGAATACATTTGAAGTGGGAAAAAATGCTCTGAATGCACAAACACTGTTTCTATAATTGGTAAAAAGCTTCATATTTGTCAGTAATGCTGTTCAATGTGTGCCATCTGAAATATGAGTTAAGAGGACTTATAGAACCGAATCTTCAGTTTCTATCAAGTCTGAGAGAGTTAGAAATAAAGAGCAAAGTAAACAATTTTTTCCAGACTTGGAAACATAGTTTGTCAAATACTCCTACTAAGCCAAGAATGAAATACAACAATACTTAATTTGGTATCATGAAATTATGGTTACTTGCTGCCCATTTCTTCAAGAGCATAATGAAAATATCTCCAAAATCTTGTTTCTTTTATTATTTCACAATACACATTCTCCTCACAAACATGCTCTAGAGTATTTACTCAATGAACAATTAATGAAAATGTCTTTTTTAAGAGACCCTTATTAAATCTAAATTTTAATAATAGTCGCTTCATATTTCAGGGTATATGTATAAATGTGTTTCCATCTCAATATGTGTTTTACCTTAAAAAGAAATATAGGAAAATGATAAGTTTAATATCTCAGGTAAGGATTCAGTATCTGATGGTACTGCTCCTCTTAGGGAGGACCTAGACTTTGTTCCCAGAATCTACATATTTGACTTATAATTCTCTATTAACTCTAGTTCCAGGGTATCCAAGGCCTTCATCTGACCTTTGTAAGCACCAGGCATGTAAATAATGCACATAAACAGATGAAGAAAAAATTATACATGCAAAATAAAAATAAATACATCTTAAAATAGAGCTCAAATAAGAGGAAGTAAAAAGCAACATCACCACTACACCCTGATTTAAGAAAACGTAAAATATGTCATTTATTTTTCACTTTTCTTTACAAAACATGTATCTATTCACTAGCTTCTTCATGGCTGCCTTTACTTCCTTGTTTCGCAATGTATAGATGATGGGGTTGAGTAAAGGAAATATCACAGTGTGAAACACAGATACCACTTTATCTAGAGAAAACGAGTCAAATGGGCGAGCATAAATGTAGATTGATGGTCCAAACATTAGCACCACTATGGTGATGTGGGAATAACAGGTGGAGATAGCCCTGCTGGTGCTCTCACCTGAGCTTGACTGTTTTTTGAGCATGGTCAGAAGGAAGGCATAGGACATTAACAGAGCAATGAAGCACACCACAGAGATCAGGCCACTGCTAAAGATCATTACTAACTCCTCCAGGAAAGTGTTGGCACAGGCAATCCGGACCACCTGTGTGATGTCACAAAAATAATTGTCTAATTCATTGGGCCCACAAAATGGCAGCCGAACAATGAGAGCCACCTGTATTATAGAATGAACGAAGCCCCCTGTCCAGGAGAGAGCCACTAAGATACAACAGAGGCGTCGGTTCATGATGGTAGCATAGTGGAGAGGGCGGCAGATAGCAGTATAACGATCGAATGCCATCACTGTGAGCAGAAACATCTCAGAGGCCCCAACAAAGTGCAAGAAGAAGAGCTGAGCAATGCAGCCACCAAAGGAAATTATTTTCCTTTCCACAAAGAAGTCTATAAGCATCTTAGGTGCTGTGATAGAAGAGTACCAAATATCAAGAAAGGCTAGATTTGCCAGCAAGAAATACATAGGAGAGCTCAGATGCGGGTCAAGCCTAATGGTACAGATGATAAGGATATTGACTGGAAGTATGAACAAATAAAAGGATAAAAATATAACAAACAAGACTAGCTGCACTTCCCGAGTCTGAGACAGACCAGTGAGAACAAATTCTGTCACAATGGTATCATTTACAGGCTCCATTTCTTCAGTTAGTTTTTCATTATGGCTATGGAAAAATAAAAGAAATTATAATTACTACAAAGAATATTTAACTAGTATTACATCACTATTATATATAATATATATTTATATTATACATATTATAATATTTTCAAAATTATAATATATATATATATATATATTATCGTTAAGAGACTGCATTAGGAGGCTGGAAGACCAATCAGTGCTCTTGCAGAAAAACTCAGTTCAGTTCCCACCACCCACAAGGCAGCTAATAATAATCTGCAAATTTACCTTTTTTGTTGTGAGCCTAGCCTTTAACGGCTGAGCCATCTCTCCAGCCCTTTAAAATGTGTAGCCCAGGCTGGCCTCGAACTTGTGATCCTCCTGCCTCTGCCTCCTTCAGCAAATCCTACCGGCGTGCACCACCACAACCAGCATAATCTGCAATTTTAATCTTAGGGTATCCAACATTTTCTCTGGTCTTCATGGTACCAGGTATGCATGTTATGAACAAATATACACCCAAGTAAAACATCTACATACATTTAAAAATTGAAAAATATTAAAAACATTGTATTAGGATATCTTTACTTTCCCCATTTTATATTTAAAAACAAGATATAGAAAGTAAATGATGATCTCATAGTTTATATTGTTTCTAGAAACTGTTCATTTGTTTATTAAATAAATACTTAGGGAATAACTCCTGTATGCTGTTATAACATCAATGAACACAGAAGACACAGCTTCAGCCTCACCAACTTCTGCTCTAGAAATATAAGCAGACAGTACATATGCAAAAGATAAAAGAAAGAAAGAAAGGAAGGAAGGTAGGAAGAATGGAAGGATAAAGGAAGAAAGGAAGGAAGCCATTTCCATAGTGACAAGAGACAAAAATGTAATAGATATGAAAGTCTGACAGATAATACATTGCAGTGTAGTGTAAAAATGTCTCAGAAACATTTCTCTAGCTTGGTGATTAAAATTCAAGAGAAAAGCATTTTAGGAATGGAAAATGGTAAACCAAAAGGCCCCAAGGCATAAAAATGCTTCCAATTACTCTAAGAGATCTAAAACTCTCTTAGGGAGAGTTGGCTCTCTACATAAAGCACCTGCCACACAAGTGTTAAGTCAGGAATTCATATCCATAGAACTCACATAAAAACCACACAGGAGTAGTAGCCACCTATAATTCTATCACTCTGGAGGCAGAGATGGAAGGATACCCATACTGAGCTCCAGATTAGCTAGAGACTATGCCACAATAAAGTTAGTGGACAGTGATATGTTCAGTGAGTAAAGGCACTTGTCACCAAGACTGACAATCTGAGTTTAACCACAAGAATACAGTTGATGGAATGAGGGAGAGATCCTTCAAGTTGTCTTCTGATCTCCACAGGCAACTCTTAGCACATGTACATACACACACAGAGGGGGAGAGAGAGAGAGAGAGAGAGAGAGAGAGAGAGAGAGAGAGAGAGAGAGAGAGAGAACAAATAAATATAAAAATAATTTTTAAAAGTAAAATGAAGAATGATCAAGAAGGCTACCTGATGTCAACTTGAGTCTTCCACATGCACAGACTTATATCTGCACACATCTACATACACATATCCTGGAATGCACAAACATGTATACAAGTATACAAATGCACATCACATGCACATATACATGCAAAAATATGACACAAAACAACCTAACAGAGAAAAAGTCATGCAGCTTCCAATAATAAAATTAAGTTTTAATAGCTTTCAATGTATTTCCCAATAAACTCTAGGAGATTGCTTAATAAGTTTACGTTTTCGGACTATCACTCCAGGTGCTGTGTGAGAAACATAAAGTGGGAAAATATTTCAGGAAAAAGTAAGCTGTTAAATGGAAAACAGCAATAACCATTTAGAAAAGTGAATGTTTTATTTAGAAAATAGGAGATACAAATGGCAGGATTTAAAATGGATTCAGCATTACCATTGTTCCACCATCAAAGCTAGATGGATTTTGAGATCATAACAGCAATTTTACAGGATCTGTACCTTCTGTGTGTAAAACAAGATTTACTCAACAGCTTACCAAAACATTAATATAATCAGCCTGGATCTTACCATAAAACATATTTATGTTCTTCCATAGTCTAAAGTCTGAGCACTGTGCCAGTAAAATCCATAGAAAGGAATTATCATGTTTGTGAGCAGTTTTTGTAAGAGATAAGTCATCCATGAATACAGGGCGTTTATTCCAGTGTTTTACTACAAAAGAACCAAGAAGAATGAAGAAAAGGGATTTTTAATCTCCAACTTGTATCCACTCATTTTTTGCTTCCCAAATTTCTGGATAAAGCTCATTCCCTTTGAAAGCACCTAACAAAAATCTATTCTTTAGTTAATCTTCAGGGATGTAATATCCAGAGGATGATTATGAAGACAGCTAGGGGCACAAAGTCCTTTCCCATAGGTGAGTGAGCTGTAAGATCTCCTCAAGGGAACAATTGCTTTGGGGAAAATATAAGAGTCTGTGCAGAAATTTGTCTTGCTAAACAATGTAAAACACATCCATGTTGTTTGCAAAGAATATAAGGAGTCTTATAGGCCAAAACTAAGAAGACAAAAATAAACAAAAGAAAATGTTATATTAATGATGGAAAACAAATCTATAAAATAAAAATATACAAATCCTATTTTTCTGAAAATATTACATGCTTACAGTTTACACACATGCCAATAGGTAAGTGTTACAAAAGATCAAATACTAATAGCTTCTTTGCAGTGTTTTTTTTTCAATATTTGTTTATTTCTTCAAGTTACATCTCAATCACAGTCCCCTCCTTCCTCCCCTCATGGTCCCACCCTCCTATCCTCATCTCCATCTCCTTCCTATCCTCTAATTTTTTTTAAATTTAAGGTGTATCTTTTTTCCCCAACATCTCCCCCTTTTAGTCTAATAAAAGGCTTTTCTTCTTATAACAATAAATACAATACAAAACAATAAGAACAATTAGGCAACATTTATGAAAATCATAAGGTATAACATACATTCCCATTGTCCAGTCCATATGTATTTGGCAACTAATAATAATATTCTATTATCTATCTATCTCCATGAGTTTACAGTTCTATACGTAACTCAGTTTCCATCCTAATTTGCATTACCAACTTAAAAAAAAATCTTCTTAGACCTATAACATCCTTTTAATTCCTAAACAACTTAAAACTTAACTGTGAAATTATAGCAGTCTAGTCTTCAACCACATCAGACACCTGAGAAGGATAAATATATCTCAGTAAACAGGAAGTGCAGGGCAAGCAGCTTCCAAAACTAAGAAATGACAAACAACTGGGTGTCCCCATTTCTGATAGTACCCCTTTTCTCTCTATAACATTGGAGCATCTATCTTCAGCCTTTTGGCCCAGCATCTCTGACAGATTTACATTAATTATAAAGCAGGAATTATGAAGGACTTGCCCACCCTGTCTTGGCAAAGCTAGCCTGTTGACTTACCTGCTTCCAAGTTTTGTCCTTTTCAGACACCATTCTGTCTACAGTTGAAGTAAGAGCTTTTTTTGCCCTGTGGCTAGCTTGCCACTAATGCAGACATCTCCAAATGGAGATGCTTTGAGGCTCATCATCTACTTGGAGAAGAATGGAGGTGGTGCTGTCAGGAGCTGACATGTCTCAATATCAAAAAATCTTAAGTTGAGAAAACATTTTAAATGCCATATTATACAGATATCTTGAGGTTTTTGAAGACCATCTATCTATCTCCATATACTTGAATAAGCAAATGTTGCTTATCTCTTAGGAACTTGATTTCTGATTAACTTAGAAAACATCTATAATACACTAAACTAGCACTTAACAAAATAACAAGTTTGAATGACTATCTTTTTGCATTTCTTTTTATTTTTTTTAATTTTTTAAAATTTATTTATTTATTGCTTCAGGTTACATCTCCATCATAGTGTCCTCTTTCGATCCTTCCCAGTCCCACCCTCCCACCCTCTACCCCCTAACCCTTCCATCCCACTCCTCTGCATTTCTTAATTATCCTAAACAGTTTGTGACAGTTGCTATCAAAAGGCCTAGAACTTCACATTGAATTTTTAAGAATTACATAGGTACAATACCTTAAAAAGAGTTAACCTTAATTTTTTATCAGTATACAAAGATCTATACCAATGTAGCCAAATATAACTTTAATTTTGTATGAATATACAAAGATATAAGAGTAGATTCAATAATCTACCCTTTTTTCTTTATCATTCCTATATTAGGTCTATATCCCTTTTTTTTTCTTTTCAGCTCTTTCCCCCCTACATAGGAGAGAAAGAAGGATAGAGGAAAGAGAAAGAGAGAAATCCCTGGGTCTAACTTCCTAAACCATGTTTAACAAGACTATTTAACAATTTGTAACCAATCCCCCTAAATGACAACAAACATCTAAAAGGTCCTCTCTGGAGGATGGAAGGCATTATCCTTTCAAAGCTACTGATCACAGGTATGATGATGCAAACATGTGATATAAACGTAACAAAGATCTCAAGCCCAGAAGAAACATGGAGGAAAGAGAAGCAAGCAAACATAACACACAATAATCTTTTTAAAAAGCACAAAGAATACACACAAACATACACATTAAAAAATCAGAAACCAGGCCAGGCGTGGTGGCACACGCTTTCAATCCCAGCACTTGGGAGGCAGAGGCAGGCGGATCTCTGTGAGTTCAAGGCCAGCCTGGTCTACAAAGTGAGTCCAGGACAGCCAGAGATACACAGAGAAGCTCTGTTTTGGAAAAAAAAATCAGAAACCATATTATACAAACAAAAGATCAGTAAGATAAAAGAAATATTCCCAAACAAAGAAATATGTGACCAAAAAGTCTACAAAATTATTATTGAGTTTGTTTTGTTTTGGCCATCTACTACTGGCCATGGGTTCTACCAGTAATATAACTAGCATTACTACATTGGAGAAGATTAATTTAAATATGTTTTCATTGAAATAAAAGTACATTATTCTCTTCCCACCCTTTCCTCTCTCCTACCCCTCATAGCTACTCTCCCTTGAAATCCTCCATGTTATCTACCTCTCAAGTTTGATAACTTCTTTTTTTATTATTGTAACAAATTTATATTCATGCATATAGATATTCACATTTATGTGCATGTGTGTGATGCACACCATGTGTATGTATAACCCCTTTCAAAGTAAAGTTCAATAGAGAAAAAAAAACACTCCAACCAAAAGATTTCTGAAATACCACTGTTTGATATGTTTATATTGCTCTGTGTAGAAATGATAACCTTGTATCTGAAAAATAATGGTTTAAAAGCTATCCTATAAAGTGAAATAAGTATGTCTGACTTGTAAACACCAGCATTATGGATATGTGACAGCAAATAATTCATTTCATTCGTTCCCTTAGCATCTGGCAGAAAGCCTTCTTTCCAAGTGTCTGAAGTTTTGGGTAAATCATTTCTAGAAAGCTCTATAGAGATTTTTATCTGGGCTCTCAGAGAAACAGTCTGTCCATATCTTTAACAGAGAATTTAACTAATTATATTTTAATATTCTTTTGTTCTGACCAAAATATAATATAAACTCGGCCCCTTCAGGTGAGAGAGAATGCCCTATGTCTAGCTAGAGATCAGCACAATTCCTTGGACACAGGGTTCCTCAGAGCTTTGTGAAGGGGTAGATGATTAGATGGAATTTTAAATTAGTGAATGAGTTGAGAGAAACCATTCAATTATTTACAAATCTAACTGCTAATTCACTTTGTCTCTTCTAACTTTGGTTTATCTTTCAGAATTTTAATTTTAAAATACCTGCATTACCAACATTGGTTAAAGCAAGTATCTTTGGGTTTTTCCTATTTAAATACAAAGATATTAGTGCTACTGACTCCAATTCCTTCAAACATAGCATCATAGACACCACCTCATTCAATTCTTTACCCTACATGCTTTAGGTTTTCTGTTTCATAATGCTGCTCTCATGAAATTTTAAAAGTTATTTATATCAATATATTCATGCTGGCTAAAAATTCAAATGATTTATACAAATATGTTATCAGTTTTTTTTCCACCTACCAACTACTTTTCCAGCCAGGGTGGGATCAGAGTCTGTAAATAGCAGGTAGGAGATGCCTCTCCTCACACCCACATAGAATACTGTATTGTCTGTATTTTGGCATTTATGAGCTCTTGTCCTGATGTAACTACATGCTAACTAACACCATGGGATGTAACTCTGAAAATCAATTCTCAGGAGTCAAGAGATAGCCAAAGAGGAAAAAACACCAAGGGAGTAATTTAAAGTTGGTGTATGGCTCATTTTTGAGAGTAGAAATACATGTTTCCCCACATAACAAGTAAGGAAAAGGACAAATTTATCAGGGTTTGGGTGCTGCTGTTACAATGCATATGATAATTTTTCTTTTATTTTTGGTTGTAAGCCTAACTCTTTACAATTGATTCACTCCTCCAGCCTTATAGTAATCTTTCTAATTCCTTTATGTCAAAAGAGTTTATCACCTAAAGGTGCTGTATACTTGGGGAAAATGAAAATATGTCCAAATACAATCTTAAGACTGCATAAATCATTTGACAAAATATCTGTTTTTTAAGTATTTTATTTATTTATGTTTGTGGGTACACACATGCAGAGCACACAGAAGTCAGAGAATAGCTTGCAGGAGTTCTCTCCTTCCACCATGTGGGTCCAGGAGTTCGCAGCAAGTGTCTTTGCCCACTGCAACATCTAGCTACCCTTTATCCATGGTTTTGATAAAATCTTATGTACCAAATCCTTAATCTAAACTGTATAGCTAACTTTATTCAATATTTCTATTATGTACAATAATTACCTGCATCTCAGACATCATTGTAGGTACTAGGAATTCAATTATTAACAAAACCAGAATGTTCTATAAATTAAAAAACAATCCTCAACTATCTATGAAGCTTAAAATAGATGTCTGCATCTATTATGAATAAATAATAGAATTGCACTGAAAACTTCCATTCTACACATAAAGGTTGTGATTAAAGGATAATAGAACAATTACAGAAGAACAGAAGTTGTTGGGCTAGTCCACTTCCTAACAGGTCGATGATGGAGAGTAATGTACTATGTATATTCCTTACATATAGTCATATATATGCATATATAACAAATACTAAGTGAATATCTGATTAAGTTGTATTTTGTTACATCTGTAACTATAATTCCTGCATCATCACACTAATGTAGTGACTCTCTTACAGAGTTAGACTTACCAAATCAAATGTTCTCTGATAGAAACTTTGGGTTCTGTCAAATTGATCTTAACTGACTTTTTGTAAATTATTCTCACAATATTACTTATTTGAATTTGAATTAAGATAGAGTAATCAACATGAGATTAATAAAAGGAAACAAAGGACAATCAAGAAAAGGAAAGAAATACATTTGACAGAAGACAATAATCTTATAAATGTTTCATACAAAACCGTAAGCTTGACCAACTCAGTGTCTCATCCTCCCCAGAACCTGAGATGCTAAGGGAGCAAGATAACAGCAAGCCTGAGTCCAGTCAGGGTTACACAGCTCTAGATCAATCTAAGCTATAGAGTGGAACTTGCTTCCAAAACACACATACTCATGTGTATATTCTTAATTTAATTTTAAAATGTAATTTAAAGTCATCTTTCATCTTATTGTATTGACTATTCATATAAAGTTTGGAAACAATTATGATGGATCAATAATCCATCCTGCTTGAACATATATTTTAGGACTTCATCATTCACAATATAATTCACAATATTTTGATCAATATTAATAATAGTAATTGCTTCTGTGGACTGCAGCAGCTAATTCCATAAAGAAATCCAGTAGTTTTTTATTGTTTGAGAATATCATACATGTATAAAGTCTGTTTCGATTAAATCCATCCCTACTCCCCCCTCTCTTACTTCTATCCACCCAACAATCTTTCTGCCCCTTCGCCTGCAATGATCCATGAACTTTTGGAGAAGGGGTGTGGCATAGATGCCCCACTCCACAGTCTACTATGCTTTATACTCTGACCTGTTGAGACTTTCTGTGCTAATCACCATCTATTGCAAAAGAAAGCTTTTCTAGTAAGAGTTCAGACCTACATTTATGTATGGATAAAACCATGGGGTATGCGTATGTTTGTCAACTGCAGGCCTGACTGGAAGTGTGTTTGATATACCAAGTAATAATGTATTGAGGAAAATTGGGGGGGGGTGCTGATTCTTCTTCTTCTTCTTCTTCTTCTTCTTCTTCTTCTTCTTCTTCTTCTTCATCTACTTTGACTTTCTGTGTTTGTGTATGTGTGTGTATGTGTGTGTTATGTTTTTTCATTTGGGAGAGAGAATATAAAGTTCAGCATAAAATAACAGTTTAGAAAGTAATTTTATGTGATGTCATTTAGCAAAATAATAGTAGTAAGTTCTCCCCAGGACCTATTACCTAACCACAAATTCATGACCAGGTTTGTAATATAAGCATGAATTCCTGCTTGTGGAGTGGGCCATAAATCCTTTATCAGAAAGTAGTATCAGAAAGTTCCCCCATGACATATATTCACTATTGCTCCAATGACCACATCTTACCAGACTAGACATCACTGTAACTTGCAGGGTAGCTAGATAAGATGGTTGGTGAGTTTTCTCATCCATCATTTCAGATATAACCTTTTTGTACTATAAAAGCTAGCCAATGGGAAAAAAACTTCGAGGTCAGCACCACCTGCATTTCTCCATGTTCTATGACCAAAGTATGTGATGTTTTCAGCAATATGGACCTACTTTAAAGTACTAGTGTGTAACCAAAGCAATGGCAACAGCCTGTATTTTTCGGCAGGGGGGTCTATAAACACCTGGTCAACAACTTGAAGAAAAGTAACCCACATCTGACACTGGGATTTTTGTTTGATAACCTTTTATGTCTACTAGAGACATCTTCTCCATATTTAAAGTAACTCAATTTAAACTCTTTTCATATCTGCTGCATATGTTTATATGTTTAGGAAATTTCTAACACAGTAGTTCCTATATGGCTTTGCCAAAGATCATTAGTATTAGCTATCCCTTCCCATATCTCCTCTTATCCCCTGTCCATTCATTCTCCTACCCACCTAAACTGTGAATTCAGTAGGTTTTGCCTCTGAAAAGTATAATCAGCCAAAGATTACCACAAAGCAAGCACAAAAGCTTGCCACCAAATAAAATGATTCTGGTAGCCAACACCAAAAGATTATATATAATATGTGTATATGAATATATATATTTTATATGAACAACATATATGAATTTCCTGACAACTAATTCAAAATAATTGTCTTAAAAGTTTTACACAATGGAATACTACTCAGCCATCAGAAACAAGGAAATCATGCAATTTGCTGCCAAATGGATGGAACTAGAAAAGCTCATCCTGAGTGAGCTAATCTACACTCAGAAAGATGCACATGGTATCTATTCACTTAAACTGGATTTAGCCATATAGTAGAGGATAACTATCCTACAACCAACAGGCAGAAAGGAACAGGAACATAGACTTTGTTACTTGTTAGTGGGATACTTTACCCTAGTGGAGCTGCCATGTAGGCCACCAGTGCAAGAGGAATCTCTTAGCCCTCATATGGCTGCTGAACTGAAGGAGGCTGATATGTAGGGCACCCCACACCAGAAAAGTAGGATAGGTGGGAGAAGGGGGAGAGAGTGGGAGGGTAAGAGGGTAGGCCCAGGAGGGGTGGAGGGAGGGGACTGTGATGGAGATGTAAATTGAAGTAATAAATAAACATTTTTTAAAAAAGTTTTCATGAGCTACAAGAGAATGGAAATAAATAAAAGAGGCCAGAAAAACATGTAAAAACAAACTTAGAAGCTCAACAAAAGATTGCAAGCATAAAGGGAAACTTATTAAAATACTTTAAGACTGAAGTATATAATAAATGAACTAAAACGTGCCTTAGAGGTTTAAACAACTATAAGTAATAATAAAGGCTAAGTGAAGTAGAAGACGGATTATCCGAAATCATCTCAGTTACATCAGGCAAGAAAAAAGAATGAAAGGAATGAAGGAAGGCTAAAATATCCATTTATTAGCTTCAAAAATTGATAACATGGCTTTCAATAATTCCAGAAGAATAGAGAAAATGGGTAAGAAAACTCAGTTAAAGAAACAACAGCCTTGGAAATCTTACCAAATATCAAAAGAAAAGAACACATCTAGGTTGTTAAAACTTGGAATTCTCTGAACAATTCAATTAATATATTATGAAAAAACTGTCAAAAATAAAGAAATAAATATCCAAGTGAAACAAACAAACAAACAAACAAAAATAACAACAATGGAGTATGCTCATGTTGGCCAACTACATAAAACAAAACAAAACAAAAAATGAAGTATGCCATGTTGGCCAACTACTCCTGGACATGCAGACTGCCCTGAAGTGTGATTGACATACTTAGTAACACTATACTGGAGAACATTGGGGAGGGTATTTTTATTTTTACTGGTTTTCTCCTCCTCCTCCTCTTCTTTGTCTTCTTTGACTTTCTGTTTGTGTGTTTGTGTTGTGATGTCTTTTGAGAGAGAGAAAGAAAGAGAGAGAGAACATAAAGTTCAGTGGTTAAGGAGGTGGGAGGACTTGGCAGGAGTTGGGGAAAGAAAGTGATCAAAATACATCGTGTAAAAATAATAGAATTTTGAAAATAAGATAAATAATATACAACAGATGGGATATTATCAAAGTGTAACAGACCTGTCTAAACATTACAAAGAAAAAAAGTAAATTCATAAAGAAAGAGAAATTCCTTATCAAGATTTCCTTAGCTTTCCTTAACTGAACCCTAGTACACTAATCTACTGATTCACATATAATCATCATTCACTTGAAAAACTACTTCTTAATTGGTCTCTAACTTCCAGAGGACATTTTTCTTTACCTATTACTATATTAGCAAGAGTTTAGGATGTCACTGGGCCAAAATAACTCCAGTGAAAGTGTAGTTTTCTACCCTTCAATGAACTTTCATAAGTCAGCGAGGAACATTTCCAAGCATGTGAATTTTCTTCCTATTGCCCCCTCCAAAACAACCCCTCCCTTCAAAAGTTGGGAGTGATTTTCTGTGATTTAAATAAAACTATGTCTTCTACCAAATTCTTTCTCCTGATTATTTTTGCAATAGGTGACAGATAATAGGACCTCCAGGAGCCAGTAGCAAAAATACATTGCATACTTCTATGAAATTCTCAAAGAATAAAATAAAAATACTATAGTTAAAGGTTAGAAAAGCTGTTTCCAGCCTCTAAATTACATTAAAAACTATCAAGATAATTAATCATTATTTTCAGTGTCAAAATCAAATATAGTGGCTTCCTGCTTAGAAACAACTTATACTTGCAAAATATAATGGGATATTTTGAGTCCTAAGTTTGACCTGAATATAAAACTTTGTTTATTTGTCATTAAAAATATGTAAATAGTATATAGAAATAATCTCAATGAAAGACCAGAAAATTTTAAAAATTATTAAGTTCACTGTAATTCTCAATTCCTTTGCCTCAAAAAGGAACCTAGCTATCTCTGCCCTTTTTGTCATAGGTAAGAATTAGACATGTTTTCTGTATCAATAGGTGTGTTTGACCTGTGGCCTATGGGATAACTATGTAGATAGCTCAACACAAAATTGTAGATTAATTTAAAACATTATTTTATTTTCTGTGATTTTTTTATAACTCAATTTTATAGTTCTTAAACAAGAGCTTTATAGATAATAATATTGTGTCTCAATGCCAAAATATTAAATCTAATAAATGCAAACAACAGCAGTGCAAAGCACATAAAAGAAACATCATAAAATAGGACATAAAACATGTATTATTTAAATTTAAGACCATATACTTTATGATTGCATTGACATGAAATATCTAGAACAGGCAAACGCACAGAGACAGAAAGATTAATGAAGAATCACAACATAACAGTAAGAAGGAATAGGGAAATAATGAATATTCTAGAATTACATCATAGTGATGGTTATAAAACCTTATAAATAAGGGCTAGAGACACAGATCAGCTGACAGTGCTTTCCTAGCATGCCCAAAATCCCGAGTTCAATCTGAGCTCCACATGAAACCAGGTGTATAATCCCAGGACTCTAGTTGGAGACAGGAGGATCAGGTATTCAAGATTATCCTTGGCTACATAATGAGTTTGAGCTTATCCAAGAATACACTAGGCCCTATTTTTAAAACATTGCCTGATGCTATTTTAACAATTTTACCATAGGAATGTCTAAGGAATGAACAGAGGGGTACTGAGTAAGCATCCAAAGAAGCAATATTAAAAGAGTTGAATTACAAGACAATATCTAAACAAGTTCCTCAAAGTGAAAACATTTCAATTCATCGCTGTTCTCCATCCTCACTGGCGTCACCAGGAACTGAGTGATGTAAGTCAGTGCTTCACTGACTGTGCAACTCAGAGAAAAGCTGTCCACCTGCTCAGAGTCTAATTTCTGTGTTCTTCTTAATAAAAGATAGACGATCAATTACTATTTGAGAATAAAAATGACACAATTCTTCTTTATATTTATGAACTCCTCATATTTTATAATCCTAATCTGTACACTGGGATCTTTCTATATTGAATTTATGATTTGTTCTACTCAGTTACTTTATATAAATCAAAAGCAATAACTAGTAGAAAATATTGAAATTGTCATACAACTTTATGCCTGTGATAATAAGCTATTTTATCTTTCTCTGTACAGTGTAGAGAGTCTAATAACAGTAGTGAATAGTCAATTTACTATGAGAGTAATACATGATAACTTCTAAAATATTTATTTTATTATTTTAAAATCATGTATATATATATATGTGTATATGTGTGTGTGCATGTATGTGCATTACCTCACTTATGCCCACAACATTACATGTTTTTTAGATCAGTGTTTTACAGAGCACAGCAACAAAGATTGGAGAGATTTGGTAAATTGAATAATATATCAATCAGGGAAATGGCTCATATTTGAACTGTGGTATTCTGATTTTAGAACACACACAAAACATATCACCTCATATAAAGAGTAGACTGTATAATTATAAAAATATATAAGCATATAAATCTAAATCTCACAAAATGAATTGACTTTGAAAATCAATTACCATCTTATAGTACAAATTCCTTCAACTGGTGAATATGTTCCCTGTTTCTATTAGTTTTGAACAGTATATGTAATGAACCAGAAAAGCCAAGTTGTGCTCAGTCATCATCAATTGGCAAAACTGTAAGTATTAATAATCATTTATGTTAGTAGAAACACTTAAATTGTACCTACTGTGTGTTAAGTATTAGTTGAAGCATTTTCCATATAAAAGCTCCCTAAATTTCCATAACAATCCATAGGGTAGGATGTCACTATAATCTCATCTTCAGAGATGGAAAATCTTTTTTTAGATTACATAGTGTTTTATTTACCTTACATTTTTAAAAATTAATTTATTTTTTCAAGTTACATCTCTATCAAAGTCCCCACCTTCCTCCCCTCCAAGTCCCACCCTCCCTCTTCCACATCTCTGTCCTCTCCTCCTCGGATGAGGGGAGCCCCCACATATCAACCCCCTCAGTTCATCAGTCACATGAGAGCTAAGGGCTTTCTTTTGTACTTGGGGTTTGATATGGCCACTCAGCTAGGGTAAGGTGTCCCACTAACAAGCAATAGGGTCAAAGATCCACTGCTGGGTGGAATTTTTCATTGGATAGTTATGATAGGTTCCTGTCTGTTTGGATCTGTGTAACCTTAAATCTTTTAAGTGTTAATGAGCAAAAAACAACAGCTGCAGGCATATATACCACTCCCGGGCATATACCCAAAAGATGTTTCATCAAACCACAAGGACATTGGCTCAATTATTTTCATAGCAGCTTTATTAGTAATAGCCAGAAACTGGAAACAACCAAGATGTGTCTCAACTTAAGAATGAATAAAATACTTTGGTATATTTACACAACGGAATACCACTCAGCTATTAAAAAACAAGGAATTCATGCAATTTGCAGGCAGATGGGTGAAACTAGAGAAGATCATCCTGAGCTAGGTAACCCAGACCCTGAAGTCACACATAGTGTGTGGCTCACTTAGAAGTGTATATTAGCCATAAAGTACAGGATAACCATAATACAACCCACAGACCCAAAGAAGTTAAGTGCCTAGGAGGGCCCAAGGGTGGATCCCTGAATCTTACTCAGAAGAGGAGATAGAATAGACAGCCGAAACAGATGAAGAGACGGAACTGGGTAGGAGATGGATAGAGGATGGCAGGAGGGAGGGTGTCAGCTGTGGGAAGAGCATGGGTAGGTGGTGAGAGAGTTGGGAGAGGGGTGGGAAACACAAAGAAAAAAAAAGTAGCTTCCCCAAGGTCAAAGGACCAGTGATTGGCAGCATCAATATTTAAACTTTGACAAGAGAAGTTTGGATTCCTGTGCTAGGTCTGATGAAATCCACTAAATGGTTCCTGTTTCACTTCAGGGTCTTAAACCTTCTACAATGAAAAAAATCTGTAGCTCATGTAAGTGTTTACATTTTATATGCTTTCAATAAACAAAGCATAAGTTTTCTGGTGGCAACATACATAGTTTCTGCCCATTTACCTAATTAAATTTATAGTACAAAAGCAGAAACGAATGACGTGACAAGGCTTCTGAAATCAAACACTGTTTCATTTGACATGTGCTGACAATCTTATGCAGGATATTCACACACATTATCACAGTTCTCAACCCTGAGGGCTAGGAAAGTTCAGGAGATCTGCGGTGGCCTTTCTAGAGGAGCTCCTCACTGAAGGAACTTTTGAAAATGGATTTGAATTTATGATGAGGAAGAACATACAGGGTGATACAGAGGGGTAGGGAGGGACAACAGAAGAGTAAAGGGACACATCCCAGGGTTGCAGATCAGTACTTACAAAGATTTTCTGTGCAGAATGTCTTCAAGTTTGATATAATTAAGTACCAAATTTCTGTAGAGAATTGTCAGGAAAGAGAGCTGAAAAGAAGTCTGGCCTAGATTGTAAAGGGTCTTTTAGATAAGAAGCTAAGGAGTTGGTAATTTGTCTTGAAAAATTCAGGGAACTAGAAATAAGTATCATGCCCACATCACAAGGCAACTAAAAGGTAAGTGACTAACAGAAATCAGTAAATGAGGACACCAAGAGTTCAAATCACCTAGATTTAGATTCCAGCTCTTTCATTTGTTAATAGTATATCTCTAGGCAAATTACCTAATGTCAGTTTTATCAAGGGTGAAAATAGGTATGAAAATGGCATACATCGCACACATAAAGTATTATGAGAACTGAACACATATCATACACACACATTACACTTATATGCATTGCATGTCTTAAATAAATATATACTTACCATTGTTCAGCAGCTAAAAAGCATGCTGACTGGAAGGAGAGAGAGGAGCCTGAACAGGGATCATCTTGTCAAAATCTTAGAAAGTATAGTCACTTCTGATACCCACCTCAAATACATCCCTGTGGAGCACAGGAGAGTATAATAGTCCATATTCCTGCATAGCTTTCGCTGAGATTTCAAGCAAGGAAATAGAAAAATGACTAAGCCATATTCCAGTTGTTTCTGAGTGGTAACACCTCAGATTTATCTCAGACCTACCTTGCCCCAAGATCTTTTCATTTCATGGTGAGTTACACTCTTTGTATTTAAAGATAGAACAACTGGAGGATAACAGCACAGAAGCAAAGATGCAGGCCAGTGGAGTAGAACAGAGGATGCCAAAACCAACTCACACAGCTATGCACACCTAGCTTTTGACAAGTATGTCAACGTGTGCGGTGCAAACATGGAAAAGTAAAGCACATTGTTAGTGCAAAGCCAGTCATTTAACAGTTCTATTTTTAAATTACCTCAATAAGTCTGCCTAAACTAGACTGTAACTTATGCAAGTCCTGTACCTAGACAGTCATAAAGAATCTTTGAGATCACTTGATTTTACACACAGAGGAAGTTGACTTGCCCAGATTTCATTTTACTTGTAAAACTAGTACAAAATTTCAACTAAAGTAATATTGCCACACACTTTTAAAAACTATTTTTAAACAATTGAAATTTATAAAAAAGCAGACATTGACAGGTGAATGACGAATTTAAAAGTTCTTTATACATGATTGTAATTTGAACTGTTGAAAATTGCCTTTGTCTATTTTACCCACAGTGGAACTATCATATCAGACATAACAGTTTTGATCACCCTAAGAACTTGGAATAAATAATCTCTACATATTTTTTTTTAAAAAAGTACTCTGTTTGAAGCTACTTACACCAAAACATTTGACTCTGCATAGGAAAGCGAAAGGTACTATATGCCATGTGTCCGCTCCAAAGCTTAAGAAGTTCTGAAGTAGTTTTGAACACTTTTCTCTTTTTCCCTCTCTCTTCCCTCTTTCCTTCCTCCCTTTCACTCTCTCCTTCCACTCCTCCCTCTCTTCCCTTGACCCTGATCTTTCTCTCTCCGCAGTTCTCTAGTCTGCAGTCATGTCATTGTTCCTGACCTTGATCTGTCAAGGTCTTTTCTGTACCTGAGAGCACTCCTGTACCCGGAGTATCATCTGCACTAACTCTTCTTAATGTAATGATAACTGGTTAATAAGTAATTTCCATAATTACTACAACTTTTTTCAAGAAAGGGGTTAAATATGATGTTTAGCATTGCTACAGAAAACTATTAAATCAGTCATGAAGTAATTCATTTGCTTGTAAAACTATGAAAATATTTGTCTCCATTTACAAATTGGCCATAACACTGAGAAAACAGCCTCTGAGTTCCATTCTTATATGAACACATTAACAAGATCGTTAGGCCAAAGGAACTTGACAAGTATAGAAGATTACACTTTTGACATTTAATATAAAATTGAGCACCAAATCACAGTATAAACTTTCAAATCAATTCTACATTCTCTGTGTTTGAATAATACAACCATAACAAGAGGAAACAAACTAATAATTTCAACACAAAAGAGTTCACCTTGGATGAAGGTGAATTTTCTGAGGCAAAGGAGCTATCACACAACAAGTTGAAAGTGCTTTTTGTTGTTCATTGTTCATTATTTTATGCCTCTCTAGGTTATAAATAAAGTACTTGTTCAAGCTGGGAGACACCTAATTTGTCTTGTTTTTCACGGGGTTACTCTACTCAACAGCCTTTTGAATTGAAGGCCAAAATCATATACTCTTAAATAGTGTGAGAATTCTTAAAAAAAAAAAAAAAACAAAAAAAAAAACAGGCCACTGGAGGAAGTCTATCCACTAAGCAAAACTTAATAAAGTCTGAAAACAGGGTAGAGTTTAGTAATAATGCCTGAGGTATACACTCTATACTTTCTTTATATTTTTGTACATCTAGATTAGTTTAATTTCTTATTGTTTGCACAATGATTATATAAATCCCTTAAACAAATGTTGAAATTTTACATTTTATTTTTATTTTTGAGAGAGAGTGTGTGTGTGTGTGTACATGTGTAATACCCACAGAGGCCAAAGAGAACATTACGTCCCGTGGAGCTAAGTCATGGGCTGTCATGAGCCTGTGCTCATGACAGGTGCTAGGAAACAATTTCCAGTCATCTACAAGAACAACAAGAAATTTTAACCTTCTTTCCAGACCCTAAGCATTCAAAAAAACCAAAAACAAAAACAAAAACACTTTGAAAGACTTTTATTTCTTTTACATAATATTGAGGACACACATCACCTTTTGTGTGTGGAGGAGGCTTGCCTCTGTGTGACAGGAAGTTAGCCAGGATTGTGCTGTGTTGTGGAAAGAGTCTTGAGTAATGGAGTCATGTTTACTCTTCTGTCCTGTGATTTTCTAAGCTCAAATATATGTGCAATTTCTCTCAACTTTATTCCTCTTTAATTTATTTGAATAATTAATAGTAGTAACATAATGAATTAAATTTATTGCATTCTAGCCATATTGTATCAATGTTACATTTTGAGTATTTTCTGAGACCTTCACAAGGTACACACTATTACTGTCTTCATTTTACACACAGAGGAAGTACCACATGCCCTCCAGTGAGTGGCAAAGTTAGGCTGTTAATGGAGAGTTCGTACTTTGAGCCTCTCCACTTTATTTTTCCTAAACATTTGGGCTCATACATTATCTTGGATATTTAACTCTGTTGGATTTTGAGGGATCTACTGATGTTTGGTGAAAGGCCCAAATAGCAAGGTGTCCCTCACATTTACAAGCCTATGACAGGCTCACAAGAGACAGTTGTAGAATAAATGGATACATCATAATTTAATAATTAATTGTTAATGAATATTAAAGCATCACTAGAAGTAAATTCTTTTTTTTCTCTTTTTGGCTTTTCGAGACAGGGTTTCTCTGTGTATAAGCTCTGGTTGTTCTGGTCTCACTTTTGTAGACCAAGATGGCCTCAAACTCACAGAGATCTGCCTGCCTCTGCCTCCCAAGTGCTGGGATTAAAGGGTGCGCCACCACCGCCCAGCTAGAAGTAAATTCTTAAGGGAATATTTTTAAGAAACTATTATCTCCAAATTAAGAATAACTTTCATAGTGGAATATTGACTCTTTTTTAAATTTCTTCTAGTTTCTGAAGCTCTTAGAGTAAAATAAGATTTGGCAATAGGCAGGTAGAATTTTCTGTTATAACAGTCTTTTTGCAATATGTGCTTTGGAACTAGACTATGAATTTTTAATGCCTTGGTTTTCATGATTCAATGTGAAATTAATGGAATTTCTTTAATTAATTAATGAACTAAGGGTATATTTGCTTCTGTTAAGTTATTTTTGAAGCTTAGAGATGATAAAAAGGACACAGACCTTCCCACGCAATTAAATCCAGCACAAGAATTCAAATGGACAACAGTTATTATGTTTGAAAGCTACAAATGATACTAACAAAAAAATTCAAATATGGCATCTTCTCATTCCTTTATAATCACTAACAGACTAGTTTCACATTGAGATGCCTGAGAATGTTTGAATTTCTGTTGGAAAGCAGAGTAACATGAACAGAGGAGACTTTTGGTCCTCATCTTCCAACCTACCACTTCTCCTGAACCCAGGCCTTACCACGGTGACCTCTCACATGTGAATGTAGACTCTACAGCCCAGATGCTAAGGTTCTGTCACACAATTTAAATAGTGTCCACCCACTGCTGGCTATATTGACATCAGTAGTGAATGCAGTGGTAACTTTGGATCAGAGGAAAAGGCTCAGAGAGAAGCTCAGGTAAGCTATTGAAGCAGAAATATGGCACCTGACCAGAGGACTCTACTGTGTGCGACTCTCAGGTAATATCAATTATGTGGAGCCTGAAAAGCTGGACACATTATTGACTTATTAATAAAAATAATTTTAATGTAAGAAAAGAAAGTATTGGAGAACTCAAACTTAAGGAGCACAAAAGTTCTTGTGTTGCAGAATATAACTCTACAATCCCAGCTACAGAGTTTTCTAAGGAAAGGAGGTGCCAGAAAAGGGCTTGTTTCAGCCATCTTGATCTAGAAAGCTGGTATCTTCATGCTTCTCTAATGTGCCTGGCTGAAACACAGCTCCACTTAAATCTTCCTATCAGCCTTCATACTACTCTCTGATGGGCAGTATTGTGTGTGTGTGTGTGTGTGTGTGTGTGTGTGTGTGTGTGTGTGTGTTTATTTATTTCTTCAGGTTACATCTCCATCACAGTACTCTCTTTCAACCCCTCCCAGTTCCTCCCTCCCACCCTCTACCGCCTATCCCTTCCATCCCACTCCTCCAGAGTGGAGTGTGATGGGCAGTATATTATAAGTAGGCTATCATCAGTACATTACCCTACATTCCATAATAGTCATCATAAACAAAGAGCTTCTGAGGAAACATTGAGCAGAATAGAGCAAAAAGAGGACAAGGTTTCCAGTAATAGGAGTACTACTCTCCTACCTCAACCACCCTACTTAGAACTCTTCCAAGTTTGCTTCTGTTGTATGAAAAGTCTTTCCACAGACATGCACCCATGAATAATATGTGGGTACATTCATGCATATGCATATACAAACACTTTTTTAAGCATAAATCCCAAGGACAAAAGTAAAAATATACTTTTATGACACTAAGAAAAATATAACTGAGAGCAACTAACAGCTCACAGATTTAAAAGGAAAATAAAAACGGATAGCTTTTTAATAGCTAGTAATCAGGAACTTTCCCTCTGAGATACATAAATATGAAAGCTTGAGCAATCACAAAAAACTCTATAAATATTGATTGGGATTAAGGTGATAAAATATAAAAATATTGCTAAAACTGTATCATTATATTATTTAGTGAATAGAATAATTGCCTTCACATAATCAGAAAAGAGCTGAAGGAACTTTATGTAAGAGTTAGATAAACTGGACCCACAGGTGGCTCAGTGGGCAAAAGCACTGGCTGCCCAAGACAGAGGATCTGAATACAGTGTCCAGGACTCACTATGGAAAGAAAGAACCAACTCCTGAAAGTTGCCCTATGACAGCCACATGCACAGTGTGGCACATGTGACTTTATACTAACTCAGATTGTATACATACACACATTAATAATAAATTAATAAACTTTTTTAAATGCTGGATGAAATTTTGAATGAAAATTTGTAGGCAATGCCTAGATTTGAAGCTTCTAAACAGATGTTGTAGAAGTTAAGCAATCCCTCCATGTAATTTGACTAAATGTTTCTGAGGAGAAAGATATGAATTTTATTATCTAAAATTAGTAGTTTTCTTCACTGAGTATGATAATCCATTTTTATGAAATTATAAAACATCTCTTACATTCTAAGAGACTGGAACATTTTTCCTAGACCTCACAGCACAGTTCACAATACACCTTGAGATCACTTAAAACTTAAAAGTGCTTAGTCAGTCTGTTTAACCTTTTGCCTTTAAGAGAATAGTGTAACAACCAAACTTACTTTCCATACACGTCTTATGTAATCATCCTTAACAACATAAAGCTAATTCATAGCTTGAATCCTAAGTTATGAATTCTTGCATGCCCCTGACTCATAGCAGATCACTGCATGGAGTGTGGTATGTGTGTACATGCATGTGTGTGTCTGCGGATAGAGTAAATATCAACCATACATGTTTGAGGCTGCGTATGGATATTTCTTGGTAGGAGTATGTTTGCTCTATTGCTTGTTATCTGAGTCAATTGGGATCAGTTGGAGTCTGTAACTTATTCACTTGTAAAACTCTGTGAAGTGTTGTTGTGAAAAGTCCTTCGTTCTTTCCTCTTATAATGCTTTCTGTGTTGTTTAAAAAAAAAATCAGAGCAAAGTCCTTTGTTGAGACACACAGGCAACTGGGACAGATCAGGAACACAACATACTGCAGATAAGCCAGAAACCTCAAACTACGGGACTCACTCTTCGTCCAAGGGGAAGTGAAGAGCTTCCTTTCCCTAATAGGACAGGGATGTGTTTTGATGCTTCTGAAGATACATTTAGTGCATTTAGATGATGCCATTGATTATGGCTTTTATAAGTAATATCAAGCAAGTCATTTAACAACCCTGAGATCATTTCTAAGAAATGAAGTTGTATAATACTGCCTATGGCTCAAAGCAACTGTTATAACACAGTGGTTATAACTTACGTACCTCAGAGATAGGGAAGGTGCTTCAAAACACAGATCATTTTTCTTTTTTCTGTTTCTTCTTCAGAATTAAACATGATGATTAGCTGAACCTCATCAACTTTCCCTCCATGTGAAGGAGGATGTTGCTTCCAGAGAAGTCTCTACCAAAGAGAACTAGTACCTCCCATCATCCCGGCATTCTTACCTTCTCACACGTAAACATTTATCAGATTGACTTGTAGTTTTAAAATTTGGCAGTGCAGAACACAATTCCCTTTTGTGCACTAGAGCAGAGAGGGATTTTAGTTTTTAAGGCTTTTCTGGGGAGTGGACAAGAGGAAATTATACTACTTCAAAAGAGACTGTAAAGAAACATCATCAGTAGGTGTGTCCTTGCAGTAGGGACTTTTAGAAGGAGGAGACACAAAAGGAAGTAAGATAGTTTGCCACTTGAGCAAATCAAAGTAGTAAAATAAAACAATGAAACAAAGACTTTCTGGAGACAAGAGATAGAGAGTTGATCTTTCCCGGTGTTCTCAGGCCCTAGGATGAAAATCATGCTGATCATTTGTCAGCCAACAAATGCTCCTGAGTCACAGCCTCATATTAACACCCAACAACATTACTTATGTATCACAACTATTATTGCAAGTGATGCTTTATGTTTAATAATTGCCATGCTGTCTTCTCTTTGATATCCAGTCTCTAAAGTGGCTTTCACATATGCACAGGTTAAAGAGCATTCCAATGAAGGTTCCTTAAAAAAATAGCTTTACCATCCTTTAACATTCTTAAGCATCATCTTTTAACAAAGCAGTAGGACGTCACTTTCTTTCTCCTCAGCTTCTCTATAGCTTGCTTCATATCTGCATTTCTGAGTGTGTAGATAAGGGGGTTCAACATGGGGGTGATCACTGTGTAAAACACTGAGACTATCTTATCCACAGAGAATGTCCAGAATGGTCTCAAGTAGATGAATACACAGGGCACAAAGATCAGGCTGACCACCGTCAGGTGAGAGGCACAGGTGGATAGAGCCTTGCTGTGACCCCGATGAAGGTGAGTTCTCAGAGCGATCAAGATGAGAGCGTAGGAGAAGAGTAGGACCAAGAAGCAGACAAGAGACAATATGCCACTGTTAGAGACCATCAGCACCTCAACCAGGTAGGTGTCCATGCAGGCCAGCTTGATGACCTGGGGGACATCACAGTAGAAGTTGTCCAGTTCATTGGGACCACAGAAAGGCAGCTGGATGACAACTACGACCTGTGTGATAGAGTGGATAAAACCTCCACACCAGCAGCCAAACACCAGCTGAAGACGTAGGTGGTTATTCATGATGGTCAGGTAGTGCAAAGGATTGCATATGGCAACATATCTATCGTAGGCCATAACAGTCAGCAGGAACATCTCACTGGCTCCCAGAAAATGAAGAAAGAAGATCTGGGCCAGGCATCCTGAAAAAGGTATGGTCTTCTCCTTCTGTAGGAAATCTCCTAGCATTTTGGGCACAGCAACACAGCTCAGGCATAGGTCAATGAAAGACAGATGGCTTAGGAAATAGTACATGGGTGACTGGAGCAGGTGACCATCAGCCTGTACCACCATCACTATCAAAAGATTTCCCAGCACAATAACCACATAAATCAATGAAAATGTTAAGAAGAGAAATAACTGGAACTCCCAGGAAGATGACAGGCCAAGAAGTACAAATTGTGAAACCTCAGAGTTGTTCTCATTTTTCTTCAAGCCAAGAATATCAAGCAACCTAGTGTAAGAAAAACTAAATTGGACTAAGAGGTTTCAATTAGACAAAAATGGAAAAATTGTGAGAAAGTACTTATTGCTCTTCTGTGTGTATGCTGTGTAACAGAAGTTTAATAGCATTAAAATGAAAAGAGAATGCTTCATTAATAATGCACTGCTATGTTCTGCAAAAGTGTGGTTACATCCCCCACACTTCTCACCTCTCCCTGTCCCTCCTCCTCCTCCACACTCAGTAAAGTAGAAGGTTTTACATCCAGAAGAGACAATGTTACATCTAAAACCAGCTCTGGGAATATACAATGTAAGAAAAGATTTCTATTTTCTTTTTGTGATATATACATTTTTATATGCTTTTTAAAAATAAATCTTACTTATGTATTTTGTGTGAGTGTGTATATGA
This sequence comes from Lophiomys imhausi, assembly GCA_907164525.1. Lineage (NCBI taxonomy): Eukaryota > Metazoa > Chordata > Mammalia > Rodentia > Muridae > Lophiomys > Lophiomys imhausi. Next base: position 6,729,804 of record CAJQZJ010032031.1, on the reverse strand, counting down.
GTGTGTGTGGGTGTATGTGTGCTGTGGTGTACACATGGAGGTCAAAGGGCGACTTCTAGAAATCTATTCTTTCCCACCACGTGGGTCAAGGTGATACAACTCACCACAGAAGCTGGCACTCTTACCTGCTGAGCGACCGCACTGACCCAAGATTTGTATCTTCTTATTCCTCCTTACCCACTCAATATTGTAGTTAATTCTTTTGAGAAATTCAGACAACTTGGTTAATAAAATCATATACTAGGTGTAAAAAAAAGCTATAGAACATCCAGAAAGGTGCCATAATTTCTAAAAAGAAAAATCTTCAATAACAAGAAACACTTCTCCAAAATAGTATTTTAGTGATTGGTGGATGTGAGGAAGGTTCTGAGCTGAAGCAGCTCTGGATGAACCTCTGCCAATGTGTCTATCCTCTCCTCTAGAGAAAGGTATGAAAGTCCAGCTGACTCTACAGTTTAATAAGTCATGGAAACAATTGCCCCACTTTATAGAATAAACTAGAAAATAAAACAGAGGAAAACACAACATAGAAAAGTATTTGCTTTCGTGTGTAGAGATGCTTGAGCTATGCTACACTGGGATTCCTCAGTCTTCCTCTGATGTATGAAGAGTGGAAATTTTCTTGAACAAATGGCTTCTTGACAGTTTTTGTTCTTGTTCTTGTTCCTCTTTTGCTTGTTTGGGGTCTTTTTTGTGGGAGGAGTCTAAAATGTTTTTATTACAATTATAAATATAACTTCTAACATCATATTCTATAAACTATTAAAAATCTAATATATATTACACACACATATTGATGCATTGCTGAGAATGGTTGCTGCCAAGCCTGAGGACCTGAGTTTAATCCCAGAACCCACATGGTGGAAGGAAAGAGCTAACTCCTGCAAATTGTTCTGACCTCCGCACATGTGCTGTGCCACATTGACCCATCTCCCTCATATACACACATTCACGCACAAAATAAATAGAAAATGCAATTTAAAATAGTGAACAGTTTCCTGTGAGGTTTGATCTTTATAAGAAGAATTCAGTGTGTTGTTTATATTTCAAAAGTGTAGCCCTACAGAGAGATGACCTTGTATTGAAGTAGGTAAGATTAAAATAACATAAGGGAAGATTAAACAAGAATGTCTAAACATATTAAAGCCCATATGACAACAAACCATTTAAGACTGAGTTATTGATCTACTTCTTTAAAGTAATATTTAATCTTAAGGAATTTCAATGCTGTTTATATTTAGATAGTTCCTAAGGTTTATGACAACATTTTGACTGAGAATGTTATTAAATTTTTATACATAAAAAGATAAAATAATATCTTTTTTAAGTATTTTACTATATGAGTTATTTGAGTTACTATTAAGGTAAAGCCTAAGTTATGGTTTCCAAGTTTTTTGATGATTCAAAACATACATTGCCTTCACATAATATAAAACATAATGCCAACAATATCCACTTTACTTTCAATATTTAATAAAAATCATCATGTTTCCTAAAAAATAACTTCCAGCTTCTATGTTTCTAATAATCTCTAATCACAGAAAGAAAATGAACATCTGAATGCTCGATGAAGGATACAGACAGTATAGTGTCCTTTAACATGAAGGAATGGCTACCAATAAGATTATCTTCCACCACAACATGCTTTATGAATGAAAAGGAATGCAGTCACTATGGAGAGCAGAATGAGGTTTCCTAAAAAAAAAAAAAATAATAATAAAAGCAGACTATACTATAATCCTGAAATTCTCCTTTACTGTAAAGGTACAAAACCATTTACTGGATTTATACCTAAAAGAAATGAAATCAGGATCTGAAGAGATTTATGTTCTCCCAGGTTCACTGCAGCATCATTAATAAGAGGCAGAGAGTAAAAACAATCTAACACCCCATCAACTGATGAATGGATAAAGAAGACACATAACCAAAGAGGTAGTGTTTAAAAGAAGAGAAATGTTGTTATTTGTAATAAGATACAAAGAACTGGAGAAAATTACGGAAGTGAGATAAGCCAGGCACGGAAAAACAAATGTTCCTGATTTTACTCACATGTGGAATCTGAAAGGTTTAAATCATAAAAGTTGAAACAGAAGGTTATTGTCAGAGGTTGGTGGAGATGTGTGGTTGGCATGGGGAAATGTTGCTTTGATCACTTAGTACTGAGTTATAATCAGATAAAAGTAAGTTCCAGTGTTCAACAATCAACAAAATGCTCCGTCAAATTCATAAAGCTAGAAGGGATGCTGAATATTTTCACTCTAAAAAAATAATTGTTCTATAAAATAGTATTAGCCTGATCTTCATTACACAGTGCACAGAGATATCAAAGCATCATGCTGCCCCACTAATGTGCATGGTTTGCATGATTTGTATAAAAGTAAATGGTATTTCAAAGTATCCCTTCCTAAATTCTGCAGGACCAAACAGTGAATGAAAATAAAGATTTCAGCTTCATTATTCTGTTCCAGCCTATCAGTCATTTTATAATGCATTCCCTAGGAATAACAAAAACTTTCAAAATGTGTTTAGTTCACAAAAAAAAATCATAGAATGAAAACTTTTAATAGTGAATATGTATTTGAGGAAGGATCCCACTGCCTGGAGGAATGAAAACTAAAGAAGCTCTTCAATGGTACAGGTACTAAGAGCTGGGCAGCTGGTCTCTGACCTTTCTTTCTAACCAGATATCTAAGGCCTGGAGAGATGGCTCACAGTTAGGGTGCTCCTGAGTTCTCTTCTAGAGGAACAGCATTCAACCCCCAGCATCTACATGGTGCTGTAACTTTAGCTCCAGGGGATCCAACACCCTCTTCTGGACTCCATGAACCCTACAAATTGTTTTCTTAGATTAATGATAAATACCAGAGGATAGAGACTAAAACAGTAAAACACAAAAAGCATTTTAAGAGCATCAAAAACAGAAAGGAAACCAGGGAAATGGGTGTAGTTTACATAAATATGTATGATGAACTTACGTCATTGCTTATAGGGAACAACGTGCTTAAGATGTGATGAAAATAATATGGTATCTTTCTGTTCATCACACCTGTGTTCTTACAATCTCAGCTAAGAAACAGTAATCTTCAGATGACCATCCCAGTTGCCAAGACTCTGTCTTAACTACTTCCTTATAAGCCAATCTCTAGTTAAGCAATGACTCTGTGGATTAGAAGCATCACCTGTCCCTAGGGTTCTGGCACTGTATGAGATTCTTATGGTCATTACATCACTGCCTACCTAATGAGTCCTGAGATCCTTGGGGTACTGTTGTTTGACTTAACTGCATACCAGTTCTTGCTAGAATGCTGACCTGAGCTCTGTATGCTCCAAGACGTTCAGTCCTAAGGCATAAACCAGACCAATTTTTACAATTTACTTTGGATTAATTAATTTGAAACTTTATCTACCAACCAATTTCCACGTCTCAGTCTCTTCCTGAATGAAGAGTCTGTGTGGTTTTAACTCAACAATGTTCCTGAAGAGATAGAGGCTGAAGTATCAACACCAAGCTACCTGGAAACTATACAAGAAACACATCCTTCATAATGCTACAGAGCTTGATGCACCCATGAGTGTCTCATGACACCTCAGGCAGCTCATCTAAGGTCACATACTTAGTGTTAAACATCTCTTGTACTCTATTTGATTGTGAGTGACATATAGAAGAATAAGAAAGTCAGTTCAAATGAGAACATGAAAAATGCTTTCTTAAATAGTTAGAATATAAAAAGAACAATGCAATAAAAATTAAGTAGAATTTAGTTAATAGCATAAAGAGCAATGTAACTTTGGCTCTTTTTTACCCTATGTAGAGAAAATTAAGAAAATATAAGCAGTCTTCAAAATTTTTATTTCATAATTTTTCTTTTTTAATTTCTTCAAGTTACATCTCAATCACAATCTCCTCCCTACTCCCCCCTCCAGTCCCACCCTCCCACCCTCTTCCCCCTCAATCCCCCATCCTCTTTCCTTTTTTTAAGTTTAAGGTATATCTTTTTACTCCGAACAGCTCCCCCTTTCAGTTCAACAAATGATTCTTTCTCTTATAACAATAAATACAATACAAAACCAACAGAAATAAATAGGCCACAATTATGAGAGTTTTATGGCTTAGCATACACTCCCAATGTCCAGTCCATATGTATTTGGCACCTGACTTTAACATTCTACTATCTAATGCACTTAAATTTTATTTGCCTATATTTGTGTATATACACACATGAATAAAAACAAATTTTCTTGTCATATGTGTCTGAGAGACACGTAAGTTTAGTTCAGGATTACATGTTCAATAACCTTTTCAAGTATTTAATGCTTTCAGAAATATTTTTTAGTTCATTTAATATTCCTTTACTTCAAGGCTAGATGGAATCCTATAGGCTAAGCACTGGTATTCAGACAGTTTGGGGGATGTTTGTAGACATAATTCTTGCATGCTATGCAAAAGTTGTCTAGATATATCATTTTGAAAGAGAGTAAGTAGAAGTCTACTCTTATATTAACATCTTACATAAAACTTATTGACACAGAATAAACATAAAAATATTTAGTATTTTCACTGCTTTATTTCTTCAACAAATTTGTAGTTAGTTCTAACATGCAAAGAACTTGCCATTTGTTTTTGTGTTAAAAATAAGTGCAGGAAGTATACCATGACAGCAAGAAGGTGTTTTCCCGTTCCTTCAGCTTGAAGTTTCTCCTTCCTAAGCAAGTTCATGATAAAGACCTACAAGTGGGTGGATATAAGGTTTTCCCTGGCTTAGAAAGTCAGGTTCCATCTAACTCCTATAACATTTCCAACTTTCTGCCCTCTGTTTTTCAGTCCATCAAGTTCAATTTGTGTTGTTCAATGCTCTTGTGTGAGGGCTTTTCCTTTGTAGCATAGCCAAAACACGCCATTAAAGAAAAGTGACACTTGCTGTCACAACAGCTATCAAATGCCAATAGCATCTCAACTACACTTGGCACTTTTTGAATATTTCTCTCCAAGGTGGAATTTTGTCTGGCTTGAGCTTGTACTGTTGTGGATGTGGGGTTATCACAGCTTCACCAAAACCATGAATAAATTTGAATAGGAAGAAGTCTAAACGTAAGTTAACCACCACAGTACAGGCCATGTGCATGTTTGTTGCAACCATTCTGAGTTGTATATATTGTAGCTATTAGCTTAGTAATTTTATGGGACTCCTATGACAACAAATGGGTCTCTGACTCTTGTACCTCCACTTGAGACTCTTTTCCTCTTGTTGGATTGCCATGTACAATTTTTAAAAGATAGTTTTTGCTTCATCTTATTATATTTTATTTTGTCATGCTTGGTTGTTACCTCTTAGAAGCCTTTTCTTTTCTAATGACAGACAGAAAGGGAGTAGATGCAGAAGGCAGAGGGAAGGAGAGGAACTTGGAGGAGTAGAGGCAGGGGAAGCTATAGTCAGGATATATTTTGAGAAAAGAATCTATTTTAATAAAAGTAAAAAAATTCAAAACAAAAACAAAAACTGGCAATTGAGATATTGGCAAAGAAAATGGAATTTAAAGAATGGGACAAATGGTAATTATTACATTAAGTAATTTGGTTATTATAGTTTACCAACTTATATATTAGCAAAAGGGGAACTCAGGCTCTATCCATGGACTCAGAACTATTGCATATGCTAGACTTCAATTCAGAGTCATGTAAAGAAAGTCTACATAGCCATACCATGTCTTCCCTTCTGTTAAGGAGCACTTCTAAGAAGTGATTCGTCTCTAGGAGTTTACAAGTTATCAGATCTAAGATTGATGAAATCTGCTGAGTTTTTTTTTAATGAATCAACCTCACTAATTTTCCTATCTTCAAGACACTTTATAACATGGAAATGACAGCAGAATATTCACACAAGAAAAAGAAGCCTGTACTCCATTTATACTATGTCTTAAACATGCCAAATGATAGGCATTGTTAGCAAAGAAGATTGAAAATTTAATGTATATTTTTAAAACGTTCAATGTATTTAAGTATAGTGTAAAATGAATTGAAAACTTTCTATAAAATAAATGAAAATTGATCAAGAATCAAACAGCCAATATACAATATAGTCCTTGAGCAAGCAGAGGGGAAAGATCAATGTGTGTAATACATCATGAAACATCCTTGCTCTTTGTTGTGGTTTTTTTTTTAAGATACAGTCTTATTTATAGCCCCAACTGGCCTCAAATTCTGAAAGGAATATTGAATGGAACAGACATCAGTAGGTCATGTAACAGTACTTTTCTATTATTTAAGGAGTTACTGGTGAAACCAAGTGTGAAGGCACACACTTTTAATCCTAGCACTTAGAAAACATAGGCAAGTTGAGGCCAGCCTGGTCTTATACAGCAAGTTCCAAGTCAAGCCAGACTATATAACAAGACTCCATCTTTGAAAAATATAAAAATGAAAATAACCGCATGACACTTATATGTAGGCAAATGTTAAAACTTACAATAATGGCCTAGCACTTTAAAACTTCAAGATAATAGTAGGCAATCTTCTAAGGTATAAGCAGGTAAAAATCTAATAACATGGCATATGTAGCTTTTTTAAAAAAGTCCTTCTAATTTAAAAGGCATGTAGTAAATACAAGTGGACTAAGAATCAATAGGACCTATTCACATGTTCAGGATGATAATAAATGAAACCTATGCAAAAGACACTTTTAGTCCCAGCTTTACCACTGACAACAGCAATATTACAGGAACATTATTTTTTTCCTGGGCAACTTGAAATCTTTAATACAATCTATGATCCTATTTCTGAGGCCCTTCAAGAGTCTTTCTATAGTTACAGGAAATGACACAAAATGCAACTTGAAAAAGAATGATACAACTGCCGATCACAAATTAACACAGGGCCATTCATTAATATGTGTCCCCTACCTTGCTTAAATTTCTAGTGACTCAACGTTAGATGGTCTATGTGCTGAAGGACTCTTATCTTGGCTGGACAAGAAATGCCCTGACACTATCTAAGCTATAGGATATCATACATCCTGTGCACTACTGGCACCAGCAAGCTAATATATAAATTGCCCAGGGCTACCTTCAAGGCTGATCAATTCACTAAAGAGCATGAAGCTTAGAAATGATGTGCTTACTCAATACTAACGTCTTCAAGATGCTTGGTAGATTTTGAATGGCTACCCTAAGTGTTGACTAGAACATTTTGTGCTGCTATAGAAACCAAATAAACCGTGTTTTTCCTTTGACAGATCAATGTTTGTGTGCCAAGAGCTGGGGCTTTTGTTTTACAAACTGGTTATGTAAACTTTCAAAGGAGTCTATAGGAAATGGTGAATGATAGTTACATTTTTATCTGCCTATGGAAGTAACTGGATGTTTAGTTCTGCTGACTTGGAGGTGGCCTTGGTTATAAGCCTTGACCTCTGCTGTTAGGGCTGTGGAAGCCAAAGATGGCCAGTCTACTTACTAAAGCCAACAAGGACAAGATTGCTTCAAGAATCCAAGTAGCTTTTGTTTTAAATATCTTTTTTATTTTACAAGCAACAATCCTAGCATCAACAGGATTGATTCTGAGATACCTATGCAGTTGTCTTACAGAAATCTGCTAATGAACTTAGTGACAGTTGATGGTGTAGCTAATTAATTCATTTCTGCTGGGCTCTTTCTTTCTTTTTCCTTCCTTCTTTCTTTCTTTCTTCCTTCCTTCCTTTCCTTCCTTCCTTCCTTCCTTCCTTCCTTCCTTTCTTTCTACAATGGAAGAAAAATCACCAATACACCCAGATGAAGTTTATTTCAAAGTCATTAATTATACAAGGTGAAATAATTCTCTGTTGGATGCAACATCATTCTCATGCTCTGATACTCAATCACTTCCTTCTCAAAGAGGTTGCTCTTCTCTTCTACTGAAATATTTTTCATAAAGTCAAATAGATTTTCTACTCTGAAAATCTTGTTAAAAACCACCTGGAACATAAGTCTGTCAGCCATGAATTCAATGTGTTGCTTTATTAAAGTATTATTTATCTCCACCAGCTTCACAGGCAAGGTCTAGGTGAAACTCTTGTTCTATCTTAATGATATTACTAATTATTTCTTTTATTGTTCTGAAGGTTTGTGTAAAATGTATGTGAGCTCCAGACAGGCAAAGTAACAATGTAAATCCTTGTCTGTGCTAATAAGCTCATTGGAAAATGTATGACCCAGCACAAGTCCTTATTTCTTGAGCTAAGATATTGATAACAAAAGAACCAGAAAAGATGTAGCCTCTTCGTCATTCGACCCAACACAAGATCCAGTCTTCTGCTTTCTTCATACAGGGCATAGTTTCATTGGTAAGTAAAGAAATCCTCATGCTTTGGAATCTTTAACATAAATGTCAATAAACAGAGTATATCTGAAACATGTTTTCCATGGCATAAAAGCCATAGAAACATCAGGCTTCTGCAGCTTGAATCTCCTAACTAAATCACTCCATCAAGTCTTCATTTGCTATGCCATTGATTTTGAAAAGAAAGCCATGAGATAGAAATCCCTTTCCCAAGGCATTCCCCAGTGCTGAATGTTATTGGAAAGAGCCATTTCCTTCACTGTCTCAAAAAGTTCAAAGACTTCAGGTTTCTTATGCATATGTCAGATAGTAGTACTAGGCAAGAAAGTACAAATTTTCAAGGCTCGCCTCCAGGATAATTATCCCATTCTGGGTGCAGTTACTCTACTTTACAGCTTGCTGGGGTTTTAGGAGATTCTTCTTGCAGCCTTGCTGGCCATATTTATTCTATCTCAGGGACTGGGGTACATTCTTCTTGTTTGCCAGGACAAATCACTTCAGTGTAATACCTGCTGTTACTAATGTTAGAGGACATTAGTGGAAGAGGGGCCAAGAACTGAAGTACCAAGTAACACAGCAGCTGGAATCTGATACAGCAAAATTTAACTTAAAAAATACTATTCAGCTGTAAAAAAGAAAGAGAGAGAGAGAGAAAGAAAGAAAGAGAGAGAGAAAGAAAGAAAGAAAGAAAGAAAGAAAGAAAGAAAGAAAGAAAGAAAAACTTTGCAGATAAATGAATGGAGCTAGAAACAATCATCCTGAATGATGTGAGCAAGACTCAGAAACATTCCAAGTTTTCTTTTATATCTGAATGTTAGCTTTTAAGCTTTAGATGTGTGTGTTTTAAGCAGAATATCCACAGAGGTAAGGTATCCAACAAGAAATGGAGGAAGAAGAGGATCTTTCAAGGAAGGGAAATATAATATAGTATTATAAAAGAATATATGGGAAATTAGAATAATTAAATGTAGTGGGGAGGGGCAGGTAGAGGAGGGAATGAGGAAGGAAAACTAACACATATGGAAACCTAGTACTGTAGAAACTTCCTAAAATATAAACATAAATAAAAAGAGTGTAAATAGAGTGACCATGTAATGAGGAAGACAGTACCCCCAACTAGATATCATATACTATCTAATAACATCCCCAGTGCCAGGAATGCTTTACATCTTTTTGAGTCATTGGCCAAAGTGGGCATATAGATTCCCCCAAACATGATATACTATGGTCAATGCTATCAATTACCACCCAAAATCTGATAGTAAGACCCTGTTGTTGAAGACATCACATGCTTATGCCCAGAAAATGGGAAAATCAAGCTAATATTCAACTGAAAACTTCACCCCTACTGATTAGCATTCATAGTGTGGGAAGGCACTCCTGGAAGGGAAAAGTAATCATCAATCTAACCCAACTATAAAGTCTGTGAGCTACAACAGTGATCAGGCTGCAAGGTGGTACAATAGTGTCACAAATATTATAGGCGTAATCAGCTACCTTTTGAAGTGAAATCTATACCTGACACAATTAATGAAAACCAAGAATATGAGACTAGATAGGTCATTGGACCTAGGGTAAACCTACTATTATTCTGCTAAATGAACATGGCAATAAAACTACTACAAATGATGTATTATTATACTCATAGATAGATCAGTGCATTACTCAACCCTTACCAGATAGGCTTCCTCTTGTAATAAATTGCAATTGTGCTGGCTAGTTTTAATATCAACTTGGCATAAGTAAAAAAATCATTTGGGAAGGTGAACTTCAATTGAAAAAAATGTCCCTAGCAGACTGGCTTGTGAACAAGCCTGTTGTGTATTTTATTATTCTATAGAACTCAATGTTTTAGTCAAAACTCATAAATATGTACAGAAAAATAAATTTAAAATACTTTCTAATTCTTAACACAACAGAAACCTCATATGGGATACTTTAAAAAAGAATGGTTGGCACAAGAAACAAGAGGACTATTTAAATATCTCCAAAATCAAATTCATACCATTGTTCCTAAAGAACAGATAAAAAATAACTTTCAACAAATTTGAATTAAAAAGCCAGACTCAGAAATATAAATGCTGTTTTCTGTCATATGTAAAGGAAACTTTTTAAAATTTTTGCATATGTGGATATATGCTGGAGATAGTGAGGGGTTTGTAGGCCATGAAAGTAGAAAAGGAAATCGTAAAAGGGCAGAGATCTTATCGTGGGTAGAGAAAGAGGGAGAAAAAGAGTGATTAATCAAATACCTGTCACATGAAAACAGAAACTGGGCTGCAGAGGAGAGGAAGGCAAACTTAAGGGAGGAGAGAAGAAAAGAGTGGGAGGGAAGTCAACTGAAGAACAAAGTATATATGAAGTTACCAATGAAACTTGTTATTTGAATGCTTTTGTTTTTTTTTTTTTGTTTTGTTTTGTTTTGTTTTTTTGAGACAGGGTTTCTCTGTGTAGCCCTGGCTGTCCTGGACTCACTTTGTAAATGAGGCTGGCCTTGAACTCACAGAGATCTGCCTGCCTCTACCTTTGTATGCTAATTTTTAAAACTGATTTGAACAAAAGATTTCATACAAATGAAGCCAGATATTAACCTGAATGGCATTCCTATAAGTTGTATTCTATGGAAACTGTTTTACCATTTATGTAGAAACCCACTTTCTCTTCCCTCTCCCCCTTCCTCTGCACTCCAGCATGGAGGAAAAACTGAGATCCCTATGTAAAGTTATAGGCTCCTCTGTAATCTTCCTGTTCTAAAAAAGGAAAAAAAAATGTGAATCTGATACTAGAACTAGACATGAGCGGAGGCTGGAGAATTGGTTCAATGGATAAACACATTTGCTGTACAAGTGTGAGGACCTAAGTTCAAATCCTCAGAACTCATTTAAAGCCAAAATACAGAACAAGCATCTGAAATCCCAACACCGTAGGGAAATGAGAACAGAGACTGGAGAATCCCTGGAAGTTCTTAGACCAGCAACCATTGCATACACAGTGCAAAAAACAACAGAGACCCTGTTTAAAACAGGGTAAAAGGCCCATGATACCAACAAGGTACCAATCCTCATGTATCCCTCTGATCTCCACACAGATGACTACACACATGTATGCATGCAAGCACACATACATGCACATGCACACAGGACTAGTGATGAAGCAGGAACATATTCAGACTTACATGACTAACTCTGGAACTCAGCAACCAAAGAAGGCCTTCATTTGAACTTCCTTTGATTGCTCTAAGGACCACATAAATTCCCTCCAACAAGTAAAAAACAAACAAAAATCACCCCTAGCAGCCAAATAAAGACCCACCCCTTCACAAAACTTTTGATTTCCTTTTGGTAATAAAATTTCTGGACCCTTGCCAGCTTCTGGGCTGAATGGTTGCTAGAGCTAACATCTCTTGTGGAGTGGATTTGTGCTTTCAATACCGTTTTCGCTCCTACTGCTCTTTGTCTAGTTCTAGTCATGCTCTAACAGAGAAAGAACCTGATCATCGCATCACAGGACACACTGAGACCTCTCTAGTAACACTAGTCAAAGGAGAAAGGGAGGATAGAAATGGCAGAATCCATGAGCCCCTCTTACTTGAAGAGAGAGAATGGTCCAGCAAAAAGATGACTGCTTTTTTTCAAATGTCAGGAGGATGTGACACAAAGTCCATGAGAATTGAAACCCCCAG